>VYXD01011651.1:207-213184 GCA_013397195.1 Hylia prasina | reverse complement strand
GCCCGGCCCTGCCCTGCCCGGGGGTGCCCAGCCGGGGATGTCCCCGCCGCGGCTGGGCCCGAGGTCCCCCAGCGGTCCGGTTGTGGGTGCTGATCGGGGCAGAACATGTCCCACCGGCTTGGATTGTCTAATTTATTTATTTATTTGTTTACTTATTTACTTACTTATATACTTACATACTTATTTACTTATTCTTTGCACCGTGACAGATTTTTAAAGCTGTAAGCCAGGGGGAAAAAAAAAATTGTTTAGTCTGCTTGAAGCCTTTATATAAGACTTGAAGCCTGTCTTTATTTTTTATGCTTCTGCTTTCTTAACACCCACCTTGCCTTTCCAGGGCACGGTACAGGCAGGGTAGGACTCCAGAAACCTGCTGGTGTTAAGCTGCACCGGGGGAGGTTCAGGTTGGACATCAAGAAGAATTTCTTAACAAAATAGTTAAGTAGATGTTGGAATGGGCTATCCAGGAAGGTGGTGGAGTGTCTGTCCCTGGAGGTGTTAGAGGAAAGACTGGCTGTGTAGCTTAGTGCCATGGTCTAGTTGACAGGGTGGTGTTGATAGGTTGGAGTCGATGGTCCCAAAAGTCTTTTCCAGCCTAATTGATTGTGTGGTTCTGGGGTGAGACCAGAAGTGTAGAGACCAGAGGTAATTCTGTTCATACCGAGAATTCAGTATTAGGGCTGTGATTACAGGTTGAACTGTTGTGTGCTCTTAAGGCAGGCGTCAGCCCACTGCAGACTCGCTCCACCGGTTCAGCTTTGTGCAAAAGGTTGTTCATGTGTTTGTCATTAGGTATTTTCTGCCCTTCTGCAGCTGGCTTAGACATATAAACCCAAGACAAAATGCCTGTTGTCTGCTCTGATTTCTCAAAATGCAGTCATGTGCCCTTGCCTTGCCTGTAACTTGGATCAAGTCTGTGTTGCCAGGTGATCCACAAGAGCACAGATCTACTGGGAGCCACAGTCTGACGTGTACAGCTGCTGATTCTGGGTGTTCTGTGGGAAATCCCACACCTGTGGCTATTTATCCCACTGGGCAGTTTCATGTTACTTTGTGAACATGCTCAGGCTGGTGTCTGTGCCTTATTTCAGCCTTACAAAGTTATTTTCTTTTGATTCATTTTACAGACAAAAAAAAGATATAATTTAGTCCTGAAGTGCAGTTTGGCTGTAGCCTACCACAGGAGCATGTTCCTCACTAACTGCCGGCCTCAGCCAAGTGAGCAGTAGTGTCACTGCAATTTTGGGGCCAGTGCCACTCTAGGAAATGTTTCAGGTCACCCTAGGGAGAAAGCTGTTGTACGTCCTTATATCCTAATTAATTTTATTTTCAGGGAAAAATGTTTTGGCCTTTCAACCCTTATCAACAAGGCATTTATGCTGGAGGTACTTTTTCTAGTGGCACTGGTTGTCTAAAGTGTTGTGAGTGAATTAAAATCACATCAGTGAATTACATTGTGTTTCCCTGGGCAAGCAGAACTCCTGAGGATTGTTGTGCATTGTTGTACTGGGTTTCAATGGAGAATACTAGGCAGTTTAATGAAAGTTCATGAGTGTTAACAAACAAAAGTTCATGAGTGTTAACATTTGAGGTGTGTTAGCAGTATTTTCTGAAATTCATGACAAGTATGTTACCATACCTGCGAAGAATTTTACTTCTGGTTGACTGCAACTATGTGACTTGTGCTGCTACAGCCTGCTTTGAATATGTCCTTTTTAATTACGTAGTTGTCTGAAAGTAATTCTGCATCTCAGTCTTGATCACTTCTGAATTAGTGTTGCTTCAGTCACTGATAGTCAGATCCAAGGACAGAGACAAATCACCTTCCTAAAGAAGCTGAAGTTGAGTGCAGTGTTTTCCCTTGCCTGAGGAGAGTGGTTCATAGGCCAGACAGGGCAGCTGCTCACAGGGATCTTGATGGGATGGAGATATGAGCTGACAGAAACCTCAAAAATTCCAGCAGAGGCAATCAGAAAGCTGTGCACCTAGAACAGGTTGGGAACACTTGATGGAGAGCAGCCTTACAGAAAAGGACCCGAGTGTTGTGGTGGGCCACATGCTGGTTAGAGGGCTGGAGCATGTGATAGTCTAGGAGAAACTGAGGTGAGTTTGTTCAGCCTTAAGAGAAGGTGAAGGAAGAATTCGGAAAATTCAGAATTCGGATCATCTACTCAAGGCACATGGCCATTGTTTACATTAACTCTGCTTTCACAGTGCTCCAGATTGTAAGTCATCTAAACTCTCAGTTTTGACTCTCATCAATCTCCAGATGTCATGAAAGGTTAAGGACAAAGTTATGGTGAATTTAGCTTAGTCTCTTCTGTATTTCTTCTAAGGCAGAATGGGCTGTGTGTTTCTGTGAGATCATGTTGTGTTATACATTTGACGAATTTGCGTCAACACGTCTTCAGGATGATTCAGTATTAAGGAAAAGCATGACATGGCTCTTAAATATCTTTAGGGAACCAATTTTTAATTAATTCTAGCTCATAAACTCATGGGTTAGTGTATAAGCTGCCAGGAAATTAAATGTGTGTTTGAAGAGGAAGTACTGCAGTTTGGAGTATGGTGCTTTTTATCTTTTGGACATTATAAAAAAAATCAGTTCTAAACTCAGAATAGCGTTCAACTGTGATATATGAGTGCCTCTTTCAAAACTTAGGGACTGTAGTGACCAAGGTATAATAGGATATACTTTTTAAGCATCTTGTATTTAAACTGCTGTTTTTAGAATGGTGAAAAGAGTGAATCAATACAAAAGGTGTAAAGTTCTTTTTGCAGCCTCAAAATTGAGAGGTTACCCATCCACTGTGTGTTTATTTGAAGGTTATTATTAAATGCCTTGGGTAAGAAGGGGATTTGTAAGACCTCTTGATAGTGTGTCTTTATAATTTGAAGTGGGGATGATTTAGCAATGACTGCAAAGTCAGTTGGTGAAATAATTTCCTTTTTAGTTTCTGAAAAAAGAAAAGAAGTGTCATTGAAACCTTAAAGATTGACTTCCCCTAGCTTGGTCTACTCTGAGTAAACATTCAGCTTTCCACAGTTTTCAATTTCTTCGTTGAGTGGGATGGATAAAGGGGAGGGGTCTCCTGTTAGCATTCTGTTCTGGAAAATGCAGCGTTGTTTTATTTGCAACCATCTTTCTCCCTATACCAGAAGTGCTTTTCCTTTCTTGCTGGAAGATGCTTCCCACTTGGCTCCTTTGAGTTTGGAGCAGGTTTGTACATGTGCTCTCTGCAGCCTGCACAAGAGGGCTGGGCCGGAGCACTGAGCAGTTCAGTCAAAGACCCCGTGTCATCAGCTGGTGTCTGCCCTCGTGTTCTCTCTGCCTGCAGGAATCACAGGTCTCAGGAAAACATCAACACCCTCCCTCTGCATTTTCACACCATAGGTAGATCTGAGAGAAGGGACATCTAATTTCACTGTTGATAATATGTTTGGCTGTGTGAAAAACAGGAATGTTTTTAACCTGTTAAATTCTGCCGTGCCTCACCTGTAGCAGGAGGATTATGCTGGGTTTATGGCTTTAAATCAGTTTAGTTACCCAAAGGGGAAAATCAGGGAAGCTTTCTGATACAGTAGCTGATGTACTTGAGGTACTTCCACATAACCAGGTTGGCACATGTCTTTTTACTGACACTTGTGACAAAACTTTCTCGTACATGTCTCCTTTCCCTTGTGTGCATTCAGCATAATGGATTTCCTTTATGTTACTCCTATGCTCTGTGGATAAATGCAATTACATAAAATACTACACATCTCTCTTTTAGAGAAGTGAAACTCAAAAATTACGTTTTACACTATGCACGGAACAGAATTCAGGCTGCTTATGTACCTACTGGTCCTGCAAATACTTCAGCAGCCTGTTTATACCCCTCACTAGGTGATGCCTTAGTCATTGTCAGTAGGGAACATACACAATTTGGAGTGCAAATCTTCATTGAAGAGCTCTTTACATTTCCAGGAAATGGAATTCCAAAATTAATTTTATTCTGGTGTCTTTTCAGGACACATTTTACAAATTCTAAGATGATTCTGAATGTGAATTGGCAAAATGTGAACTCTGATCTATTTGGAAGGCTTTTTCAAACGTTTTCATGTATCATTATGCTGCAAAGCATGTTTGCCTCTGCCTTAATTACTTAGCTGTTTTTTTCTTCTTGTTAGTGTTAAGCTTCATGAAAAATGATCCCCAGAGCCTGCAGATAAGTAGAGATAATACATTTAAATGCAAACATCCAGATATTAAGTATTAATACTGCTTAATTGTGGTTCTGAGGGATATGTGATCATTAGAAAGACTGATTTATCTTATTTTGATTTCTTTAAGAAGTGATTCAAGTTTACTTTTCTTGTTTATTTTTTTTTGGTTTTAGGGGTTTTTACCTTGCTGAAGGTATAGTGGACAATTGTTGACTTGAAAGCTGCTTTTAGGATGTCTGAAGATGAGGAAAAAGTTAAACTCCGCCGAATCGAACCTGCAATTCAGAAATTCATTAAAGTGGCAATTCCAACAGATTTGGAAAGGTTGAGAAAACACCAAATAAATATTGAGAAGGTTAGTGTTTGCTTTTTACTGATGTAGTTCTTTTTGCAGTATAGAAGCAGTCATGGTAAAAGATTACGTAGAGTTTTTGATGAAAAGTTGATGACAAAATGCTTTGGTTCAAATTTGGCTAAAGATGAAAGTTTGGCTAAAGAAATTGTGTGCACAAAGACCTTTACATTTGTAGTAAACACCAATGTTAGCAGTAGTTTGGTTGAAATACTTTTATGATAATTTGCATTTTATATCTTTTACATGCATTTTAGCCATAATGAATGTGTTACAGTACTTTTGTGAGCTGTCATGATGATTTTCTCTTCAATAGTTTTTGTAAAATTAACTTTCAGCCATGTAAACCAAACATCCCTAGAGGTAAAAGGATAATTTTGTAGAATCTCATCCTGTTTATTTTACAGGCTACTTTTAAGCAAAAATCACTAATTATGTCCAATTGCTTAGAGCAGCAACATTATTTGCTTATGATGAAGCCAATATCTCTAACCTCATTTCATGAATATTGATTTAAACCTTAGGTTCCAGAGGTAGTCCAAACAATTAATCTCCCAAATCACAGTTTGCAGAAACTATAAAATCAATATATAATGAAATTTGATCTTGAATACGCCTTTTCAGAGGAAGTGGCTACCATAAATTTGTCATTATTGCTTCTCAACAACATGAGAGTCCAACTTTCTGTATGACACTTTTGGAAGACTTAAAAACTATAGCCTTAAGAAATAAGTCCATGTTTTCCATGTTTGCCCCATGAAAATTCTTGTTTTCTAAAGCACATTCCATGGATTGGATGGTGTTTCATTCCAAGAGGGAATAAAATGCATGTGTATCCAAAAGCTGTGTCTCTAGTCTCTGTTAGATAACAGCAATTGACTTGGTGGTACAGGAAGGTGGAGATTTTGTTTGGCTTACTGCCCTAAACTTTGTTGGTGATATGCAACAATCCTTTAAAAAAAAGTGCTGTAAGACGCTTTTTCTCTCTTGCTTTCAGTTTTAATTTCATTTCTTGTGACTGTGCCAAAGGATGTTGTATGAAACACTTTTTACCTTTGGCTGGGGACCATTATTGTGGTGGGAAGATATGTCAAGGTGACATGAGAAATGAGGGTATCTGAGTCTTCCTTCAGTCTTGTCCAAGTGTGGACATTTGTATAAGGCGTTTCTTGAAGAGCTTTTAGCAGGAAATATTATGACAAACTTTTGAATCCTCTCCATGTCCACTGGATACTTTCAAGGAGAGATGGAAGGGGATCCAAAGCAGAAGCATGAAAGTTTCATTCTAAAGAGAGCTCTCAAGAGAATGGACACAGAGCAAAAGAGATTGAGCGTCTAAGACTAAACCTAATGTTTTATATGTTTGTTGTGGAATACAAACTACTTGGCTATAGCACAATTATGATTAAATATCACAGAAATAAGGAACTGTAGAGTGATTTGGGTTGGAAGAGAATCTTTAAAGATCATCTAGTCTAACCCCCCTGCCATGGGGTGGGAACACATTTCATTACAAAGCCCCATTCAGCCTTGGCTTCCAGGGTTGGGGCATCCGCAGCATCACTGGGCAACCTGTTCCAGTTCCTCACCACTCCCATTATAAAAAAATTTCTTATGTCCATTCTCAACCTCTAAACTTTTAAAAACATTAGCCCTTTTGCTGTCACTAAAGGACTTAGTAAAAAGTCTTTGTCTTTCTCCTAAGCCCTCCTTATTTATGGAAAGGAACAATAGGGTCTCTCAAGAGCCTGCTCTTCTCTGAGCTGAACAATCCCAACTTTCTCAGCCTTTCTTCACAGGACAGCTGTTCCACCCCTTGGACCATTTTTGTGGCCCTCCTCTGGACCTGACATAACAGGTTAGAATTCCGTAGATATTTTTACTTTGTGGATCTCCCTTAGTTTTACAGGTATTTGTTCAGGATAAAATCATCAAATGTTAAGGGGTTGGAATGGACCTTAGGGATCATCTAGTGCCAAGCCCCCTGCCATGGGCAGGAACGCCTTTCACTAGGCTCAGGGCCTTACCCAAACTGTCTTTGAACACTGCCAGGAATGGGACATCTACTACCTCCCCAGGCAACCTGTTCCAGTGTCTCACCACCCTCACAGTAAAAAATTCCTTCCTAATCTCTAACCTAAATTTCCTCTCTTGCAATTTGTACTCATTGCTCCTAGTCCTATCACTACACCTCCTGATAAAGATTCCTTCTCTGGATTCCTGGTAGGCCCCCTTCAGATAGTGGAAGGTTACAATGAGGTCTCCATGCAAACCTTCTCCAGCCTGAACAGCCCCAACTTCCACAATAAATAATGTCAATACCATCTCTTCTCGAGCTTTACAATCCTTGAGGCCCCCAGGGTGAACATTGTCCAGGAGTATGGCCTACTTTGTGTTGCATGACAAGGAGAAGTCAACAAGGAGGAATTCTCTGACCACTTGAATGTCGCTGTGTTAAGTCATTGGATTCTTTGGGCTCGTCACTAGCATATTCTGAATTTTGAAAAAAAGTAATAGAACAATGTATTAAGCAGATGAATGTATTGAACATCTCTAGTAGAAATTATGGAGAGCAGTAAAGGTTTCCTGAGGAATTTTTCTTAACTGGATAACAGGATTTTTTTTTTAATTAGTTATTTGGACAATGTGTTACAGTCAGCTGAAATCAAGTAGGTGATTTTTCCCTAAACCTCTTCTGTTAAAACCTCAGAATTTCCTACTTCAGCACTCTTTCAGGGGTGACTAAATTGGAAGATCTACTGTTGATGCAGGGCTTTTTGTCCATTTTATTTTGAAGGACACTGGCAGTAATTTTAATGGCACAGCAATTTATTCAGAGGTTGTTATTATTCAGTTTCCTAGAAGAATGACGTTAATCTGACTTTGTTGAACACTAACCCTTTTATCTTCCATAGCACTACAGAGTCCTAACATGAAAGAGCTCTTTGCTCTGAAAATAAGTAGTAACTTTATATTTCTCCTTGTATTTTAGGAAGCTGAGTAACTTGTGATCCTTGTTGCTGTTTTCATCTAAAATTATGAAAATAATTATGGAAAGATAGAGGCTGTAGATAAAATACTGGTAACAAAGCTTATTAAGAAATTGAGGAATTGAACTTTACATAAAAATACCTTACAAATAATGGTAAATATTATGCCTTGTTATCTAAACAATTAAATAAATATTCTAATGTTGTCTAATATTGTAAATACATTCTTTGATAGTTTCAGCACCCATTCCAGGAATCACAGCTTCTACTTCTATTATTTTGCTACTCTTTTACATGCTAAAGGCTCTATATTAGCTGTGTCAACTGCCTGTAGCAGGGACTGATTTATTTTAATGATGAAAAGGTTGATATGTGATAATATACAGTTCTTTTGCCAATCTTGCTCTCTGCTAATGTAGTAGTCTACTCTCTGTCCCATGGAAAATACTGTGTGGATAGTTTCCTGCTGAAGTTAATGAAGCTTCATGGAGGTGCCAGAAATGGCCTGATGGTTCCTGTAGTTGTGTTTGTAATACATAGAAATGTTCAGTGTAAATGTAGACAGCAGCATTGTGTAATGAATGCCATTTTCTTTGTCAGTAGTATTAGATACCTCATTGTCCTATATAACCAGTACTGCTTATCCACTATTCCACTCCTTTATCCTTTTTCTGCCATTTGTTCTACTGCTCACCAAGTGATTTATGCCACAGCAGTGTCAGGATGCAATATCACTTGGGTGTTAAAAACTGTTGCTGAAACCCTGGTTGTCTGTAATTCAGTAAAATACATTGTACAAATTTTTTCACAAAATACATTGCTATTTGCCTCTCTAATTTTGAGATTGTTTGTGACTCAACTTCTTTACTTTCAGTTTTGGAAAATTAAAGTGATCATTTACCAAAGGTGGCTTTTTTTCTGCATGGCCAGTTGGTAAAAATAGCAATTCTAAGGAGTCCTTTTCCTCTGTTTTAGTATCAGAGATGCAGGCTCTGGGACAAATTGCACGAAGAGCACATCAATGCAGGACGAACAGTTCAGGTAAGGACATGAAAATGGCTGTGCTACTGATGAGGTTGAGTTACAAACATAGCTCTGGTTAGCTCAGGGATAGATCTTCAGAGAGACACATTTTACAGGTGGGTTTGGCAAGCAAGTACACAGTTTCATTTTACTTCATTTAAAAGTTAGTGATTTCCTGATTGTGTCCTATGAGGCAAATACAGTCAGAAATGTCTCCATATTCTTGAAGCAAGAGTTTGGAGACTGATCCTTTGCAAACTATCCTCTTACATAATTAGATTAGAAGACAGCTCTTGCAATAAAGGATACTACTAATTTTAAAGCATGATTTCATAGAGAACATCTGGACTGTTAGTTTGGTGTGCACATCTGTTGTTCGGTACATGATGTCATCAAGGGAGGAAATACCAGCACATTTGTCAGCACGGGCATCTCAGTGACTTCATCCATAGGCATCCATAAGTCAGCACACAGGGAATCATACACTGTTTCTAAAAATACCCGTGTCTTAATGAAAATGATGCAGAAACTCTGCCAAACATCAGCTGCATAGCACAGAGGCAAAGTACAGCACAAAATCAGAACAGAAGGACACAAAGACCACATCCGCTACACAAAGTTTGCTGAGGCAGCTGTAACATCTGGTGGCTGTAACAGCTGCACTGCCAGTATTCTGGGGACAGATGTGTGTTGGCCAGGAGAGGCATCTTGTGTTGGTTTCTTAGGTGTTGTTCAGAGGAGGGACCTGTCTTTGCTACTGGAAGTGACCTACACTGCACGTAGGCAAGCAGGACTTGCCAGAACAGGTGGCACAGTTCTAAACCATTGCTCACAATTCTAATACTATGAACTCCCATGTTTGTTTCAGTGTCTTACTGACTCTTGTGAGAAATTAGACCAGACTAAAAATAAATAAAAAAAAAACCCCAACAAACCCAAACCAACTCACCTCAGAAAGAAGAACTTAATCCTGATTGAAATACAGAATTAGGTGATAGGCACAGCTGGAGTTATATGTCTTTTCTGAGGAATGGAAGGGCTAGTGAGCTTTTTGTTTAGTGTAGATAATATCAAGTGACACGTGAAATCCAGTTGATATTCCTGCTCATTGGAGGTTTGAGTGTGTATTTTGATTCTTCACCAAGTACTTTTGAAATTTTAATACAAGTTTATTCTTCATATTCAAAGAGGCTTCCAAAGGTGGAAGTTCTGTTAAAACAATGGCATTTTAACAGGTGTGGTGTGGTAAACTTGTGTTTATGTCTGTTCTCTAATGTGTTTTCACATCTGAGTTGTGGGAAAGGCTTCTCTTGTAACTTTAAATTACCAGTATCATTTCTTTAGCAAGACAAAAATCTGTCAATAATTAGAGAAAAAATAATTGTGTTGAAGATGTTATTTTTAGATATTTTAAATGCTTTAATAAGAAAACTGCTTATTTGTCTCTAGAAACATGTATATTTGTCTTGAATCTAAAGCTTGCTGTTTTCACTTTCAGACAAAGTAAATTTTCTTACGTTTCATTTAATGCTTACTGCTTCTAGCTCTGGAGACAGATCTAGATGCATTAAAGTGGTTCACATTCTGATACTCAGAGGGCAGAATAAGTATCTGGGTCCGTGCAAGAAGAGCAGACTGACTCTTTGTTTTACTTAAATAGTTAGGAGTCTGGAGTACTTGATAATAAATTATATGACATGTAGAATGTGTTTGCTGTAAGCTGTTTAAATGTTTACCGATGGACTTGTGATCTGTTTGTTTGCAAAGAAATCAGATTAATTATTGTGATACCAAATGTTCTCTGCAGCACACACTTTGCTCTCAAAATTAGATGTTGTAAAAATACATTAGGAATCCCTAAGTCAATATTGACCCAAGGCATCTGCCACAGGTTTTAGACAAATATATGCACAGCCATTCCACATTTAATCCATGTGCACATAATTAGCCATTTTTCTGAATTTTCCGTTTACCCAGAATAATTACTTCTGTTGTAATTTTGATGATGGTTAAAATTATAATAGAAGTATAGACGAGTGTAAATCTGTTGCTCTGCTTTCAAGTGACTGGGTGCCACATTAAAAACTTCTATAAAGGAAGGCAGAGAAAACAGATAAATCTTTGCAAAGGGCATGAAGAGACCCTTTCAAAAATGTTGAGGAAATAACTCTTGTAAATAATGTATTAGTTTTTCTGAATGTGCTCTTGTATATTTTCATTTCTAGGGACAGTCCATGGACTTCTTGCAGTGTTAGGACCTGAATGAATTTGCAGTTTTCTAGGCTCTGTCCACATACATGCTGACTGTATCAGTTAGTTAATTTTTGCAACGTTTAATCTAATGTCAATGAAGTGGCAGTATTTTGTTGTAACATCTAAGGATGCCTTGATCATTTTGGTGGTGAGAGGAAGGGAAATGCTGCAGTTACTAGAGAGGAAATAAGATATTAAACCAAAAAAAAAGAGGAAAAATGCAGTAGGTGAACAGTCTGGCTTTAGTCTGTATTCAGCCCACAGAAAGAGACTCTGTTCTGCAAAACATATTTAGGCTGACATAGTCTGTCCACTGTGTTACTGTAACCTGGAAAGCTGCTTGAAAAATGTTAATCTGTTTTTTCTTTTTCACTTTTATGGTTTCTAGTTCAGATGAAAATAGTTTACAAGTTAAAGGTGGTTTCTGATATGCTCTTTTTTGCATAGATACCAAAGCTGTGTTGTATGGCTCAGGTCTTCTGTAACATTTCTGAAAGGATCCTCAGATTAGGTCCTTCTCTGGCATACTGTGTAGATATGCTGTGAGGGTATGAGGAGTAGTGTAGAAAACTTTATTTCTGCAGGAGATTCTTTGTGGTATCAGTGAAGGATCATGTAAAATCAGCTCAGTATTGCAGCCTGTGGCCATCTGCAGGGTAAAGGTATCCTTAAACTCAAGAGTTCCTGAGACCTAGGCCAAGAATTTTGTAAGACTTGAGGGACACAGAGTAGAAGTGAAGTGATTGTGTGGTAGTGATCCAAAAAAGCCAGATAACTTAATATATAAACAGGAGAGCAGTCAGTGTGGTCTCTCCTATAATCTCTTCAGTCAGCAGTAGTAGGATCCCAGGTAGAATAGTCTGTCCAGTTTGGGCACCACACTTGTAAGGAAGGCAAGAAGTGAATAGAGAGACACCAGATGCAATCAGAAATTGAGAAAATGGGATTTCTTGTACAGATCAGCAAATGAGTTATTTTGCCCAAAGAGTGCCCAACAGATTTGTGCTGTCTGCCTGCAAAGACAGGGAGGATGGTTGCAAAGAGGACAGGGCTTCTCTTTCTCTGTTTTGAACAAAGAGGATTAGAAATGCCTGGTTTAAACTGAGGTGAGAGAGATTTCTGGTAGACATAAGGAAATGCTATAGCATTCTGAATTCTGGCACTGAGGTGTGAAGGAGGTTGTAGCTCTTTGTGAAGAAGTCCCTTTTAAGACCAGATTAGATAAACAACTGTCAGAAATAATACAGGGACAACAGATCCTGCACTGAAGGGATGACTTCCCAGGGTTTTCAGCAGTTATATTTTCCTACAGTTTTTGTGAGAAAGCCACTTGAAACAAACTTGCTGTTTGATTTTGGAAGTTAATGGACCAAAATTGCAATTATTATAAAGAAAAATTCTGTGCCTTTTGGACTGAATTTGCAGAGTTCAAAACTCAGGAGTTCCCACAAATGAAAAGAGAATTTTGTATTGCCTTCCTTGCTAAGTAAGCTTGGTTTTAAAAGTGCAAACAGTTGGGATGAGAGTGATACACTTTTATGCTCTACCTAGAAATTGAACTCAGTGCCATTAAAATTATTATGAGAAGAAGTCACAGTCATTTGCATATCCATAACATTTATGATGTTGCACCCTGGTGAGCTCCTGGGATGTATCTCCTCACAGCAGGGCCGAACTTTTTTGCTAGGCTGAATCCATTCACCTTCTGTTTAATTGATAGTAAGTGGAACAAGAGTCCTCTCTTCAAAGCCACAAAGGAAGAGCTACTAAAATTAAATTTCACTAAATAGGTGAATATCATTATCTAATTCCTCCATCTTGCTCAGAAATATTTCTCTTTGATCAACAAGGTAATAATGAGCGGTGGAAGTGAGGATCAGTGAGCAGTTCATACCTTGAAGTTTCTGTTCAGGATCTGTGCAAACTCCCATCACCCAGCTGTGTTGTGTTGGTCACTGCACAAACTTGTAGTTTGCCCCAGCAGCAGCTGCAGTGGTATAGATGCCAAGCAATTTAACTCAATTTCAGCTGCAAAATTCTCCTTCTTCTTTAAAAGAAGCTGCTTTGGAACCATTGTTATCTCATCCCAAACTCACTGTTGTCACCATTTCACTAGTTTTTGTTTGACATGTCTCTCTTTTTTTTTTTTTTTCCCCCAGTACTTAGGGGCAGACCATGGGGGGAAGATACCTGGAAGCCTGAGGTAGACAGAGATGGAAAATGTATGAGGAAAGTTACTGGCGACCATGTTTCCAATGCAGCTCAGTTTCTTCCAAAGTTGGGGGGTTTTTTGTATCTCCCTTTTTTTAAATTGTCAGTCAGTGGTTTTACCTGAGGTTAGTCTTGAATAATGCAGCCTAATTTGGCTAATAGTACTTTTAACAAAAGCACCCCATATAATCTAATCTAATCTAATCTTAGTAATTTGACACATGATTTTAACGAATCAATAGTTCTTTCTTTGGAAACTTGTGCAATGTTACTTCAACATGTTGTTGAATAATCTCCTTCCTTCTTCTCTAATTAGATTTTCTACTTTTTTTCACAAATATTGAAAGCAATTAATTCCACTAATATAAAGTGTAGATAAATAAAATTAGTTCCATCTAGATCTTGCTTTTGCAGATAGTCAGTTTTAACTTTCTAAAGGTAATACAAACCTGTACCTAGTTTGTATTCTGGAAGAAAACCTTTCTGTTTCTAACCACTCATTGGTGTCAATGCATTCTCTTGTTCTGTTGAAGAGTATTCTGAGAAGAACATTCAAAACAATTGGTAAATAATACGACAAAGAATAGAATTTATTATATCACTGTAAAGTAATGCAGAGAATATATTTTTATTACTTTTTTTATAATTAGATAGAAACTCTGTCCTAAAACAATAAGTGGGGTAAATTTCATTTTTTTCATTTGTAGGAAGAGAAAAATTGTATGCATTTTTAAAACCCAGGCAATAAAAAACTGCTTTATTTTTAATGCAGAAAGAAATTTATCTCATGGGAAATGCCTGCCCATATACTCTTCTTGCTAGTTGTGAACAATTTATATCTTCTCAGAAGGCTTGTAACTAAAGAAGTATTTACATATTTTATTAAATTTGATATTCCAATCAAATATATTTGTCCTTCATCTGAAAAAAAAAAATTAAAGAAAAAAAGTAATTCTTCTCCTTTGTACCTGAAGTTGTCTTCACAAAAAGGAAGTGACACTTTTGAGGTACTTGGGGGTTGTGAATGACTGTATCTATCCTGAGGTCCTGTGATCACCACAATCACTACTTATTATAAAAAAAGCAAGTTTTGAGAAGAAGTCACTTACTTTGTTGTTGTAACTTGTGAAGATATTTTGGCAAAGACCTAAATTGACCAGAGAACAGAAATAACTTTAGTGATACACATTGAATTAATTAGTTAAATACTTTAATTGAAACCCAGAATAAAACAAACTGACTTGGAGAAGTGGATCAAGTACAAAACGGACGGCCAGAAAAATCAAAATACTGGTGGTGATGGCTTCAAAAATGTTTCTCCCTTGATCATAAAGATGAAAGGTGCTTCCTAGGCACCGGAGTTGTCTGGTGTTCTCACTCAGTAAGCTACAAAATAACTCTTAATACTCTTGCAGCAACTGCGTGCCAATATGAGAGAGATGGAGAAACTCTGTTTGCGAGTCCGGCAGGAAGACATCCCAGTTCTGCAGAGAATGATAAATCCCATTAAAGAGGAAGCTTCACTTGCCATTAAGGACTTCCTGCAGCTGCATTCTGAATCTGCAGAAGAACTTAAAAGGCAACTCAAAGGACAGGAGGATGCCTTTTTAACCAGATCTGCAACTCTAGGACAAGGTAGTAGAATTTAATTTCTGTATTTATTGTATCTCTAACATTGTATCGAGTATGCAATTCCTCTGACCAGATATAAATAAAGTAAACAAATGAGATTTCAGTTGAAGAGTATTGCTAATGAAGAAATGGATTTCTTTCTCTACCCCACACTTTTATCATGACCTGTGACTGAATTTTGCTAAGCAGGAAATGCTTAAATATCTTAAATTCAGTATCTATGGCCTTCCGTGACACAGATCCTATTTCATCTCTATCTTGAAATAGAGACTGTTCATAGGAAGCAGAATACTTACATTCATGTTTCAGGGTAGCTTGGCTTCTTTTTTTCCCCCCTGAAAATCACTTGATCATGTGCAAGTAATCATTTTGGCCATTTTCACTGAATTAGTGAAGAAATTCTAGGAAGATTTTTATATGACAGGCAGTGCAATACAGCATTGCTGAAATTTTTGGAAAAGAGGAGCAAGTCCCTAGGTAGAGAACATCACTTCCTGTAGCATTTTAACGTGGCATCTGACAAGAAAGGAGTATAAATCCATTTAAATAAAAGATTTTGAAAACACACTGTGACATGCTAGGAAGCTGATATGTTTGCTGGTCTTCCCTCCTTTCTGTATAAAATGTCTTCATTCTTCATTCTACCATTCAGGAGAATTCTACCATTCTACCATTCTTCATTCTACCATTCAGAGTCTTCAGGAGAAGTCTCTATTATGCCCTGGTGCTGGCTAGTGCTCTCTCCTGATGATCTCTGAGAAGGTTGGTTACATCAGGATTAAACCCTTCCAGATATCTGTAATTAGTTTGATTGCTGCAGTAGCAGTATTACATAAAATGATTTGAGCATTTCATGTGTCTTAAAATTGAAAGAGCATTCTTAGTCAGTAGCACTGTAGAAGAACCTGCTGTCAGATTGGATTTCATAACCCTTCTTGTTGCTGCATGCAGAACTACAAGAACTCTTTCAAGTGTAATTAACAAGCCAGTAAGCCTCGTGGTTGAGCAGGGAGAAAAGCAGATTTGACAACTGGGCTTGCTTTCAAGAATGTCACGTGCAGTAGTACCAGAAAACCTTGTGAACATGAAGATAAATCAAACACAGAGCCATAAGAACTGTTGGGGTTAGGAGGGACTCTTTGACAGTCATCTAGATCCAACCTTCCTGCCATGGACAGGGACACCTCCAACAGACCAGGCTGCTCAGAGCCCCATCCAGTCCTGGCCTTGGACTCTTCCAGTGATGGGGACATCCACAGCTTCTCTGGGCAGCCTGTGCCAGTGCCTCACCACCCCCATTGGAAAAAACTTCTCTTTTCTTACATGGCCAACAGAATAGACTCAATTGGCTTCTGACATAAAAATCTCAACCTCTCCAACACCTTCAACGTGTTGTAGTTGGTTGTTCAGTAGTTAGTTCTAATATCTTCATGGATTTCAAAGTCTCTTCTCTTGCAGTCCTCTGGGACCACCTTATTCAAATTCTGAAAAATACGCTTGAAATTTCAGAGGCTGTTTCTTAAAAATGCTCGAGACTGAATTTCATCAGACCTTCAGGCCCTAAATAGGCCTAGCTCATCCAAATATTTTTAACCTGTTCTCTTTATGTTTCAGCCTATCTCTCTCTTTCTTATTTAAATTAATTGCATCAAATACCTGCTTAAAATTACCATTTTATCTGCCAGTGCACTTCCACGTCCTTGGTCTTCCTCTAATTTCAAAAACATTCACAGAAACCTCCTTGGTACCGTTTATGCCTCTTGGTAGTTGCAATGTATTTATTTAGGTTTTCCTGATACTAACTTTCTGTGCCAATGTTTTCCTTTGTATTCATGATTCATGGTGTGTCAAATTCTTGACATCCAGGGCATTGAACAGCTCTTGCTGAAGCTACAAACATCTTCCTCTGCATGAGAACAATTTGATGTCATCTTTAGTGCAGCCTGTTTTTTAGTGTCTGCCAGCAATTCTGCAGTCCTTTATCTTTTAGGAACTTCTTCCACATAATTTCTATTAATCGTTTTCCCAATTTGTTGACATCTCTGTTGTGGAGAGCTCATTGTCTTCAATATTCAGTGATTCCCTTCATATATATTAGCCATTACTTTCAGTCACTTTCTGAGCTCTTCTCTGTTGTGATCAGAACTAAATGTAAGATATCTCTTCTGTTGGTGACTTTCTGCAGTTGTTCTCAGTACATTCCAGTATTTCATTGGAAAGGCTTTGTCCTGGCTTACTGCTTCTCTGTTTTACACAATTACATTGGTGGCAAATGGGACCCAGAGTTTAATTTCAAAGAACAGGACTTCTTCTGAAATCTGGAATACATACAGAGGACATTGAGTATAACAGCACTTCAGAAGGACAAATAAATTTATTCGAAAGATGGGGATGAGAAGAACAGAAAAAATATTACCAGAATGACAGACATCTGCAAGTCTGCTCAGGAATGTGGAAATAATTCACCCCATTTAAAGTGAAACAGACAGGCAGACAACTAAATACAATTAAACAGATTTTTTTTTCAAGTTTGCCTGCCTGTGCAAGCAGCCCTGTTGAATTGCTAACCCAGACACAGTATATTTTCTATTCTTTTGTGCTTAGAGGCTGCAGTCCTGACAGCAAATCTTGTCTGTTGATCTTAATCAAAGGAGGTTCAATACGTGCCCGTTCTTTGTAGCATGTTGCTTCCCATCTGGTAGAGAAGGAAGTTTACAAATTCAAATCTCCCATTTAGAAGGCAGGTTAGTGATATGATACAGTCCCTTCCCCCATTCACCATCCTCAACTGAGGGCGAATAGAAATGGAATTTAATTGCATATTAAACAAATATTAACAAAAGATGAGACTCCACTCTTAAAATTACTAAAATCTTTTAAGCAACATACTGAATCTTCCAGAGCATTAGATTTTTATCTTGAGTGTAATGAGGTGTAAAGCTCCTCTGTGAAATCTGCAGAGGTGTTTTGTATTATTGTATTTCTGTGGAGATGCTGTAAATGAACTGGTGGAGTCACTTCCATTCTCAATTTTATTAGAATTGGTTAGACTTGATAAAAAGTGAAGTGGTGAATATAAATTTCTTACTCATACTTTCAGCCCAAATGTGATCACCTCTTACCTTTCCTGTTCTTTACCTTAGTTTTTTAAAGAGAATAGAGAATTTTCATGAGGAATTTTTTCTCACTGATTTTTAGTAATTTCAAAATTATAACATGTAAGCCTATTTACAGTTTTAATTTCTCTGCAATGTGTGTCATGCAAAACTTCGGTATCATTTATACACTTTCAAGGATATGCTTTTCTACAGTAGGTTGGCACAGATTCTTAGGAACAGACCAGAGCAAGATCTTGGGAGGAGGCAGTTTTCTTAGTGAGATTTTTATTTTGCTTTTGAATTATGAATACTTAATTTTAACCAACTTAGCATGCATGTGGCTGATTAGGGAAGAGTACACCTTTCTGGGCAGAATAAACTTGATTTTGAAATAGGATTGTGTAGGATTGAAATGAAATAAAATCCTCAAAACTTGTGATAAATGTCAGAGTATGTGGCAGAACAGTTTTCTCAAAAAATGCACACATTTGGATATGTAATTGTATTGAAAAGGGGAAAGGAATATTTTAGAACTGAGTATACAACCTTAATTAATCTGAGGCTATTAATCAAAAGTATGTTCTGGAAGAACAGGTGATGATTGTAGAAGATGAAGTGCCTTCCGTGTCTTAATTCTTAAAGGAAAGGGGGTAGAAATAATTAGAAATAAAAACAAGCCCAAATTAAGCCCCCAAATTGTTTAGTGCATTCTTGTTACTCTGCTTACTTAGTAATGATGTCTAAATATCAACTTCATTCATATTAGACTTCTACTGAGCTGACAGTAGGAAGACTGTGTCCTTATCTATTTTGAGATATTGGGATAAAAATGTTGAGAAATGGACAAATGTTATGAAAATGTATCATTTTTATTTTATCTTAAATTAATTCCATGAATAAGCATGCACTGTTACTGAGTTTTTTATTACTATGATTATTTGTTTTCCATTGGTCATACCTGATGTTGTGACAGTTATATAATATTATTATCATACCTTGGCACAATCGTTGTATCTGAAGGTTTTAATACAATATTTACACTTTAGTATTGTTAGACATATCTAACCAGCCTTCCCCATAATCATCTTTCCCTTGGAACTGCCTTCCCAAGGAAGGAAACACCAGTGTCCTACTGAAGGAGCAGACTCCCTTCAGAAATTGAAGTTGCTTGAATTGAGATGATCTTTGCACTGTGTTTACATACACACCTTCTCCAGTCTGCCTTTCAGATTTCCAAGCTCTTCCTCAGTCCTTGTATTCACAAACCAAACTTGTTATTTTTCTTTACTGCTGCTCAGTTTGTTGCCCACAATTACAGGCGTCCATGACATCCGCAGCGGCTCCGGAGTGAGCTCTGACTGGAGGAAGTGTGTGTGTGCCTGTTCATTGTATCTGCTGTCCCCAGTGCCACCTCACTGTCTGTCATTCCCCGTTTTTAACACCATACTTTGTCCTAATGTCTAATGCATTCAGTCCAGGTGATCTGGGGAGAAACATACTTGAGAATATCTCGTGTACAGCATTGAGCTGCAAATGTCTGCTCTCCTCAGTACCATTTACCCAACTGATCCAGCAGCATGGAATGCTGGGCACCACATTACTTGGGTTTCGCTGCTTTTGCTTTGAAAGCTTTTTCCTCCAGTTTCTTTTAGTTCCTAGTGGCTGAAAATCAAACCAGTAGCATGGCAGTCAAACATAAAATGAATAACTCTGTTCAGTTTTGGGAGCACAGCGTTTTTATGTGTCGTACGTAAATGAAAAGTTTTTGTCCCAAGCTCAGTTTTCTCAGCCTGGTCGATACAAAATGAATTAAATGACCTTGAATTCAGGAGTATAATTTAGTATCATTTCAGGACTGGTTGTGAAAATGTACTGATAGAAATGAATCTATTTCTTTGTCAATAACATCTTTTTAAGAAACTGTGTAGTGCTGTAAGGCTTCTCCCTATATGATCATTTTTGGGGCTGTTGCTTGCCTTGAATCAGGCTGAGAGACTTCAAGAGTGAGAAAGTCTGCACAACACCTGCATCCTGGTTCAGTGCATTTATTTATAAACATCATGTTTCTCATTCAGAAACTTTATACAACACGGAAGTGAAGGATGGCTCCCAAAGTTTGATCCAGATCTACTCCCACCTTCCAGAAATACCTCAGGAAGAAAATGCAGCTGAGTCCTGGGAAAGTTTAGAAGGGGTATGTTGAAACTCCCTCCCATGTTGGTGCTCTTGGTTCTAGCAACTATCACAATTTTTTTTTTTTTTAATTTTTAAAAACAAAGTAACATTTGTTTTTTTATTTGCAGGACTTGATTGAGCTCAGCCAGTTGGTGACTGAGTTTTCTCTCTTAGTCTGTGTAAGTATAAGTCTGCATTCTGTCCTACAGAGTCTCCTACAAAAATGGGTAACTCCTAGGTGGGGACAAAAGAAGCTGAGGATGTGTCTGTCCTGTGATTCAGGCTCTGCCAAGGTGACACTTTGAGGAGGCAGCAGTCTCCTCTTTCAGCACTAGTGCTGGGAGTTGCTCCCAAGTTCTTGTCAGTGGAGCAGCTGTGGTGTTGCAGCCAGTGCATGGTGGCCAGGAGCTGAACCTTAGCAGAAGCTCTGCAGCATTTGATTGTAGATTTCTACCCAGGTCCTGTATGTTTTTACAATTTCTAATTGTAATGATGGTGACAGCTTTTACTGCACAGGTTGTGTGTTTGTCAGGTACCTTTTCTCACTTAATCAGGAGTACTGGAAAAATCCTCCCCTTTATCATGGCCTTTCTTCTGCTCTCACTGCATTGCCAAAATGTCGCTTCCCAATGTTTAGTTCTTCCCATGCCACAGGGAATTTAAATGCACAATTCTCATCTCCTAGGAGAGTTCTTTAATCTCCTTGCTATTGGGTTAGTAGGGATAAATAGCTTTTATCTTTTCTGCTGAGTATGTGCTGCTTCATCTATACAAAAAACCCCAAGCAAGAACCATTAGTCTAGGGTGGGACTGCAAAAATGTTCATTCAGTATTCTCAAGATTAAAGGAAGAGGTCCCGTTCCCAGGACTTCCTGGTTTCTGCACTTAACCATCATTAGATGTAATAGCAAACAACTTAGGCTGGGTGGACTGCATTGTAGATGAATGCCAGAGCTGGTGTACTCAGCAGTTTCTGAATTAGAAAGAGGCAAAAAGATCAGAATGCCTTCTATTTTAAGCTGAACATGAGCCATCTCATTATTTTATGACATAAAACAGCCTGTGTGCTGCAGAGATTAGAATAAGGGCAAACAAACCCACAGACCCCTTTATCTTCTGCCCCAGTGTTCCCTGGGAGAGACTGCAGGGGAACCTGACTGCATTTGGAGAAAGGATGTAATGTTTTTGTAAAATCAAACAGTAAAATACAGAGCAACATCAAGTATTATTTTCTGTGCTGTCACTATTTCTGAAGTCATTGTTCTATAATGTTATAATTAAACACTCCTTAAGGTTTCTTGATGCAGCTTTGTATGTTGGAGTTAGTACTGGTCTTATAAATGCCCTTTAGAATTTTTTTTGAACATGAGACTCAGCAGAAAACAAAACACGTTAGTTTGGATTATTTTTCCTTTTGGAATGTGAATTCCTCTATCCATAGAAAAGATTCAGAAATCATTTGTTTTGAGTTGTTTTCTCTAACTGCAGCAAGACAATGTCTAATATCCACCCCATATTATTACTTAACAGTTTAGAGTTTTTTAAAGTAAGTCTGTAGTTTCAGCAGAGTTTATCAGATGCTAATCATGGAGCACCACTAAGGCTGCTGGGTGCAGATGAAAGCTGCTGTGGGGCCCTGATTACAGGCATTAAAATGGTGTGTATTGGCTCACTGCTGCTTCCCAGCAGGTTCCCTCACTCATAATTCCTTTGCATCTAGTCCCAGCAGGAGAAGATTGACAGGATTGAAGACCATGTCAACAGTGCTGCTGCGAATGTTGAAGAGGGAACCAAAAACTTGGGGAAGGTAGGGAACTGCTCCTGCTGGTGAATCAATGGTGCTCTGCCTCCCAGCCACCCTCTGTATTAACCCCATTGATCTGCCGTCTTTAATGCTGAGGGAACCAGCAATTAAGGAAATAAGGAAGAAATGACCCACAGGTAGCAGGGGAAAAAAAAAAATCAATCTCTCTTGTAATTTTCTATCACATCCAGGCTGCTAGAAAATACAACTATTTAATTTTGTGGGGGCCTTTTCAAACACTGTTCTGATGGTTACTTTGGTTCACCTGTAAAGACAAATGCAGTCAGTGACTGGCTCACAAGAATCACATAAACATTAAACAAGAGGCTGATGATAACCTGTCATTTCCATCCTGTTCCATGTCAGTTGCTAAATAAACCCCAAAGCTGGAGTCAGGACCATCACTGAAAAGTCTTGAGCATTTTCTCAGTTTCTGATTTGATTTAACAATGGTGACCAGGTAACACCCCATGTACACAGCAGCCAGAACGACGTGAAAGAACCTGATTCACAACTGCACACACAAGACAGCTGATTCTGAATTGGTTTTAGCATGTTCTGTCATACTTTTTTTAAATACTAATTTGTAAAGTTTATTTATCACTGAGCATTCAAGTCATTGCCAAGAACAGTGAGGGGAAAATGCACATCGCCACAGGCAAGTATTCTAACTATTTTTTTTTTCCTTTACAGGCTGCAAAATACAAGCTGGCAGCTCTGCCCGTGGCAGGTGCAGTCATTGGTGGAGTGGTGGGGGGTCCTATTGGTCTCCTTGCAGGCTTCAAAGTAGCAGGAATTGCAGCTGCACTTGGTGGTGGGATTTTGGGCTTCACAGGTGGAAAATTAATACAAAGAAAAAAACAAAAAATGATTGAGCAAGTCTCTTCCAGCTGTCCAGAGCTTTCTCACCAAAGTGCCAAAAAATCCAGCTGAAGTATAGATTCATTATGGCCAGGAACAACAGTGTAGTAGCTGAGCTAATGACAGACTTGCAGCCTTGTGCTTTATATACAAGGCTGAGTTATGTGAATTTTGATGACAGTTCTGTTTCTTGGGAGGGCTGAAACAGTCGTGTCAGAATTTTCTCTTTTCAGACATGGTGACATCAGTCCTTTGAAAATTATATGTATAACTTTTAATTACATAATTCTTAGGTAAGCTATATTCACAGCTGTAATAATGGGTGACAGGTGCTTCATACCAAATTTGCACAAAGTGTCTTGCAGACAATGCAAAGAGATACATGGAAAATCCTAGTGCTTTCCTGTGAATGCCATGAAAAGCTGGAGCTTTTACTGGAGTGCTCCAAAGAAAAGGAAATAAATGCCATCATTCTTTCATGCTCATAGTACTTTAAATTTATTTCCATAATCTGGATTCCCAAACTCTTCCTGTGATTCCCCAAGACATGACTGACTATGACTGTTTAGTAGTGCACAGGGAACATGTGCTGTTGTGAGAACGTTGAGAGAGCAAAGTGGAAAAAAGTTATGTATATATCACATCTGCTTTCACCAGCCATATCAGATCAGCACTGGAAGCAGCTTCTCCCCTTTCCAGGCAAGGCATTTAATTTGTAAACTCCCCACCTTGCTCAAAGTGTGGTTATGAGTTAAACAGTCTAAGCAGCAACCCTGCAGCGCTGCTATTGGAGGGTAATAATTTTCCATAGCTTCTTGTTCAGCTCCTTGGCTTGTCCTGATACTATATAGGATGAAGAGCTAAGCTCTGGCATTCTGAACCTGAAGCCTCACATTGCTGAAGTAGCACTTGCTGCAAGATGTTGCCTTTGCTTCTCCTGGAGCCCAGACTGCCCTGGTGGAGAGCTCAACAGCTTCCCTGCAAGGCAGTGCTGCAGCCAGGCCCACTCCCTCCACAGGCTGTTGTGCCTCCAGGGGTGGTGTGAGCCCCAGGGCAGCAGAGAAGCAGCTGGCAGTGCCAGCTGGCAGCCCCGGAGGCAGGGACGGGGTCGGAAATGTCAACCTGATAGAGCTTACAGCATAAACCACCCTGGTTTGGGCAGCTGCACTCTTGCATTACTCTCCAGTGCCAAAACTTCTGCTTCCACACACACTGCACTGTAGCTGATCAGCCTCTTCAAGATTTTGGGACATGCTGTGGAGTCTGTATGGGGTGAGATGGTGGCAGTGCTTTTGCTTGCTTTTTATAGTGGACACCTGTTATCTTAGCCTCCTTATGAAGCCTTTTGCTTTCTGGAGCTTTCATTGTTAAATGCAGAAGTGTTAACCTGTTGTTATTGTCATATAATTGTACAATTGTCACATAATCTACTGTTGCAAACATGGTCCTACCTCCACCCTTTCAGCACACTTCCCACACTACTGCTGCTACTGTTTAGGGGAACAGAAAATGAGGTTGGGAAGCCGCTTTTTACAGTTTTTAGATTGGTCCGTTCATCCTGAGCTCTGCTTGAGTTGTTTTCTTAGGTGCACAGTGAAGTCAGTGTTGAGATAAGGCCTCCCTAGGCAGGGAACACGGTCCAGGGAAGTGTACTATAGAAAGAGCTCCCTTTCAATAACCAGTACTTTGATAGCATCACTGGAAATCACTGTCTGCTAATGACAGATGATGGGGTTTTGTGCCTAGAGATATTACAAGCAACTGTTAGTTACAGCACAAATAACTTCTAAGCAGTGCTTCCTTATCACTTTTAAAATACTGAAATTGCTATCAGCCAGAGCATTATGTCTATTTTAAGTAGGTCTGAGATTCAGGGAAACAATGTGTGCAAGAACAGTTTTCAGAAGTAATTGCAGACATTGTCAACACTGCATGTGTTGAAGCCTCAGTGCCTGCACTGGTAAAATCAGCTGGAGTGCAAAACATGACCTGAGTAATTCGGCTCATTTGCTCCTGACAGGCAAAAAGCCCTTTCCTTTCAATGCACCTACTTCAGATGCAAACACAGTTAATGAGCTTGTAACAACTTCGAAGTAAGGCTGTTCATTCCTTTGATATTTATTTTCTACTTTTAAAGGAAGACACTAAGAAAAAAAGTGTTCTTAATCAGAAACTGGTTGATCCTTTGTATGGTTTTCAAATGCACTCGCTGCTTCCCTGCTGTATGCTGTGAAACCTCGTGCATTTAAATGACAACAGCCACATCAGCGATGTTGTGGACTCCATCCTCTCCCCCAAGCTGGAAAAATGCCAGGACAATCTAAATTCATAAGACTGAGTTCCTACCCCAGCTTATACAAATTCAGCTTGGTGTGCACTCATTTTATGAAATGTCTACCACGAAAACTATTCTTCCCCCTTGCGTCTTTTTGGAAGCAATTTGAAATTGTGTACACACTAGATGTGGGAGACTGTTACTTAAGCTATGGTATTTTAAAATAGGTGGGTTATTTACATATGTGAAGAAACATCAGCATGTGAATAACGAAACTAGCAATTAAATTGCTAGGCAGGTTACTCAGAAGAATTGTAAGATATAAATAATTCTTTCAGACCAAATAAAAGTTTTTGCCTACGAGACTGGTTGGAGCATTTATTTGAACACCAGGGTTTATTTCCTTTCAGCATCTAAAAGATTAATCCCTCCCAAATTTTATATTATTAAAATAATTGCACTACCAAGATGTAAGAATCCTGTAATGAGTCCCCAAACACATACTTCAGCTATCGAAATATTTACTTTAACTGAAATGAATACAGGTTCCTAAAATGCCACAGGCATCCAGTAACTCATACACATGCAGTAGCTCAGAAATGGACTCAGGTTCAATGGAAAACAGTTTGGAATGGTTTTGTTCCCTAAGGGGATAACACTAACATTTTTGACAACTTCTCCTGGAAAAGCTGTGAGAAGTGTTGCATGGAGTGGAAGCTGAGCACCAAATGGTTAAAACCACAGATGCAGATGATCAGTGGAAGGGCTCAAATTGAAACACAACTTGGATTTTGACAAGCTCTTGGCTCTCTTGAGGCAAATTCTCTGTATCACCAGGTAAAAGCTCAAGTGCCCCTCAGCAGTAGAATGGACAAGCCCAGCTCAGCGGTTCAACCTCCTGCCTGCAAAGAACAAAGGCACTCAAGCACTGGTGCGGCTGGGTCAGTGGTCATCAAGAACCCAGGTGAATCAGGTCCAACTGCAATGAATGCACACCAAAATTACTTGAGCATGTAACTGTCATAAAACTGTTACTTCTAACAGCCTAGTGCTGGGAAGCCAAAGCTCTCTGCAAGCAAGTCCTTACCCTCAAAAGCAAACTTGGATTAAGGAATGGCAGAGGGGGTTCATCTCTTTCACTTTCTAGCTGAAAGCACCAGCCACTGGACTGCTGGGTGGATGATGACCATCTCTCTCCAGAAAGAGAAGTTTAGATGTCTTCCACCAAACAGCAATTATAAATCTCATTCCTCCAAGAATCCCAAGGAAAAACAGGAACCTCAGAGGAGTAAGGTAAGTACTTGCAGGTATCATGTAAGAATTAAGTAAAATTTCAGATGCCAGAAGTTGTATAACACAACCTGCATTTAACAAGTGTCAGCCTTAAAACCACACCCTGCTCGCTCTTTTGATTCCAGCTGGAAGGCAGTATGACTCAGCTGTCAAAAATGCTTGATCTGTGATGAGATGAAGAAGGGGACAGTAGAAGACCTGGCTTTCAAGCATATTATGTGCACTCCAAAATGCAGATTCACAAAACCAACAAAAAAGTATAGCTGTAAATAAAGCTTTGCAATGCTGTTTTAACTCCCAACTCTGCAGCTGCTTAGTCAGCTGTAGCTTAGTGTAGTACCAGCAACTGTGTCCTCAGAAATGCTCCCTAGAAATCTGTCCCTGGTGCTGCAGGGGCTTGAGTCAGGAGCCTGTCATGGGATCAACTTTTGCCACAGCAGCACAGGACCTGGAAGGCCTCTGTCAATAACTGAGCCAGGGGCATCGGTCCTGAGCAGTGGCTGCACAGGCTGGGGCGCTTCCCTAAGTAAACCCGAACCCAGTGTTCCACCTGTCCAGAGAACAAACTTGCTTCCAAGGACACTGCAGCCTGGGCCCCAAGTCACAGACATAGAGTCTGTGCACTAAGTGCACTGTACAAATCCAGGACTGTTTCATCTCCAGCAGTGCAGCACAAATCAGCAGATATTCTGCCATCTCACAGTTTCTGTATGTTCACCTCACCCAACAGCTTGAAGGTTCATTGAGAAAAGCCCCCAACAGAAAGCCCACAAGGAAAGTGGCAATTCCCTCTTCAGAGCAGAATTCAAAGACCACACAATAAGTAAGGCACAAGCCAGGCAAAAAGAGTAACAAAATTTTCAATGGTTGTTTGAACAGTATCTGCCAGGAAGGCAAGGACCCAGAAGGAAAAAAAACCCACCCAAATGCCCAGATACTAATGGTAATACATACAGATACAAATTTAGGACTGACAAACTCAGATGCCAGTCTGCTCCCAGTCCTCTCTGATTTTGAAAGGTTTTTAACTTTCCTGTCCTTTTACCACAACCACAGGGGCAGCATAACAATCTTAGTTCCAGGAAATCAGAGCAGGTCAGTACAGCCCCTTCATTTAAAATACAGCCATTATCATCAGAACTTTTTTTCTCCTCTCGTGGTATTTTAATATTCAGGATTGTTTAATTGCTTAGACATTTACAGCCAGTAAAGCACCACACGAGATTCTGTAAAACTTTTAATTTATTCCCCTCCCAAGTATCCAGAATAGAAGACCCTCTTAAGTTGGAGAAAAATGTGACAAAGAAATAGACTACCAGGATAGCTGTTCACAGAAGAAGAAAAAGCACATACTACCAAGATTACACAGAAAACAACCCAAAAGTCCTATTTAATGGGATAGTGCAAGTTAACAGCATGTCTCTGGCAAGGATACCTTCATTTGGATTATAAAAGTTTTACAGAGTTAGATCAAGAGTCTGGATGGGTCTCTGATATTTTACTATAGCATTAAGAATGTACTGTTTGAAAGATGCTGTACAGAATGACCCACCAAACAAATGTATTTACAAGCCTGGGGAGAAGAAAATTATTTTTCAGTTTATTCAAAATAAAAATACACGTAGAATTATGAAAATATAGGTTTACTATTTCCACCACACAGAAGTCAATGCTGCTGTCTGAAAGGCTTGCAAGATTATTTCAAGTTTTTTAAAGTTCATCTTTTTCCCTCAATAAGGTGTACCTATGTTCACTGGGTGCCAGTTTCTGGAATGAGCTCTCTGGTGGGCTGCTTGCTAAATCCTGAATTGGCTGAAAAACAGAACAAACAGTAACATTGTTAGACTAATAATCATTCATGTCCATTACATGAATTTCTAAAATTATGGGAGTGCACAAATGTCCTGCATTCTCACAAATTGAGTTTGGGGATTTTTTGGAAGGCATGTACTGAGTCCCAAGTAGGTGAGACACAGACACACAGACATTAATTAAGCAGTAAGGATATTCCTTTTGTTGTAAGATCTCAAAGGCAATGGCCATCACATGAGTTTCTGTACAAGTCACACAGAAGTATTTCAAATGTACCCCACTGTGAATTTGCTTGAATCTACCACTTGTTTTGGGGGTATTCTAGTTTTACGTGCGTGTGTTTTATGAGATATATCAGGGCAAAGTGACATCACTGCAAAAGTATTTTAGAATTACTTTTCCATGGAAAATAAAACACCCCATACAAAAATAAATGCAATTCAAGGGGCATAGGTGACCCACAACAGCAGCCTGCAGTTTAATTAAGGCCAGTATTTGTTTCCATTGCATCCACATCTTCCACAAGATGGCAGGATGCCATGCAGAGATGGGAACGTAAACATCCCAGGTTTTGTGTGCATTTTTCTAGAGCAAGCCTGCAGCTCTGAGTCCTGTGCCTGTGCCCAGATGGGCAGGCAGCAGGATCCAGGGACTCCACAGGCTTCCTCCTCCCCTGGCCAAGCCTCCCCAGGGCAAGTGCCTGGCCTATGCCTCCTCTTGGGCCCTTATTTCTGCCCCTCCTCCTGATGACCTCAATTCTGGTTGCTCAATGAATTTCTGAGAAACACAGGGAACCAGGAGTCAAATGAATTACTGCTGAGACAATTCAGCCCACGTGTTTTCACAGCCAGTCATGACAACATTCAAAAGCAGTCATTCTCCTGGCCAAGGCAAGCCCTCCAGGGCTTTCACACTTTTAAATCTTTGGAGCAGGGCAACGGGAGGCTGCACTCAATTGACTCAGAGCAATCCAGAGATGAGCAGGAAAAGAAGCCTGTAGGTATAAATAGTTTATGCTCCTCAGCCATGGAATGGCCCAAGGCTCCCCAACACAAGGGCATCAGGGCTCCTCTGGGACCAAAGTGGCCCTTTGAGCCCTGCACAACACAATGTATACCTTGAAAGAAGTGTTTAAAAATGGTTCTCTCTTTGGAGGGTGCCCAAGGTAGTGAAAATGTTCCCTGACAGTAAAATTTGCACTTTTCAGCAGGACCCCAACCATGTGAGCTGAGTGGAGTATCAAGAAGATACAAGGCTGACTGAGACACCAGTAGAAGATTGGGATGAGCAGAGGGAATTGGGGATGGTCATGTCCTTTCTTTTCTGACACTGAAGTGCTTCTGACTTTTGTCTGGAGAAGGATGTAGTAGTTCTGTTTCTGAAGAGATCCCAGAAGTGACTTCCAGGCATGTAATTACACAACATGACAAACTTTGAGCAGAACCATGAGGAAATCAAAGTGACAAGTGCAGCCTATGAGCACTGCTAATGCTGTTTGTCAACCACATTAACAAAAGCAGTAAGGCCTATTACTGCTCACCCATCCTTTCTTGATGCTCTAGTAATTTGCCTCCCGCTTGCATTGGTAAGTACATAAAACATTCAATCAATTGTTGTTTCCCCTTAGAAGCACCCTTTAGTAGTGTGCTGTGTGGGAAATAATGCAGCTATGATGGATTATCAGCTTTTGCATTGAAGTCAAAGGAGAAGCTAAGAGCAGAAGTGAAGTCAGAACAGTCATCCAGCCCAAGGTCTCCTGTTTCAGTGGAGAAAATAAATATTCTTACACTGTTCCCTTACTCAAGGCAGACAGGTACCACACTACCCCTAATGCCTACTACCCCTAATACTCCCTGCCTTTACCCAAAGGTGGTAGAGGAGCCAAGCAAAAGTGGTAATGTTATACTTCTGTTAACAGCTTTTCCCTTTCAAAAGACAGAAGTTAAAAGTACAAATATACTAGAAGGTACAGCTCTGACAAGGAGTAACAAAAAGGTCTTTACTAAAGGGCCAAATGAAATGTATTTGCTGTAACCTTACCTGACCAGGTGCTACATCAGTTGGATCAGGGCCATGATGAAACTCTCTATGCAATTTTCCAGAATGCAAGTCTAGTACAAATTGCTTCAGTTTACCTGGAACTCTGGAACAAATTCAACAGAAACATCCACATGTTTATTACAAGTTAAGTCCAAACACAAGAGATTTAAAGTGCACTGCTTAGAGTAGCCAACTTCTGTTTATCTAGCACACTATGCCCACTTTTAGGTGATTAATAGAGGACAGGGAGCCACATGGTTTGCTAAGGTATCCCACCAGCTTCTTTTTCTTTCCACTGTCTCTTGAGAACACAGCAAGTATTTCATCTTTTCAATAACTCCCACAGAGCTGAACCAGCCAATAACTTCATTGTGAACTCCCTTCAGCTCCCCACTAACTGTAATGTAAGAGGGAACAGCAGGTTCCAAATGCACAGCTCACAGATACAAATGACACTTGGGGAGCACTATTGACAAAACATCTTTGAAAGGCTCTCTACTGCCTCAGCAACTGCACATATACCACAGATAAGCACTAAGAGGATATCAATGTTAATCTAATCTGAGATCATCTACTGTCACCCACAGCAAACATGCTAAACTACAGCATCCAGTTTTATTTGTGAAATGTCAAATTGACTAAAAATCTCCAAGTGAAGAGTTTGTCTAGTAAGTATTAAAAGATGAGATTAAAAAGCTATAGTTTTTTATATATAGTCAGCATTGTGCATGAAATCTAAAGGTAATGTGTGAATGGACACAGGTTTTGTAGGGAGTCTTTCATCAAACTAATTATTACATTTAGGAAAGAGGAGGAAAGTGTGGTCAAACAGTCAGCAATATTTGGGATCATCAGAAAACTCTATGGATAAAATGCAGCAAATACTGATTCAGAGGGTATCATTACAGCAATGTCTGTGACCAGCCAGTATTAAACTGGTACTTTAAGGGGCCTCTTCCCATCCCAGATGAGATCATGAATTAATACGAATGAAGAAAAAGGGATTCATTCCAGCCTGGTTATAGGGACAGCAGACTAACTGCTCCCTGCTTTTCCTCGGGCTCCTGCCCTGTTCTAGGTCAGGCACATTGCTGGAGACATTCTCCTCTCCTAATGCAGCAAGGGCACTGGGTGCCTGCAGCCTCGTGTAGCTCAGCCTGTTCTTGCTGAGAAGCTACAATCCATTGTTGGACACTCCCTGCTATCATTTCCAGCCTGGAACAGCAGGATGAATAGGGTCAGGTGGCCAATGGATGAGGATAAAATAGTGATGGTCTCATTTGCCTGCCAAGTGCCTATTCTCCAAAGACAATGAACTCCCTAAAGAGAAGAAATCTTTTAGTGGGCCAATTCCAGAAGTGCCATATCCAAACCCTATTGGCTGGTGGCAGCACTGAGGTTACAAGAGGCAGCCTGGGACCAGTCTGTAAGAGTCCAGGAGTTTACTGAAGTGGTAGATGAAAGTCTCAGAATTAAGATTTTACTTATTATTAAAAAAACAAAACCACCACAAAAAGCACCCAAGAAACAACAAAAACAACCAAACCAAACATCCAAACCACATATACACAAGAGTATCTTCCCAGGAGCTCCGAGCTCTGCTTGCTCCCAAACTGTGTTTTGCTATTTCTATGTATCAGCTCAACCTCCTAGAGTAAGGTTGAGTAATTATTTATCATTAGGCAGCTGTCTGCAACCCTGACATCTCTCTCTCAGCTTCATTTGTAAATGACAACTGGTACACATCAAGCAAGTAGCTCTCATTATTCTGACAGTGTTTCACAGAAACTGAACATTTAAGAAACATAACATCAAAGTCTAAACTAAACATCTCTACTACCTCTATATGAGATATTTTAGGGCTGTTTAAAAAGTGACAATAAAAAAGTGGTTTTAAAATTCAAATATCCTGAGGGGTTTTTTTGCTAGGGTGTGTGGTGAATACAATCTTCCAAAGAAACAGGAACACAGGGAGAAAAATAGTGACTTATCAAGAACTTCAACATACATAGCTTCAGATATTTGAAAAGCACTATTCAAGATACATCAGACACAACATTTTATAGATAAGTCTGCAGAGAATTACAGAAAGAAGCTAAGTTCAAACTTTTCCCAGATGTCAATATCTCAGGTAGAAAAATGTCTCTTGGAATAGCAGAATTAGACAAGATATTACATTCACATTGCATGCTAAGCCTGAGCTTTGAATCCTTGGATTTGACAAAAATGAAATATCCAGCCTAGACATCTAACCAGGAGTTAGCAGGCAGTGTATGTGCAGCTGCCTCCTTTGAGACAGAAACTGGAGTTCAACACCCAACCAGAAGACAAAGTCAGAGCACTTGTTTCAGGCTGAAAGTCCCTGAAGAGAACATTTACACATCTTCATTCCTTGACTGATCCAAGCAAGACACATCATCTGCTTCCAAGGCAGTGCACCCATAAAGAGCCAGGCTGAGGTAATGAGGGTTACCACAGCAGTATTTCACCTCAGCACCCTGGTACTTTGCTGTCACCTATTTAATCCAGATAAACATGCCAGTGATGGGCCATTTTCCAAGCTGCACATGGAAAATTTCACAAACCCACACAACCATTTCTTTGCCAGCTTTCCAGGTGTAGGTAGACTAAGGCAGGAAGGCTAGAATTGCACTGCAGGAAAAACCAAACCAGCAGGCTGGGAATTATTACATGCTGCATTTTACAGTAATCCCTGAATAATACAGTACTTCACATTCCACGTAGTATTTTTAATCTCTTAAAGTTGAGGTATCTATATCACTACTAAAAACACCATGCCAGGCTCCGAATGCCTAACCATGATGGAAAATAGAAAAACTGATAGAAAAGACCAGTATCTAAGAACTTCATGTAAGATTCTTTTCTTGTATAAAGCAATACAACTCCATTTAAACCATGACTTCATGCCAGCTCATCCTGCTTTAAGGCTCTGACACTAAATCACACAGAGGCAGCCTTACCTATCCCAGATTTACTCATCTTCCTACCACAGTAGTGATTAAAGTATCAGCCTTTTCATTTGTTCTTCTCAAATTAAAATGCACCAAGAAAAATACTTACGACAAGTCACTGAAGTCTGGAAAGACATACATGTGCCTGAAGCTATCAATGGCAATGACAGGGCAGTCAGCTGGAGTCTTCTGAATGTGGAGGAGTGGATGCCTGAATTTGTCACAGTCAGCATGGAGGAAGTTTATTGTACCTTAACATTGTGAGCAGACAAAAACCCATGTTAGGATTTTTTTTATTATCTTCTTGAAACCCACTTGAAACCACTTTCCTAAGTATTAGAAATGCAGACATTAGATAGATACAACATGCAAAACCTGAAAAGAGGTCTAAATAAACAACACCCCCAAAATAATAGATTTTCTTAAAGTGGCTTTTTTTTTCCATATTACAGACTGCATTTGTTTAATGCCCTCTCGAAACACTTTAAATCATTAGACAAGAAGGATTTCTGAAAGTTACTTACTAATAAATTGTGCATCTACTTTAATAACTTCCAGAGGAGTTGGTCCTCACTGTCAAAAATGCATCAAGCCCTTCAGGCCCAAGAGCTTGAAAGCTACAATTGTTTGGCCTTTGCTTCCACACCACTGAGTTGTCTGAAAAAAATTATACCAGTAAAACCAAGAAGTAGTGGGAATTATTACAAACCTTTTTCACCTATTAACTGCCGTGCAACCTCCTGTTGGAATTTCTCTAAACTCTCCAAGTCATCTTTCATGTGGAAAAGTATGAGAAAAGGAAGGCCTTCTTCTGTCAGTTCCTGCACAGAAAACAAAGGACAAACTCATTTCTTCCATTTCTTAGGGGCACTAAATAAAGTGACTCCAACAGTTTTCAAATTCAGTGAGATCTCTACTTTAAAAACAGATGAAAGAGCAAGACTAAAGATGTTAACTGCTGACCCTTCCTCTGAGATACCTGAGTGATACAGTTAACCATGTTTCCTTCTTCTTATCATATACAAGAGATAAAGGATAAGAGCAGTTGTTATCAGCATTTTGGGAAGGGATACACTTTCACTGGCATACTTGTGTAAAAGAAATAACCTGATTCTGAGGAAACACAGCAGCTCCAGAGAACACAATGAGGCCTGAGCACCATGGTGTTAAATGCTACAAAAGGCTGAGGGTGTATTCTAGAACCCATTTCTAGCTTACTCACATAGTAAATTGGTGCTTTCATAGCATAGCACAACAAGTGTCTTTGAATAACACTTTCCCTTCCTCACCAAAAAAAAAAGAGAAAAGCAGAAGCTAATGACACAGCCAGAGCAGTTATGATCAAGTACTGCTCTCCTGCCAGTAACTGTGTCCTAACTAGTCACCCTTTGCTGGACAGGCAAACTTTAGTTCCTGATACGAATGCATTCCTACAGCCCAATGCCTTTTAAAGATCTCTGCCCACAGACAGAGAAATACAGCATTGCCCTGAATAATTTATTCAGGATTCTTCTTCTACTCAAACACAAACAAAACACAAACAACATGCACTTGCTTCTCCAAAAGTGGTTTTTGTCAGCTCAATTCACTACAGCCTGACTGAAGAAATAATCATTTATCATCTAAGAAATGCCTACAGTTGTCTCATTTATTTGCACAACCGGTATAACAAGCAAGTGCTGCTATTGCTTTGATTCTACATCAGCATAGAAACTGTGTTTTTTGAGAAAGATAGTAGTGGCTTGTTCTGCTACCAAATAGAAACGTTTCTTCAGATATCTTCAGTTATCAGGAAGTTGAAGGAAAGGCTTTCCCATCAGTAGGTAGCCAGTTACACAGGGTACACAAATGGTTCTTGTTCTCCCTTCAACCAAATCCATCAAGTAAGTTGAAACATGGACTTTTAAACAGAAGACTGCAGAGATCCTCATAACTTCTAGTGCCATCAACAGATTTTAAAAGTCACAGCACTTCATATTTTCATCCTGTACTATTGTGCAGTATGCACAATAAGAGCCCATTTAAATACGTGTACAATCTCAGCAGGCAGAAATATCTCAATTTTGGCATGTTAAAATTTGTTTGGGTACCAGCAACACTGAAATTTTTAAATAAACTTTGCCAGGCAAAATGTAACTATCTGCCTAAGCAAACAGGAATCAAGGGTTAAGGGAACAACCAGAGAAAGCACAACAGAATGTGGTACAAGCTGACGGTGATGAACCCTGGCTTCCAAGACACAGAATCCTGTTTCGCCATGGGAGAAGTACACTGAAAATCCACCACACACTTCTAAAGATGTTAACATGTGGCATCCTTTACATATTGAGCTGCAAATGAAGAATTAAGATTTGTTAACGATCAGAACTTTCCAATAAAAGCTGGCAGGATTGACTAGAAAACAGTCAATAAAAATGGCTTAAGTGAAATCACCCTATCTCTCCCTCTGCCATGAAACCTGAACTGCTGCATGTGCCCAGAACAGCAGATTCAGGATAAAGAGAATTAAGTGTGCAAACTGTGAATGAATCACATCACTGATTCTCTGGTTTCTCATCCAATATGGACAACATACTGTAATTTGTGACAAACCTTGGCAGATTTTCTAACAGATTCTGTACCTATGTACAAATACTCCTTTTGAGATGCTACAAACTTGGTAATTTCCTAAGGACTGTTTTTCCTGTTGTTTATTTTTCAAGGAACAAAATAAAATGTGGAGTTGGAAATGGACAGAAGACTAAGTTACAAAAGGAAACAAAAAAACCTTGAAAGAAATAATGATAATGAGAAGAAAAGATGTCAAAAACAAACTCCCAAATTCCACCTGACAAATTACAGTCAAAAGAAAAAAAGCATGGGAAACAACACATGAAACTAAAAGGATTAAGGTACTAGTACTTTAAAACAGATTGTAAATAAAAACCCCACATAATTTTCATTATCCTTCCCAGAATATTCTATGGTTGGCCACCATTTAATGTGTTTATTAGATAATGCTTTGGAAGTGGTTAATACAGTAATATTTTTTTGTACCACTCACATTAACATCAATGGGAGGGAGCTGGGGGTATTTAGCCTGGAGTAAAGGAAGCTCAGGGGAGACCTTATTGTGCTCTACAACTGCCTGAAAGGAGGGTGTAGCCAGGTGGGGGTTGGTCTCTTCTCCCCGGTAACAAGTGAGAGGAGAAGAGGAAATGGCCTCAAGTTGCACTAGGATAGCTTTAGATTGGATATTGGGAAAGATTTCTTCACTGAAAGGGTTGTGAAGCACTGGAACAGGCTGCTCAGGGAAGTGGTAGAGTCACCATCCCTGGAAGTGCTCAAAAAAACATGTGGATGTGGCACCTGGGACAAGTCCTGCTGAACTCAATGATCTTAGAGGTCCTTCCCAACCTTAATAGTTCTGTAACTATAACTTCTTACTTTGGTAGTGTATGAAACTACTACAGATCTGCCTCCAGTGAGTTTCAAGAGTAACCCAAAAGCTTCTAAAGAATGAAAAGACATTATCTGACAGCCATTTTCTGCCTAAAACAAAACACACAAAGTTCTTTGATGTGGATTAGAGACCTTGAAAGTGACATTTTTGTTTTAAGAAAGACTCTCCAAATGTAGAATAGTAGAAAGTTTTACCTCCCCATTTTCAAATGTGATTTCTCGAACTAGTGGTACACATTTATCTTGTGTCCATGCATAAATCAAATCAAAATTGGTTAGTGAGCCTAAATACACCATATCTGGAGCATTTTCCTGTTGAAAAGAAAAATACAGTAGCATGAGAAACACTAAAAATTGCATTGCTACCTACAATGGCTACCTACACAATATAAAATAACAATATTCATATAAATATTGGAAACAAATCTTACACCAATATTCAACCTTGTGCATGCAAGATTTCTATTAACTATGTGATAAAAATACAAATGAAAAATAAATATTACATATGATAATTTATGCAGTCAACTCCATTTTATAAGACAATTTATAAATAATGGGAGATACTCTGTTTCCAAATTAGGGATACTTCAAGTAAGGGCTATTTAGATTTCTGCTGGGCTGAAAAATAATGTCTCCAGACCTAAACTAAATGCAGATACTGAGTTGCTTCATGCTGATAGCTACAAAGACTCGTCAAAACCCCCTCCTAATGTCCTACAGGACTTGGAACTGGTATTTCACATTTGCTTTGCCAAAGAGATATGAATAAATAATAATTCTCCTTTATTTGCTAGTAGTTTTAACTTGTAATTCAGTGCTAACATCCTTTAATTTAATTATAATTTTGGTTAACATGAAATGAAGCATGACTTCGCAAGCTGTGGCCATGATTAAGCACACCTTAATTCAGAAATGCCGTATAAACTAGGTAACTTAATAAATTCTCTTGTTGGAAAAAAATAAAAATGCTTTGAAACTCCCTTCCCCTCAGGTCTATTTTCCTCTTTTGTAAGCAGCTCTTTTCATACAGTAAAATTCAGAAAGGAGCAGATTTTTAGATAATATGTCTCTGTAAAGCAATTCTTGCAGATTTTCCTCTGTACTGAATTTTTCTTCCAGTAAAACTATGTTTATGAGTTTGTTAACCTACAGTTAATTTTATTCTTCTTTTTTTTTAAATTAATGTAAGAGCTCTTAACCCTTGTGGACTAAGGTATACAAGACAGTGAAGTAATAGTCAGAAAAATACACAGTAATTGTCACTTTCTTGGAAAAACATGAAGTGTACCAGCTTCACAGATTTAAAGAGTTCTACTGAAGTCACAGTATCTATGCACATGATGTGTTCACTGTTTTTCTCAGAAAAAAAAAAAATTAATTTTTTTGACATGGATATTTCAAATGATAGGTTTAGGTTCTGTGCATTAACTGTTAACATGTGAGACTAATCTTTTCCCCTGGCTCAGAAACACTAATTTCTATGATCCTATTCCTCACACTATTTAGTGATGAAATAAAACTAAGATCTGAGATGCAATAACATACTGAATGATCTGAATACAGTCTCCATTTGTTTGTATTCACATACAATCACAACAATCAAAATAAAATACATAGTTACACTTACCCCTGGTGGCTTGTAGATTACATTGTCTCCGCTAAATCTCTCTGCTTTTGAAATAGCCCTACAACAAACCAACCAGTAAGCATGTCTTGGTACAGACAAACAAAATAACTGAGACACCAAAATTCATATTTTAATTTTTTTTCCCCCCCTTCACAATTTGAGAATTAAAATCCTTCATTTTTAAAGTAAACTGTAAAGTGACTCCATAGAAACTTTGCCTGCCTGGATAAGAGGACATTCAGGGAGTCAGTAAGATGCATCCGTAAGATCAGAAGTGTGGACTAGAGGCACCAAAATGACAAGTGAAAATGCCAGGACAATTTTGGGTAAAGACCATCAGAGAATTTAAAAGAAGATCTTGAAGGAGCAAAGAAAAAGGTGGATTCTTGTTTGCATTTACTCTTCTTGTTCCACTGTTTACACTAAGAATTTACATCTCCTCTACCCTGACAAAGAAGGGCTTTGAGGTGTTCCACAGGCACAAGCAATGAGAAAACGGATGGAAAGTGAGCCCCCACTGTCCATTTTACCCTCAGAACACATCTAGAGAGAAGACACAGCAGCAGTTTCTGACCACTAATGACATAGCAGGTGTGTGTACCTCTAAGACATACAGTTCCTCCTTGGTATTCAGCTTACTGCCTCACCTTGCTAAATTCCTCTCTTGCTTTTAGAAGATTTTCACCCCAAATCACAGCAAAGTGCCTGAAAGCTGCTAGTTTATACCCCAAAATTATCATCTCTTATTCAAGCAAGTTGGAACAGCTGCGCATCCAATGGAGGAGACAGAAATGAAAGAGAAGTCAAATTATCAGAACTGACCTCACTGCAAGATAAGCTACATCTTCCAGGGGTCTGAACAATTTAGAGTGCCAAGAAAAATACAGACATCATAAGGCTTAACACAAAGTACCTATGTTTTATTGATTTCTTTTGATCCAATTATCCTTTTCTTATCACATATAAAAGGGGCCTTGCAGAGTTATGTTACACCACCATTATTTGCATCAGTTTAGAGATGTGTATTTTAAAATGCATTTTTGTATTCCCAACATGACTCTCCCCATAATGTGAAATGAGGCTTCCTAGTGACAGTCATCACTGAGGTAAACCACTTGCATCCCAAATAAGCCTTCATGGAATAAGAAAGTGAAGCCATAGAAGCCACCTGCCCAATCACTGCTTGCTAAGCTGATGATAATCTATAATGAAATATATGCTCTAGGGTAACCCTGTGGTAGAACCCAAAATGTCCTCTTCTGTGTTCTTCCACTCCAGTAGCTGCAGCTATGACTGATTTTTTTTTTTTTTCCAGATAACTCAAATAAAGTGGGGACATGATGTGAAAATCACAAATGCCTGAAGATACACCTTTTGAAAACAACTACTAAAATGGAAACACCTCAGTTGGCGTTTTGAATTTTTTTGATGCAGTAATGTACAAGGTGAATCTCTGGAAAGCACACAACCACCCCACCCTCCCCTCCCATATTTACTTGCTAATGTAAAATTAAAACAGTTCTTAGATTTACCACTTTCTTCATTAATTACTTACAGTTCATCATAGCCTTTTAAGATAAAAGTATTTTTTGCCTTTTTTCCCCGTTCAACATTCTCTTCCATGTTCACAAACACTACAGATTCATTCCTCCCTACTTCTAAAATCTACCTCTAACAATCTCCTCAACAGATTCTTCATCTATCTCTTCCTGCTTACAAGTCTTCTTTCAATAATCTTGTTCTGTAGTCACTCCAGATCTTAACAGAACTGTAAGGACCAGTTGATTTAAGAATAGTTTTAAGCATGAAAACCATCTGCAACTAAGCACTATTAACAGACTTTTTAAATAGGCTATTACAACTACCTAAAGTTAGAAAAAATTTGGCATAATGGGACAGTTCTGCCTTGGCAGAGTTAATCAAGCAACTATGTTTCTCCTGTCAAACCAACTCTTTTATTTTAGCTTAAGAAAAATTTGAACATGACCACTCATGTAACCTCCCCAAATCATGTAGCTGTTGAACTCTGTTCATAGCAAAAACCAAAAGTCCTTTCCAGGGGCTGTTAGGATGCTCAGTCAGAAGAGTTCAACTGATCAATGCCAGCTCCCCATGAAGAATTTTGCTATATATAATCCAAATAAAAAACACTGATCTGTAGCTAGCATCTCCCTTGGAACTCTTTTCACGTACAATTTTTTAGGAAGCTGAAGAGCCTCAGCTACTGAGAGATGAAAACATTTGGCTCCCAAGGTAGCTGTTGGGAAGGCTGCACTTTAAAACACTAACAGCTCCGGGCTAGAAAGGGAATGGGTGTCTGGAGAGAAGAATAATGATAAACCTGCTGTGCAATCTGTATTTACACGGGCAGGTTATGAATAACCAAACTCTGATCCATTCCACTACATCTGCTTATTGCTTATATCTGAACAAAAAATAAAAATAAACCCCCTATAGTACCTTCTTCAAGAGCAGTGCCCAACAACCAAGTGCTAACACTGACTGGTGGGAAACTACTGCTCTTGCATTATATGCAATTGGCAAACAGCAAACCAAAGATGAACAGACTCAAAAAGCAGGGGAGAATGTCGAAAGTAGTGCTACCATACTAATAATTTTTTCAAGTTATGTCTGAAAAGACTGAGAAGTTGAATGAGGGGCAAAACCTCTAACAGCAACTCAGACTGGCTGTGCTGAGAACAAGGATGGATGCACCCATCAGAAAAGACTTGAGGTAATGGCACTCACTGGGACAAGACTGACAGACCGACAGACCACAGATCTATAAGTGGGCTGCTTACACAGTCATAGCACACCTAGCAGGGGACTGAAGGAAGGGAAAGCCACAGGCACTCCTGCACTTTGCAAACACCCTCCCTCACCCCCAGACTATTTTTAGAGACATATTGGAAGAGGCATCAGTGACTGACAACAGGTTTTGTTCAAACAGATGAGACATTTTCTACCTTGATACATCCTCTCAGTTTCTCTGCTACTCTCCACTACATCCAATTAAAGAACTCCTGAAGCAACTCTGTGCAGCATAAAATCTAGCATAACCCATGCAAATTCCTGATTTTGCAACTGTGGGTAGACTGGAAACCACTTCAAATACATTAATGTCCAATCACTTCAAATTGGGCAGTGCTGGGACATTAAACACTGCAGAATGAATCTAGATTTTTAATTTTATTATGCTACTTAAAAAGTGAATCGCTCCCAATCTATTCTTCTTCTACTGAATATTTAGAAATATCACTGTAAATCTGTACAAGGAAAAATCTGAATTCCTGTAGGCTTTTCTTCTTGACTTACACTGTGTAGCTCACCAAAGCAATTTCCTTTCTAAGCTATTACACTGTGTAGTGACATAAAACTTGCACGAAAAAGGCCCAGGCACAGAAATTAGGTATTTTGGAACAAGGTCTGCTCCCCTAACACCAAGAGGAAATGAGTAAGCAACTACATTCGTTATAGAGAAAAGAAAAAAAAATAGGAAAGAATAAGAAAAACCCTCTCCCTCTAACAATGCAAGTTTTGGGACACAAATGTCTACCATTCCCCCACCCAAACCTCCTCCTTTTAAACTATACTGACAAAGAATGGTAAAAAAAGAAAAGGAAGCAAAAAATAAAAGTTGAATTTCACAGCAAACATTAAGACTAGGAAGAGTTTTGTCCTTCTATCCCCTCAGTGTATTTACTTATTAAGGTTTAGTCTCTTCAGTTATGCCATACTGAAAATAATAAAGAAGTATATTTAATTAAAGTATATAGACCTCATTAACAGCATTTCAATAATGAAGTTGTGAAATCAAGAAATTTCAAAACTTACCCAAAGGCAGAGAGGAACACACAATCATCATGCAAAATATTCGCTACTCTTTCAAAGGTTCTGTAATTATCAGAGTCCTTTTGCTCAAAGTACCCAATAATATTTCTTCTGCTGCGCTGTAAAAACAAAGGTTGAATTATAACTTTCATCAAATAATCAAAAACTGTCATTACTCCCTACAGACATTAAATACAGAGATGCCATTCATTCAACAGTCAGTAAATGCAGAAATTATTTCTTTTTTGCCTTTTCAATATTCAGAAGAATCCTTGGGAGTATTTTTTTGGCGAGGAATATTAAAAATATCTTGTCAAATACAACAAATGATTCTTTCCAAGTTTTTAAAAGAAAGATAAATAACTTAGTAGTGGAGTGAATGCAGCCCAAAGTGACTACACTAGACTAATTTGTTATACTGATCCAGTTTTCCAATCAAAAAACCACAAGGTACTGAACATTCCAGAGTTCAACATTGAAAAAAAATCCCGAGAGGGAATAAAATTGAAACACTTACATCAAGAGAACTAATTTCTTCCAAATCCTGGACCTCCCGAATAGGGTTACTTTTCTGCTGCCTGATGTAATCTGCTATTGCTGTCACAGATCTCTGGCCCCTGTATTCCCTCTTCATCATCATGCCATTCCGGAAGAGTTTCAGAGTTGGGTATTTGCTTATCCTGTACCTCTGAGCTATATCAGCTAAAAAGAAAATAAGAAAATGAAAGCAAAGCCCTACAAATACAGAAATACACTGAACGTGGTTTCTTATTCAAGTGTATGTCTGTCTGTATGTGGAATCTCTGGACCAGCAGTTCTACGTCTTTAAGCAACAAAAACACAAAACCAAAAAAAAACCCCAAAAACCAACCAAACAAAAAACCCCAACAAAAACAAACCCCCCACAAACAAAACCACCAAAGCCCTTCACACCTCTATTTCTCCCATGTACTGATCTTCATAAAGAAAAAAAATTACCAGAATCTGCACTAAACAAAGACTCAACTTGGTCATGTATACTTGTTTAGTACACTTCCAAAAACAACTAGGATGGCAAATTTAAGATCATAGCAAGAACATGAGAATCTTCAAAGTTTGCCAATCTCAGTTAATAAACCCACTTCAGAAAATGTTAATAACATAAATCATCTCTTATTTTTCCTCAAACTTAATGGTTTTCATCTCAGTTGCAAGGTTGTAAATATAACTGCCATGTCTAAAATGTTTGAGAATGTAAACCCTGTGCAAAGTATTCTTTTAAGGCTGTGAAGGCCACAAGACTGCTGCTACAGTTCTGAGATGTTCAGGTTTTGAACAAACAGAAAATTCCAGGTTTCTAAATTAAGGCAAACACCTCTCTGGTCAGCCAGTATCATCATTCTCTTCAAGAGAGGTCTTCATTCACATCTATACATGCAGTCCAGTCTTCCTCTAGACTTGGACCATACAGAGCTTCACATATGTATTAGCATTAATCTAGGAGAAGAGCACCAGCTCTTTTCATCTTTATGTAACAGGTCATTTATTTATTCACAAGACTTACAAATGTAAAAGAATAAAACAGAAAGAGGCTTTACAGGATAATTAGAAGAGCAGCAAAGAAGAAAGCTAAGCAGAAGCAGTACAGTCCAGTTTCCCACACATGTGCATCCTGTGTCCCTTAACTTCAACCACTACTAAGGCTCTAATGTGGTTCTTCACTGCACCCCACCAGAGGTGGGACATACCCCTTTGTCCCTCTTCCACTTTGCTAAATCACTGGGACACAGCAAATTGCAACAGGAATTGCAGCTAGTTCCCAGCCATACATTGATGGGGAAGCTTACACATAACCAGCAAATGATTCATGGCACACTGAGCAGGATCCAGCTGCCTTGAGTTTTTACAGCAACCTTTGCTAATGTGCAGAAATTGAGTTTGTGCATCTCCAATATTCAGCAACTGCTTTAATCCAAGTTTTAAACAGCTTTGAATGCTCTTCCCCCTTTCAGATGTGGCTGAAGTCCAGCAAAGAACATCACAATTTTATGAGGAACTGAAGAAATTAGGTAACCAGATATACTTTGTGTTTTTAGGAAAGCAGGAATAAAAAAAGAGAGACAGTATGCAACAACAGACAGATTTCCACAAGCACTTTCCTTTGGCTTTTGCTTTGCTTAATTATTCCCTCCAGTTCGTTCCTCCCTGGAAGTAAATCTAGAAAAAAATAAAATCTCACAGACCCTGTGAAAACTGTTTATCTTCTTTTACAGAGTGGGATGCAGTTTACCTATACCTCTGGACCTAAACTCAACTAAATGCCCCCCAAATATGCCCACCCTCCCCGAGCTACTTTACCATTTAAGGAGACCCATTCCAGTCAACCATACCCACCACACTTTCCCTTCTTTTCTCTCTCAAGGAAAGACAGAGGTGGCGAATTCAGCAGACTGATCTATCCTTTAGAGACAGAGAAGTTTCATTCAGTCAACAGAGAGAGGAAAGCATTGCAAGTGTGGTACTCTTCATGGACTCCTTACAAGTCACAGGGTATTAGCCCACAGCAGGCAGGCAACCAAATAGGCTCCATGAGCACATGTGGCACGGTAGTGAATGATGTTAGAACAAACCCACTCTGATAAATATGTCCCTTCTCAGTTATATATTTACCACAAAGCAGATTTGCTTTCTATCTTACACTTACTCTTTTTTAAAGAGAATGGAGAAGTCTGAATTCCATGCTGCCTGGAGAACTCTCAGTGAAACCATCAGTAATTTCAACTGCTGCTAGAACAATACTAATCCTACTTGCAGCTTTAGTTACTGAAAACAGTCTCTGTACCAGTTGCAGAGTTTAGATGCGTCTGAGAGCTGAAATCAAAATGTTCATAGCAAAGGAATAAGAACCAGGTCCACTCCACAAAAATGTTCTCTAACATCTCCCAAGTAAACTTCAAAGCTTCACCAGTTTAGCCCAATTCCTAAAAAGCTTTATATCACTATAAAATAGCACAGAATTCAGTCTATCAATTTTGACTAAGAGGCCTTGACTTGTTTCCTAAATATCCCAGAAGTGCATTTCTTAATGCACTAATTACAGTTAAAATTAAGGTGAAACATTTTATATCCTCAGTGAAGAGTACTTTCATTTCAAATTAATACAAATTTCTCCAGGGAGGATGCCAATATATTCAACATTAATGAACATTAGATTAATAATATTTTCTTCCCTTAAACTCTACCACATTTTAGTTAAAGTACCTAAGAGCTGCCTGCAAGAAGGTGGCAAGTACAGCAGGGGAGGAATCACTTTATATTTGCTTGGTAGAAGACAAACAACATCTGCAAGCCAGGCATTTGCTGCCCTTCTCCCCTGCTGACAGAAGGACCTTTGGTCTGACAGTACATGAGTTGATCCAACCTTGACCAGAGTCTGATAAAGGACAAGGAGCACAACAAATCAAGGTTTCACAGAAACACATTGAGATTAACAACTCCTCCTGTTACAGAACTGCACAGCAAGAGAACACCAAATCCCACACTTTTTTGTCTCACAACATGGGCTTTTCCCTCACATCTCCACAGCTATAGGAGGATGAGTGGGTTGAAGAATGGGCATTCAGGGGGTCATGCAGGTTCTCCAAGATGGAGACTGCAGCACCTAAGGATGTGGACCTTCATCAAGGGCTGAAGTTGTGTAAAACAATTGATCGTAATAAATGCCCACAGTCCAAGCTGAATTCAAACATTATTTCAGAAGCCAGTACTTGCATGATCTTTACAAATTACATTGAGATTCCATGAATGCTGGTATTTGAACTAACACAGAGAAATGACACTCCTACACAAGTAAGTATTTGAAAACCATCTTTTTAGAAAAAATAAAATGCAAGTACATGAAAAATTGTTTGAATTAATTCAAAAGTCAAATAGAGTAAACCTTAAATGCTTCATTAAACCCTGGCATTTGATACAGGTAGAGTTAGCATAAGCAGTGCAACTACAAAATTATATTCCTTTTAAAATTGGAAATACACAATGCAAATACATGGAATATTGTTTGAGCTCATTCACAGATTGCATTAGTTATAGTAAATCCTAAATTAAATTTTAAAATATCTCCTGACATTCCTACTGCCCATTTTCTGATTAAATGAGGTATTTGAAACAGACAAGGGAAACCTACCTAAAAAGCCCATCTCCCAACTACAACTTTATGACTTTTTATTTTCTTCAGTTGTCCAGGTATGTGAAAGGAATAAACCTTGTGTTTATATTTTGCTGAATTAATCATTAAATCACAAATCTAGTGTTTGCGCTACCAGAACAGTTTCACATTAGTTATGATAGGAAGCTACCAACCTACTTGATCATCTTCTACAAATCAGAAACTTTGAGCACAGCAAAGACTGTTGAATTCAGATGATTCTCTCCTCCCCATTTTGCACGTTTACCTGTTGACGTGCAACCATTTCCAAACTGCCCAGACTTTTTTCCACTATACATTCTGCCAACTCCAACAGGAATATCTTACAGTCACTCAGTTCTCTTCAGAGATGCACTGTATTGATTGATGCTTCTCCTGAGCAAAGCTCTGTCTTAGAACAGGGAAGAGACAGCAGCTCTTGTTTTGAAACAAACTTCTATGTGAAACCTGACATTTTACAGTTGTGTTTTCTAAGACAGTCTCCTGTGTCACCTGTGTCACCATCCTTCTGAGCAGGATCCTCTAAGAAAGCAGGTTTTGTGAGCTATCATTTGTGATCCATATCTTTATCATATCTCTTGTACTGTCAGCCATTTCTCCATTGTCAGAGCATCGTGTGCTCCTCTATTCAAAGGAATGCCAGAGCCCATTTTCTGGGGTGTGTCAGGCTTTTCTCATGGTGGGCACACACATCACCCAAGCTACAGCTTCAAGCAAACACACAGCCAGTGACTTGTTTTCCAGAATGCTTCTGACTCCATCCTTCTAGGTTAACACCACAACACACTATCCAAAGTTCAGCTATCTAGATATCAGATCATGCCACCAACAATCTCAATTCCATTGCCACCAGGTTGAAATTAAATGTACAATGAATAATGTGTTGAAAAACTGCACCAAGACCCACTATATTGAAGAAGGCTCCTATCCACAATGTGGCTAAGAAGATCCTACCCAGTGAAGGACCAGCTGTAACTACAAGGGTCACTTTTAACTCAGTACTAATTTTTCTAATTAGAACTAATGTTCTAATTTTTCAGGGCCATAATTCACACTGTGACTAAACAAATATTTAGATTTTAAGTTTACAGGACTGGTTCTTAAAAAATGTGTCCAGTAGGATTCGAACAATACTGATAATTATCCTAAATGCCTACCTCATCATATAAGGCACCACCTGAAGAGTTCACATGCTGAACAGAGGACTATAACAGCCTGAAAAGTTATCTGAAAGAAAATCAAAGTTTCAAAACTCAAATCCTGTAAAAATAACTTCTGAAAATACGCAGCGTCCCTTTTGCTAGAGGAAAGGGGGTGGTGTCTTCATGTGGTCTGAGGAAGAGCTAGCACAAACCCAAGCTACTGCATTTCCTAACTTTGGTGTTGCATGGCGGTTGTAGGAGTTGCACAGCTACATATAGAGAGAGCTTGAATTTTCTGGATCTAACAGTAATCTTTATGTTGTGTGTCAAATCATCTTAAGTCTTCCTTACCCTTCTGCAATATCTTCCATCTCAAAAATAACAAATTCTTTCAGCTGTATATTTGAAGCTGGAATGAACAAATGAGCATTCTGCTTACTCACTTGAGATCAGTCAACATCTTTTGAAGTCCCTCAGGCTGCCCACCAGGGCACACTACAGATGACAAATGAAATCTGTCTTTGATAGGTACTTTTTACTTTCATAATACACCATAAATTCTCCCCAGTTAAACTACTGTTCTTGTGACACTTGCAAGAAATCATAAGCCCTGGCGGAATACTCAGAAGCAGCAGAATTAGAAAGGAACTTGGGAAACCATCTAAACTAGGCATCCTACTCCAATGATTGTGATACTGGTGACTTGTATGATGGACCAAAAGAGGTAGAAGGAAAGCAATCAATATTCTGTATCAAACTCAGGTAACAGCAAATTTAAACCACTTTCTGCTGCAAAGGAGTATTCACAACAGCCATGCCTGCTCTAAGCAGGGCCTCATCAGTAGGCATCCCATAACCTTCTCTGACAGACTAATAAAATGGCTCTCCTGAGGAGTGCCATCAACAACCTCTCCAAATCACTTACACTTTTTATTTTATCCAAAGATAACTCTCTCAGACTGATTTTTTTTCCCAAAGTGATGAGAATGCAATGAAATCCTCATGCTTGTTTAGAGTTTCATTTAGAGTTCCCTTATGAACTTCCAAGTTTGTTATAATTGAGTTCTTTTGCTTACCAAAGGCACAGTAGCAACACAATCTCATCTCTGTAGACTAACATTAGCAACACGAGCACACATTGCAGGAACAGCCAGACACAGAGAGAGCAGCAGGTCACAAAACAGAGGTGAAATACCAACCCCATACACATTTTGAATGGAAGAACAACAGTTCCCTAAAGTCTGTCCAGCAAAGCATCTCCTTACATACCCTCAGTGAGAAAGTGATTTATGCTTGGAGGCACAAAGATATATTCAAACTAGCTACTATTTTTTATTTAACTCAGAAACCAAAGGAAATCATGGTGCAGTAGATTCAGACCCCCAAGACATACACTTCAAATTACAAGAATTTCCTACCACGGCTCCCTAAATGTTGAATTTAGAGAAACTGTCCAAAATATAAACTCTCCCCCAGAGAAAAATGAGTTCTTGATTGTAATATTCACTCACAGAGAACAGAAACATAGGAAATCTATTATACCACGTGAGTTTCCAGCACTGCTGCTTAACACAAATGATAAAAAACCCCCTGAAACACAAGCAAGAAAAAAACCCAGCCAAACCCCCCCCAAATAAACCAAAAATCCCAAACCATGAAACAAAACCTTCTTAATAATGTCTATGCAGTAAGATCTTCTGTAGTTTTATATGGAAGATCACATTTACTACCTATTATACTTAGATGAGAGGTGTCTAATATTTAAAATTGGTGAATTACTAAACTGAACATACCAAAACCATCAAAGATTTTAACAAAACACAATGTAGCAGAACTCAGATATTTTTAAGTTATAAAATGATGTGGTCTTGGAAAAGCAAAGAGAACCTGCTTCAGCTCCCTGCTTCAGATTTACCTTTAATGTATGTTACACACCAGCTTACACACAGCCTGGTGACTCTGCCTACACATTTCAGGTATAATTATTTCCCACAATATTATAAACTAGTGTAAAATATAACACATACAAAGGCTTAATATAGTGTTAATATGTATATTTTGTATTTTATCACATAAGGGACTATCACTTTCCAGAAAAACATCTTTATATTGGCTATAAGAGCAGAGGGAATGATGGTTTTGTCATTAGACATCAAAGATTTGGCAGTACATCAATAATTCTCTTTAATTTGCTTTACCCTCAGAAGCTGGTGTGAGCTGTTGGGCCCTGCAGTGTGCTTCAATAATAGTGCATTAAATAGAAAGTATCTATGCCTGAGTGACCATTCTGAAAGCTGTTTTTGAGTGGCCAGAAATCAGCTATTTGGATTCCCTACAGAGTCTTGGCCTCAAAAAGAACCAGATCATTTGTAATGCAAATAATCCACATTCTCTAGAACACCACTCTAACACCAAATTACTAGTGGTATGAAATCTACAGGCATAACAAACCACCAAAATATTGACATAAAACCTCCAGCGTTGCTAAAATATGTAAACACATACAAAAATATAAAGCTTGCATTAAAAATCCCAGACCACTAACAATCTTGACACCAGCATTCAGCAAAATACTACAGCAGGCCCAACCTTGATAATATAGTAATATCTGCTTTCTTACTAAAAAGCTGCTATTGTACATGTTAAAATCCAAGTTAAAATCCCTAAAACTTTAGGACATGCCCAATAACTGTGTGCCATGAAATGTACCATTGTTTAAAACCCAGCAAATACATACTAGAAACTAGGAATGACATACATAACTTTGTTATTTCAATTCAAAAAGGCAATGTAAATTTCCTGTCATTAATGGATTTTATTTTTAATTCTCACATTTTACATCTTCTGCAACAGCAGTCATGCTCATCTACTTAAACTAAGGACAAAAACAGTAAATACAGAGAACTAATGGTATTCCAGAAATCAAAAAAAAACCCTAAACCTTCTGGCTGCCTCCTACAACTAGCCCACTACTAATACACCCAGGAGAAGAATGACAATCTCTTCTGTAGCATCTCCTCCTCTTAGCTCCCTATAACAAGCACCAATTACCTTAATTCAAAAAGCATATGAGAGGATTAAGCAACAAACTTTTAAAGTGATTCAAACACTTGGTGTGGGACAAAAAAGTGTCTTCTTCACTATAACTGCTAAGATGAGAACACTTCATAGCTAAACACTGGGCATCCAGCAGCCCAGCCTCTCTGAGTAATTCAAGCAACTGAAGCTACAGCAACCAAAGTAAGGACTTCAGCAGTAAATTTAAACTTTAACAATAAAAAGCAACAACACAGGCTGATTTTACTATGGTCTTTAGTGAGAACTTTATAGAAAGTTTTGATGTCCTTATCTTGACATGAAAAGATGAACCAATTTCCAGTGACGCTTGTTCTTAAAAATTAACAGTTTTATAAAGCCCAGTATAATCAGTGTTGATTAAACTGAATTTCTGCTGCTAATATCTTCAGCAATCACAAGCCACTGTAAAGAAATTATTCCTAGAAATGCTGTTCTCCAAGAAGCATAAAACACAGCTGATCCAACAGCATAGTGAAAATCCTGGTACTACCCATTTGCTTCTCAATATGCAGCAGATGTTCCTCATATTTTACTTATTAAGGGATTTAAAAGGAACTTTAGGGATTAGCACCAGCACAAAATAAGATTTTACATATAATTTTCATATATGTCTGGGCATGGGGAAAATCCAACCCAAATAGGCAAGTGTTTGCTGGCATGTGTAACAATAGCAGAGCAAAGCTCTGATCCCTTCCTGGCTGTGTGAAAGGAGACTTCCAGCCCCCACCATGCTCCAAGGTGGAAGGCAGATCTGATCAGAACATATTCTTCATGCTAACAGTGGTACGTTACCCCTTCCTCTTCTTGGCTGTGAAGACCTGCATCATTTGTTGCACTAATGCTTCTCTGACATTTCAATGAGCCTATTCAATTTATAATCACAGCCCTTTTTTTCTCATTAAATGAGATAAGTTGAACTGATAAAAAAGAAGGATGTTGACAGATGCAATGAGAAAGAAATATTGGAACTGGCCCTGACAGATTTGGAAGAAAAGGTTTGCTGATGCAATAAAAGCAACCCTGGGCTAAATGATGGGCCAGCTACAGCTACACTTTGCACAGCTATTTAGCATATTTTTCAATACAATTTTTAACTTGGTAGCAGGACAGCACAGAAAAACCTAAATCAGGATTTACTTACAATGCTGATCACAGTCTACTCTAGCAAACACCACTTGATTCTTATCTGGATATTCTTCTTTGATTACATTAGAAGCTTCCTCAAAAATAGGATGCAACATTTGGCTGAAGCGACACCTGTAAACAAAACACAAAATCATGACTTCAAAATATCCCTTTGAAATATTTCAATTGATGACTACTGGAACATTTTAATCTTTGAAGGAAAAAGAAAAAAAGAAAAGAAAGAAAAGCCACTGGAAAAATCACATCTACCTGTAATCATCCCAGCAACTGACTGGATTAAAATCAGTTCAAAAAGAACTAGAATAAATCAGGTGCAGACAAAAAAGTAATTCTGAAAGAAGACATAGTTCAAGATATGATCCCCTGCTTTATTTCTCTAGCAAACACCATTAATCAATTATAATCCTTTAGGAAATACATACTATTCAGAAAGTATGTTCTACAATTTTTTCTATCTGAATTACCCCATGGAAAGTGATTTTACAAATGTAGCAAAAGAAGTTCCTTAGATTGTTGAGATTGAAATATTCACCAACACCTTCAAGAAATATTGCAGGGAATTTTCTACGGGTCAACCATTCAAGTTGTAAGTATTATAATACTGCTCGGGTTTTGCAGAATTTGAACAGACTGCTTTTACAGCAATAAGAACAAAGAGAACCCCTAAGGGTCCCTTCTTCCAGTAATGTCAGATTTTGAAGCAAATTCTCTTTTTTTGCCCACAGAAAAGGTGGTAGGATTGTAAAGATGCTTCAGTGGCTTTAGGGAGTTTAGGGTAACAGTAGTGCACAAGCCCATTCCTAATATGTCAATAAAATTATTTTATAATCTGTCCTTCCAATCATATGGCAGATTTTCAAATTGGAGATGCATAATGGCACTGCAGAAATTGTGAGAATGAGACTTCAAGGAGTAGACTTGCAATAAACCAGCCTGCTCTGAAACCCACCTTAAACTTAACAGTGACAGCTGGAGATGCAGTTATGTCTGCAACAGCAAACATGTAAGTGAAGAGCAAGTCTTTCTCTCAAAACGCCAAGAGAGCTGAAGTCCACCTTCTGAAAAAACCTGACTCTGGGCAGCCCAGCTGTATGCTACACATTTATGTAGCATGTATATGTTACCCTGTATATGCTACAATGGCTCCTTGTCCCTCATTCTTCTCCACCGTTAAAAAGGAGAACTTCCATGACCAAAACTGATCTGTTCTCACTCAAAAATCAGGTTACATCACAGAGACTGGCAGTGTGCTATGTTGAGGGGTTATTGCTGTATACCTAAAAGTAATGATCATAATTAAGGTTGTAATGTTTTAAAACTATAGCCTATTATAATGTGAACCAAGCAAGCATAGACAGAAAGAGAAACAATCGGAACATAAACCCAGGAAAGAACTGGTTTGAAAGCAACAGACTACTGTATTTTCAATTAGAAAACTATAGCCAAACATATCAGTTTTCAAAAGACAGAAGCTTAAACATAAAAGAAAAAAAAAAAAAGACCAACTTGAATAACTTACCAATCAGCATAAAAATTAACTAAAGCAACATCTGCATTGTCTGAGAAGAAAGAAAAAGAAAAAGCCCAATGTCACATTGTGAGGCAAACTTCTCAGTTCTTTTATCTGAGATTATAAAAGTATGCACAAAAAACCTACAAAAGCAAGGATTTCTAGATAATTCAGCATAGAGCTTAGTCTGATTGCTAGCAAACTGCTGGGGTAAATCTTATCTGAAATATAATCTATAACAAATGGGAAAGAGAAGAAAGAGACCTTCAGTCAAGTGTTCTATTGACCTCATTGATATACAAGACAAAAAAAAAGTAAATACTTAAGGCATTAGGACACACAAGAAGTAATTGACACATACAGTAAAAATTATTTCTGGATTTAAAATTAAGGCACTCACATGCAGAAATTAAACTCTAGTAGCTCTTAAGCACTAGCTCTATTATTCAGAAGTGTTAAAAACCAGTTACAAGCGGAAATCCCAATCCTACTATTTGAGGTAGAAGACTGATGAACAGGCAGCCTGTCTGTGCAACTTGCTCTGGTTTGTCCTTACTTGTCTTATTTAACCTGGATGCTATGACAAAAGGTGGCAAAGAAGTTTTCAGTCCCCAAAAATAGAAAAATTGTAAAGAACACTAAAAAAATGCAGTACTACAGAGATACATATAATGAGATAATGAAATAATGTTCTTATGCACTCCTTTTCTCATATTAAAAAAAAAATCAAAAAAGGATAAATCTCCTGCCCAAAAATAAAATACGATCTTTACAGAATATAATAACCAACCATGCTTTAAACTGATTTTTAGTAGTAATACTGTCCTAAAAACTGGGGGGGAAAAAAAAAAAAAGAAATACATAGTCAAACTACAGAATAGCAGCCACAGCTTTCTAAAGCAGAAATGCTGACAAAGCAGAAAACTGACAAAGTTACAGAGCAGTTACATGTGAAGACGGGGATGCTTAAAGCCTAGAAAAGACAACATGCTGATAAAGATAAGTCTTGAGTAGGCTGGAGAACACCACAGTTTGATTACAATTATGGCATTAAGATTTTCATTATCAGCAAGGGATGCAAGTGGTGAATAGGTAAATAACAAGCACTGAAATGTTTAGGGTTACCTTCAACATATAAAGTATTTCTTGAAAGTAATGGGATGAATTTTAAAAGCATTTACACTTAGCACATATTCCCTTTTGTGAATTACATTGTATAAAATAATTTTATATTTTCCACTGTAGAAAAGGTATTTACAAACAGCTCTCATATCACAAAGAATCCCATAAGGCAGACTCTAGTCCAGACCTTAATAAAGATTTTTTTTTTCTTGGATATATTTGAAACAATGTAATAACTTTTTCCTGCAAAGACAACCAGATACAGGCAAGTTGCATACTTCTCAGAGGGACAGGTTTCAGAGAAGAAACCTCTACCTTTTTAATTTAAAGATCTCCAGTCTATGAGCCACCAGAATCAGGACAGTGCTTAACTTGAGGAAAGGCAGAGCTGAACAAGCAAGATACTTCAGGCCCGTTACCATAGGTTTCACTTGCTGCTATTTTTGGGGGGAACTTTTAAAATGCCCTCTAGACTGGTTTTGGTTATGTAATCAAGCATTCCCTTCTGCAAACAAGATACCAGTTATTTTCTTAAGACACTTCAAATTCTCATTGCATTACATTATTTCAGACAGCTAATTTCAACCACAGGCATTTAATATTTCTGAGCTGATTTCAATTCATATATTCAAAGCTAGAGTATGAATATTCATTTAACATCACTGCAATATTCACACAGATAAGTAAATTCAGACATACAAAGAAAAAAATATTCGAAGTACTTACTTAAAATGTCATCTATATTTCCACTATCTAGACTTGTTATTTCACTTCTTGCTGGATTAAAAAGCCAAGACACCTAAAAAGAGAAAGCAAACCCGTAAGGTATGTTTCAGCAGTAAACTAGTAACTTATGTGTGATTTTTAAGTGTTGTAGTTCAAAAGCTGGAGAAGAACAGTGAAAGAACTGTATTTCAGTCAATGCATTTCTGCTGTCATCAGTACTACAAACACACAAATAAACTACAGATATAACATACTTTCACATTTAAAGCAAAATTATCTCTTTTAATCCACTCTCTATTATGTAGCCAGAAATGTTACAGGTAAATTTTGCATCTTTAAGAGTAACCTACATTCATAACTTCACTCTGAAGAAAGAAATGAAACCCCATTTCAGCAACCTCACACAACCCAGAAGCATGTGGGCACAGAGCTCTCACCCAGAGACAAGTAATTCCTTCTGTCACTTACAGGACTCATCTGGCTAAAAAGTTTCTCATTAAGTAAAGCCTCAATTGCCTGCATTTTTATTGCTGTTTTAGGAAAAAAATTCAATATATCTAACTCAACTAGCTGTAGTCTTTTATCTCCTTCTGATAAACTTTGAAACACCTTCAGTCCCAGCATGCAATAGGCTTATCAGGCTATAAAAACCAAGACACCACATCAGCCAAATCATTCAATTACAAAGCAACATTTATATTACCCTTAATGCAACTCTCATAGCAATGCACAGTTTTATGGATGGACACTCTCATTTTCAGTGCAACTGGTCCAGATCTTTATTTCTAAAATGCAGTGGAAGAAATATGAGGCAGAGCTCTATCCCAGGTGAGAGAGTTATCAGTGAATTTAAATTTATTTTTGCTTTGAGAGAGACAAGCGTGCAAATTTGAGTAGGATAATAAAGATGCTGGGACACGAATGTTTCCATCCTGAGCAAGCCAGTCAGAAAGTCATCATTCTCTAAGCAGTCAGAGCTTGGACCAGATGCTCTGCTGTGATGCTTTAACATTTTCAATTGATGTATGCCTCCTCAGCTGACAGAGATAACAGGAAAGGAAAAGGAAGAGAACCAACAGGAATGCACAGGTCAAGGAATTGGGCAGAGACCAGAGATTCACACAGACACCCTGCACTGAGATGTGGCAGCACACAACATACATGTTATTGATGTTCCTGGAGATTTATTTACTTCTTGAGGAGCAAAGAAAATCTGCCTGTGGCTCAAGAGGCACCAAGGAAAAACACAGCTAAAAGCATAAAGACCATCCAAATAAAACCACAGAGAGCAGCTGTATAGCAGGAACCAGTTATACAAGGTTCTCTGCATTTATGGAAGAACCTGAGACCTATCCTGAACCTATAGCAGGACCATGACTGCAAAGAACAAGCCTCCAGGATATACCTGTCTTTGACACTGTTTACAATTTATCAAAAGACTCATTTAATGTCACACAACAAATTTCCTAACTTTTATTACAAGTGTATATGAAATATTTGTTGAAAAAAAATTTGCCAAAATGGATCCCTGCTTTCCTTAAGATCAGCTAAAAATGGAGGGAAACTTCTACAGCGAGACACTGTCAACAGCTCTAAACTATCACTGTAAATCACATACAGGTGAGATTTCCAGCAATCATTTTCAATTCTTGCTGATTTGTGGATCACTAATGTGAAAGATCACTAATGTGGATCACTAATGATCCTTTCACATTTCTCATATGCAGGCCCTTGGGTAGCACATAACTCTATCTTACACTACAGGATGAAAACACACCAGCTGCTGGAATACAAAATATGTACCAGTGCTTCTCCCTTGGTAGCTGAACAAGATATCATTCTTAAATGCAAATCTAATACTTGTGGTGGAGTTTGCACAGTCTTCCTGTGGCACTTCAACTGCCTGAGACAAGTGTCTGAACTGTGGCTCTAAGACGACTGTAGAGAAACAAACCTAATGGTTGAGCTGTGAGGCCCAGAGATTAAACAGGCTGTGTAACAACACAGTCTGCCAAAAAATTATCTGATTAAGCAAGCTATGCAATGCACAAGTTCCAGCAGGCCAGTGTTCAGGGAGTTCCTCTGAAGATGCTGGCACTGCTGATTACTGAGTAGCAAGAGGGTAGGACTCTGCCTTTGGAGTGAGAAGCTACCTGTGTGGACATGGACCCACACTGGCCAAATTATCCCCAGAGAAGTAACAGCTGATGGCAGACACCTCCCCATCACCCCTTGGGTTGGGTGGTGCATGGCATGACAGCTTCCATGGTGTAGCAGGGGGAGGTGCTGGTAGTAGAAGTTCTGTTTGTAGCGAGTATTGGGTCAGGTCAGCATGTGCTGGCACAGGTTTTATTTGTACGCACGTGCTGCTTTGTCGCAAATGTTAGGTTTGACCTAACTCGTGTACAATTGAAGCAGTAGCTACAATTAACAATAACAGTGGGAATATTGCTCTAGACAATAATGGATTTTGCAACAAGACATGGGACATGTTGCAATAATGGGTATTGCAACAAGAATTTTCATGGCCATCATCTGACCCTACTGCAGATGACTTTGCAAATTCAACGTTCTAAGACTTCAGCTACCCAGCAAGGCCTCAAGAACCTCTGATCACCCTAAGACCACAGAGTTACTTATCCTGCTTTTAATCTTGGACAGGCTTTGTTTACAGAGAAAATCCACACAAGCCTCTAGAAAGCAGGAACTTTTCAGCTGCTGCACACAACCTCTGCATCACCATTCACACTTGAAAAGAATTTCCACAGTAGGCCTTGGTGTAACTATTTTCACAGGAGCTCAGCAGCAGCAGTTCATATTGTCTAAACAAACTGAATGAGTAAGATAATTTCTTAAACCCTCCTGGCTTTTTCAAGTATAACTTTCCAGCAGCAAGACAAATCTTATCTAACAGGATAAGTAATACATAAATTAAACATAACATAGATAAGTGTGCTATTTGCAGTTGGGAAACATGCTCTTACTCAGCAGATACACTTCAATGGATCAGGAACTGTAGTTATATTTGTAGATTGCCACAATACTCTTAAAATACATTTAACTTGCAATGCAAATATTTAACTGCAACATGAAAGCACACGATTTACTAACCAATGACATCCTCTTCTCGACTGGGCTATATGCAGAAAAAAGGAACTAAAACTAATACTTCTTTATAGCACAAATAAATTTGGTGACTGCTTTCTTAAGTCTTACTGTGGAAATATGGTGCAAGCTGCATGTACTAAGACATTAACACCAAACATCTTCATGCACTGAAGGTGAAAAACAAATTAACTATATACCCCATTGTCCCTTTATATTCCAGTAGTGAAAAAATACTGAGACTAAGAACACCTTTCACCAAAAGTTGCACAAAATCTGGAGATAATTGAAATACTTTTTTCACTAGAAGTATGAAAATTTCTGTTTTGTCAAATATATTCATAATCACATTCTCAAACATTTTATACTGACTAAATAATTGTGGGTGCCAAACTTTTAATAACAGATAAACAGACTCAGGGAAAAAAGCATTCCTTGAAGAAATGTCAATAAATATGCAAGACCTACTCCAGCTGAAGCTTTCATTAAGGTATAATGCCTGCAAGGAAGAAAACACCTCCTTTCGACCCAGTAATCTTGCCATCCCATGGGATGCAAGAGGGCTTATGATATTACTAGTATTAATATTTATCATGAAGGAATACAAATTTGTATTTAAATTCCTAAGAAGCTATACTGTTTTGAAAATATTTTCTGACCTTTTTTGAGGCCTGTGCTTGATACCCATGAGCAGAAAACAAGACATTTTTGAGGAAATAATTTCTGAATATCAGCTACACACTTTATAACAGGTACTGAACATTAAATTCTGAAAAACACACTGGCTAAGAAAAGTATCCAGAATTTTTCAATTTTAAATGCAAGCTTTACATTACACTGGCTCATAACAGGACATATGGAGGATGGTTCATATTTGTAAATGAAGTAAAAAAAATTTGAAATGGCATTACAAGACAGCTACAAACTCATTGAAGAAAGCATCTTGAAAAAATAATTCAAAAGGAAATTGGTTGCTTTAACACACCTGAAAACAACGCAGGTTTCTGCATTTACATTGGATAAAATTAAGTACTTTTTGTATTTCTACTTTTTTAAAAAATCTGAAGGTAAAAATAAGTAGCTAAGAAATAAAAAGGCAATCAACAAGAATGGCCTTAAAAATAGAGTAGAATATGATAATTAAATACTTAAGTGAAACTGCTCAAGTTAGATTAGGATGTTTATAATCTACGCACAATCATTTAACACTACCGAAAAACGACAGAACAAATGTAGACTGAAACAAGCAAATGCTGAAAGCTCTACACAATTTTAGAATACATTGCTGGGGGGAAAAATCAGGAACTGAACAATGTGTTCACAAAGATAAAATTTAGCTCATATGGGGAGAAGGAAGAAGAGGAGATGACATACACTTTTACTCTTTTGGTCCTCAGAAATACTGTCAAATAAAGCAGGAACATCATGGCTCAGGTTCTTGAGAGTTTCTGAAGATAACAATGGTCATGTTTTTACTGGGAAGTTTAATTAGTACAGAAATCTTAGTGTTACTGATCAATTTTGGTCCTCACTTGAAGTTAGGCAATGGCTTAGGGAGCCAGTACCAGTCACTTCTGAGGAGTAACTATGGATTAGCTGAGATTTATTCTGATTGTTTCCAATGAAAGACCTCAAAGCACTGCTCAAAAGCCACTATCATCCTCCCAAGCACACCATGCAATGCTACACAAGTATCCTTACACCAACCAAAATGCATGGACAGAACCTATTCAACTCATACCCAACACTGAAACCTGTGAGGTTTCACATCACTTTCCCAAAGAGTAAATAAAAGCACATCCAGTTTCAGCTCACCTTCTGCTGTTCAATTGCCATTCCACACATTGAATTAATAAAGGCTGCTGGTTATTCAAGAGATTTAGGTCAACCTTTTATCAACATTTTACCTGCACCAGTTAGTGTTGTTAGTTCTTTAATTGCTAACTGGAGAGACAGACCTATAGGTTTAAAGGTATTGCTTTTTCAAGTTTATTATACTTTACATGCCACTTTCTTGCAGAAGATTTAACAGTGCATAACCTTAAAATTGCAAGAAAAGGAAGAAAGAACCCAGGTCTGTTGCATTCTAGTTATTTGTGCTTTTATTTTTTAATGCACATGATGAAACAGAGGTCCTCATTTCCAAAGCAAACTATCTGTAGAATATGGAAAATGTATTCATGGAGCATTATGATTTCTAATTTAGTACTACACCTGCAAGGCAATCAACAAGAACAGCCTTCATTTTCACTTGCTAAACTTATCATTTACCTTTTCCTCCTGCTGGGAAATCCTAAGGGCACACAACTAAACCATCTTTCTCCCCTAACACAAAATCATTTTACATTTGGCAACCAGGTCTCTAGCCAAAACCTAATCCAGATTGACATGTTGAAGTTACTACCTGAAATCCAAGCCCCCCAGGACCCTGCTGCTGACTGTCAGGCCCAGAGCACCTCTTTTTTATGCATGCTGCTGGTCTGCTGCTGCTCTGAGGTCTGCATTAAACTCCTGGACAACAGGAAGCAGACGGGTTTACAGCCTGCTGTAGGATGATACAAATTGAAAGCAGTCCCAGAAGACAGCAATGCCAAAGCTGGCAAGACGCTGTAAGAGCCCCTGAATTTTGGCTTCAGAACCATCAGTCAGGAACATCTTGCTGGCACCACTCCCAGAAGCCCCACAATGAACCACAAAGTTCAGAGCAGAGAGAGGTAACAGTAAACAGAGAATGCTGAGGGAAAATATAAAAAGAACATTATTCACCCTCTCAGTGAGAGCAGTTCAACTCTAAGTTGTCACCACTTGATTCTAGACTGTGCCCAAACATTTTCATAACTTAGACTGACTGCTGCCATCCCTGATGAATATGCTGGACTTTTATTGGTCATGTAAACTGCTTTCATTATAAGACTATGAGACAAAGATCTATTAGTTCAAAACATTAACTAACAATCCATTCTCAGTTATATTCAAGTTTTCAAAGCAATTTTTAAATGAGTTACCAAAAAATCATTTTCTTATAATTTTTCATTTAAGAACCATATCTTAAATTTAGTCAGGAAAATTTAAAATACTCAAGGATGCTAGTTAAAACAGATTTAAAGATTGCAGTTACTAATGTTCAGGAGAACAGAGAAAAAAATCTAACAAAACAGAAATATGGATAATATATAATTAAGTAAATGTATAAGAAAAAATATATAAGTAAACTTACTTCTTCAGCCTTGATAGACCGTTCACTTTTATGCTGTTTTAGTCAAACAGTGCTGTAACTGCACTGAGCTAACTAAAGACCACCACATTAAAAAGAAGTCAGGCAATTTTTTCTCCTCCAGATATCTTGTTGTCTACACCTATTTTAGGAGTGTGGAAGGAATATTTGGTGTAGGCACATATCTTATTAATACTGAAAAACTTATTTTCAAATAAAAATAGTGGAAACAGAAAAATTCACAATTTATAACACTATCTTTGAAAATCCAAATTATATTGATTTGACATGCCAAATGAAAAAAAGAACTGTCTTAGGTTGCAATGCAAGATGTAACCAGAAGTATGTATCCTATTACCCACTGTTAAAACCAGGTGGGGCAGTGTTTCTTTATCTCTTCCATGACCCATCCTCCCTCCAGGGGGATATCTGCTGTTAATGGGCCATTGAGGCTCACCACATGACTGATAAAGTTACATAATCCCACTGTGAGATGCTCCACGCAGTGGGAGGAGCCAAACATTCCTACCTGGATATAATCTGAGATTTGGAGCACCACAAGCAGCCTTTTTCCACTGGATTCCCAGAGGCAGACCAGACCCATCTACACTACCACTACACCCTTCCACAGGATCACTGCTTCAACAGAGCTACATCTGTCACTCCAGGAGGACTGCAGCCACCATTTAATTGGGCTGCTACCAACACCTGACTGACAGGGGGCCAGGTTGTATTCTGACTCTGTCAGTGTTTTTGAATACTGCATTTTATTTTTTTCGATTTTCCCATTCAGTTGTAGTGCTTTTTTTTTTTTTTTTCCTTATTATACATACTAGCAAAGAACTGTTATTCCTATTCTCTTTGCCTGAGAGCCCCTTAATTTCAAAATTACAATAATTTGGAGGGAGGCTCTTGCCTTCCTTAGCAGACACCTGTCTTTCAAACCAAGACAAGAGTTCACAGCTAAATGTTCCTAAAAGTGAACTTAACACACAAGCAAAGGAGTTGAAGGATTGTCCTGTTTGACTGGGAATGGTTCACAGCTGCAGAGATCTCTCAGTGGCCTTATACCACATCACCAAGGATTTCCAGAAAAATGGTTAAGTTAACCTCTCAACAGTTTGTGAGCTATCACTAGAAGACACAAGATGTTAATTCAAAAAGTCCATTGCAGAAATGAGAATTAAACATCATTATCACAACATGCAGTCCAATGTATTGCATTTTTTTTCCAAAAGCTATTAGTAGCAGAATCATGCACCCAAGCACAATTCTAAAGCTTAAGTCTCTGAGCACAAACGTATGGATCATGGTCTTGTATAGAAATCTTTAAGGAAGGCCTAAAAAGAAATGACATGTGGCGTGTCTAAAAAAATGTCACAGAGATAAGATGTGTAATTTATTTCCAGTTGAATTATTTGTAACTTTCAGGTATTTCTCTTGGCCTTTAGGGAAAAGAGTAATCTCCAGTCAGGGTTATGATCCAGTGGTTTCCTTGCCTTATACATCCAGATAGAGAGAACACAGTCCATACACCTTCAAAAGATGTAAACAGATGTCTCAACATCTGTATTAATTTGTGAATAATGTTCAGAGTGCTCCACATCTTCACGGCTAGGAATCTACCTAAAAGCCTGTTTCACAGATTTAAAGCTACAATTCAGTTCCCCAGGACACTGCTGAAAACTCTGAATCATTAGATATTCTATTTACCAAGCTGCTTCTCTTACAGAAGCATTTAGAATTCCCCTGAAAAAGAAAGGTCACATTTGTGCAGCTTTTTAGGAAAAAAACACCTCATGCTCTGACAACTCTTTCTTTTCCATTTTGCCAACTCCTCTCATTATTTGGCAACAACACAAGGATACACTTTCAAGAAGGAGTAATACACATAAAATACAAATGCAAGCTCCAAAATGATTAGCACAAATTAAGCAGCTGTTGCTGTGTTTGAAAGCCAGCACCCTCAAGGTCCTCAATTTGTAAAAGCATGATCCAGGCAGTATGAAATGAAGGGAAGCTCAGTCTTGTCAAGACTTTGGTAAGGCTGACAGAGCAGAATAGTTTGTTGCCCCTTTTCACCAAGTCAAGGGAAAAAGGCCCTGTTCTCTATTTTGGCCACTGCTATTACATGTAAACCCCACTACCAAAAATTTGTTGTAGACAATTTAAACCTTGGAGACTCTGTACTTTTAACTCCATTCCTCATTACAGAAAGCAACACACTACCCTGTTATTCATTAAAATCTACAGGCTTTCCTGTGCCCTTTATTGTAGCTTTTACAAAGGGCCATTGCAGAACCAGAAATTACGATTTATTTTTTAAAATAATACCAAAGTATTTATGTTTTGTTCATTCTTACACTGGTGATGAAAATGCATATTAAACTGAAACAAAAATTTTTATGCCTTTCTGTGGAGGAGTGGCCATGGAATTCACAATCTCTCTCCTAAAGCATAATCCTAGAGGAAGAAATCAAAAGTAGATGCAGTGTTTCCATAAGAAACCATATGTCTTATGTCACATGAATATTTGCGACCTTGGAACCATTTGAGGGATGGAACATACCAGTGGTTAACTGAATTTTCTGTCCTTGCTCCTACACACATTCTACTGCTTTAAAAATAAACACAACTTCTGCTTTGACAAATTTTACCATATATTGAGTTTATTCTTCAATTAGACAAAAATAACTTTTTTTAAAAATGAAATGATCAACACCTACTCACTTCTACTTATTCCACTTAATTAATAAAAAGCCGCTTAGCTTTTTATTAATTACATAATTTAGTTGCAACATTGAATAAATTTTTACCCTTCTCCAAAACATCAAGTTCTCCAGATCTTTGCCTTATCAAAAAATGTGGGAACTTTAAGCAAAGACAAACCTGTTCAGTTTTACCTTTCAGCTGGAACTTGTTTTAAGAGTGGGTATGAATTACTGAAACCAACTGCTCAAATGTCAATATAAGGACTATAATAAACACACAGCAACTAGCCCTCCATGAGAAAAATACCCACACTGCACTGACACTGCTCTAAACTATGCAGCTGAGGCATTGGGTTAAGAGGAAAAAAAAGGTAGTAAAAGCAACACACAGACAAACAAAACACTTAAACCAAAAATACAACTGGGCCATTCTCCTCATCTAGTCCACCCAAAGGGATGCAAAACATACTGGATTAACTTGCACTCTAAAGAGAACATCAGAGGAGACAAGTGGACAAGCCAGACTCCAATAACAGTTTAAATTGTACCATTTACCTTAGTGCAGCTGCCTGTTTGTACTTCTGAATAACAAAATCCTTTTGAAAGCCCAGAATCACAGCCATTGTGATTCAGCTCATCCTTATTTGGTGCTGAAGGTGATGATGGTTAGAACTAAATAACGGAACAGAGCAGCAAAGTACGGATGATTCTGTGGCAATTAGCAGTTCAGGTTAAATTCTGAACCTCTTCCACTTTTACTATTACACAATCGTGTTATACTCTGCAATCTCCACCACAACAAGCCCACATGTAACTACCCCATTTAGTAACCTCAGATCTAGAGCTTTCAGCACTAATACTTCCAGTACTATGACTCCTTGTGCTACAGATTTTGGTTTTCCTTCAGCATGATTGAGATGCCAGTTTTCCTCAAATTACCTCCTAATACTGCAGCAGGAGGCTAAGGTTTTGATTGTACAACTATCAAAAGATAGCTACAGTAATCTGTGATGCAGCCATTTGTAGTGTATGAAGTGTTTGCCCATACATTAAAACCACTGAGATTCAGTCCGGTGTTGTGCCTCCTCCCTCTTTTTCTGAGAAATCAAAATGAGGAACACCTCAGAATTTCAAAATTACAAGCTATTCTAAAATATAATGGCATTTTGATGCTCTCTGTTTATCATGCCCTTAACATCAGAACTCTGAACTTTAGAATAAATCTACTTAAAACATAATCTAAACTTACATTACTTTGGTTATTTTATTTTCTCCATGCCAGGCATAATTGTGATGCACACGCCACGGACTTCCACTCTACACATGCAAACTGCCAATCATAGTGTATTAAAGCTCTTGGGACATCCATTAGCTTGCCTCTAGCAAACCATTTTTAGGCTAGCATTTATTATTTGCTACCTTAAAATGGCATATGAGTGGACAATGGATCTTTCCAAATAAGCGGTGATTCTGTGATACAACTCCATGGCTGCATTCTAACTGACAAGCTGGCATCGTAAAAATCTCACAATTCAAATGAGGAGGTAAAAAAAAAATTAATTTTTTTTGCAAATTAATCCATTGGCTATCTCCTAGGGAAAGCACTGATTAAAGCAATGTTACCTGAACCTGAAGAGAAAAATTCACCTTTGAGACCCCAGCTGCATGTACCTTGAAGAATGAGGCTAATTTCAGACTGTATAAGACCTATTTTCTTTCTGTCCTAAACAGCTGCTAAGGTCCTGCACACATGCAGTCAATTTATCCTGGATAACTCTGGACAGCAGAAGAATAAATAATGCAGAGGACAGGACACATGCCACAGATATTTTGAAATGCACAAAAGAAAATCATACAGAGATTAGTCTACTTCTCTTCAAGGAATAGTAAACCTGCCAGCTTCAAGCTGACTCCCACAAAAACATCCAAGCAAGTAATCCAGACTGGTCCTAAAAATAGTATGAACACACTAACATGGTGCAGTGCTTGAACTGGGAGCAAGTTTTGAACACCCTGGCTCTGCAATCAGCCAGCTTCATGCAGCAATCTTACTGCTCTCAACATGGAAGGTTGCTGCAACCAAAACTGTTACCAAAATCCTCAGCAAGGTAGCATAGCTATTTATTGGCTTATTTTAAAATATCTATATAACACCAATGATATGTGGACATCTGCATTGGTTTAGCAAATTCTGCTGGCCTGTGTTGACAGAAAAAAAATTCTAGAAGGACCTCTCCCCCTCCAATTATACCTTTTTAACCAATGCAGATTTAAATGCCATTCAAAGGTAATTCCTGAGAGGCCCGAACACTCGCTGAGCTCCCTTCACTAATTAACGGATCATTAGAAGGAAAGAACCCCTAACTGTTCAACCCCTGCACCACATACTGTCTTAATTACCTTTGTGAAGCAACCAATTTGTCTTTCAGTTATTTTGTCCAAAATCCCAAGTGAATTGACTCAACGAGGAGAAGGAAAAAAAAAAGGAAAAAAGTTTTTTCATACACACGTTTATGAAAATTCATAATTTTTATGACTGGCAAAGAATCTAGGAGCTAAGTGTTTCTAGCAAGAGTTAAGAAAGGGGATTTCAGTAAATTATGAGAGTCAGAAGTGATAGACTGACTAAAGGAACAAAAAGCTTTTCTTGGGATTACAAATATGGATACATCACTGAAAAGCTTTTCCTTTGTGCAGCTTTTGAGAAAGTTAATTATATCATCACTTCATAATCACGACAGCTATGGGAAACAGCAAAACACTATCACAGCTGTTGTTTGCTTTTTCCAGACCATTGGAACAGGCACCTATTCCTTGCCTTTCAAAATACTTCCTTGCAGAGTTCTTAATGAACAAGTTCTCTCTGTGTTTATGCCCAATTGCCACACGAATCCAGTTGGAGACAAAATAGAAGCTTTACTGCCAGTTATTTTAGATTAGACTGCTCTTCTCTCCTTTTCACAAATCTATGAAAATAAAACCCAAAAACCCTTGCAGACATTCAAATTTTTTTTGGATGTACCTCAATGGAACACACAAGAAACAGGCAAGAATCATGGATGCCAAACAATACATAAGACAGGCTGGCTACAAAAAAACACGCCAGGGAACCAGGTCATTTTCTAAACTCCATTTCTAGAGTTCTATGTTGGGCTCATGTTCCTGTTTCGGGAACATCATCTAGGATACAAAGTTTCAGTCATTAAAGAAATATAAGAGAAGTATCTTGCTTTGAAACATGTAGCAAACCACATACCTGAAATCTCTCTGTGAATTAACATATCCTTCATTTTGGACCCGAAGTGAGGCAGCTGGGAGCTTCCAACACATAACATGCGGACACTGACATCTTCCAGGAAACGAGACTTTGGACCTCCTGCGTTTCACTTCACTACCACTGCTAAAGCAACTTTCACGTACATGACTGGGGCTCACACTAAATCCCATCTAGAATCTACTATGATATTTATTTTTTACGTAAAAATATATACCTCACAGGACCACTGAATAAAGTGACAAGACCTGAAGGCACTGGAGTCTGAATTCAGTTCACTCATAAAACACAGCTCTGAAAGCCAAAAGGGCCCACAAGAGCCTGCTGACCTTCAAGGAGAACCTCTTCAGAGCTCAAAGCTAATCCATTCCACTGAGTAGAAAGTTGGTACGGCAGAAGCCTTGCACAGGTTAACACAGAATTTCTGGATGAGTTTAAAAAAAAAAAAAAAAAAAAAAAAAAAAAAAAAAAAAGAGCAGACAGAAGGTAGAGGTAAGAAAAATACTTGGTAGGAAGAGAGAAACACTGCTTGAGCTGGCAGCTCAGCTGGAGTTGAGAGAGGGATGTTAAGGTATGCTGGCAACAAAAAGAAGAGAGGAAGAGCAAGAAAACTGTAGACCTGCTGCTCAGCTAGCAGGGGACATAGAGACAAAGCACACAGAAAAGGCTCAGACACTTAATGTTGTCTTTGGCTGATTTTATACTGATGAGGTCTGAGCCCATAGCAGAGCTCCAGGCAAAAGAAGCATTGCTCACATAAGTAGAAGATCAAGTTAGAAAGTTCTTTAGCAACTGGGACATACAGACCACAGAACCAGACCAAATATTTTTTCCCTGGGTCACAAGGAGAATTATGGAAAGAAATTTTCTTTCCAGAAGCCACATCCATCCAGCATATATTTGGAATAAGTAAATCAATCTGTTTTCTGTAGTAAGACATTTAGCTCTGTAAACAAGGAAAGAGTACTGGACATTGTTTGCCTTGACTTTAGCAAGCTTCTAACACAGCACCTCAAAGGATCCTTAGCCCTAAATTGTTGATGCATGAACTGAATAAGTGAACTATAAAGTGAGTGACACAGCAGCTGAACTGGTGAGCTCAAAGGGCTGTAACCAAAGACACCATGTCCGAGTGGGCTGTAAGGAAGTCTCTCCACACCAATACAGGGTGTGAGATTTGTCTGTAGTAATGACCAGAAAGAGGGAACAGAACGCCTCCTCAGCAGCTCCCCGAGTATACAGGAACTGAGTGAAGTGCTTTATAAGCTAGAGGGAATATCTGCTATTCAGATACCTCAAATGGCTGGAGAAGTGGCCTGACAGAAACCTTGCGAAGTTCCATAAGGCAAAGTCCTGTATCTCTGTTGGAATAACCCCACACAGGCTGGGAGCCAACCAGATGGAAAACAGCTTTGCAGAAAAGGTCTTGGGGAACAAGTTGAACAGGAGTCAGCAGCGTGACCTTGCAGCAGAGACAACCACACACTGGGCTGTGTTAGTGAAAGATTAGCCAGCAGACCACTGGAAGTGATCCTTTCATCTGGCACTTGTGTGAGCACATCTGAAGGATTCTGCCCAGCTTTGGGACTGCCTGCACATATGGAAGTGAAGCCCAGCAGTGGCTATGAAGGTGAGTAGTGACTGGAGACCAGGATATACAAGGAGAGGCTGACACAGAGGCCCGAACACGAGAAGGAGGAAAAGTTATTACTACTGCTACCAGTGACCTAATCAGAGGTTACAGAGAAGGCAGAGCCAGACTCTTCCCAAAGATGCAGTGTTAGAACAAGAGGCAATGTACACAATCCACACCTCTATTTTTCAAAGAAAATTGGCAACAATGCTTTGATTCAACACCAAAACAGGTGACCAGAGAAGTTGCAGAACCTCCATACTTGGAATTATAGAAGACAACTGGAAAAAAGACCTGAGCAATTCCATCCATGTTAGTCTTGCATTGTGCAGGGAGTAATACCAGATGACTTTAAGAAGTCCTTTAAAATTTAAATTATCAAACTTCCAATGTAAATCAAAAAAACTGAACTCTACAACTTGATCCTATCAGGTAAACACAGTGAGATTCTCAATACTCCCCTCCATCAAAGCTTTCTTGCTAAAGCCAGACATAGGTCAAGAAACAAGGGAGGGAAGAAACCTAGAACATTTACCATAATAAGAACAGATGAAAAGGAGATTTACTGTGTTCAGTGCTACCCTTGTTCTGCATATATAATTACCAGTTACTTGCTGAAAGTATGCCCAGAGCACCTGCCCCCTTTAGGTAACCATGTACGATGTTCTGTCCTCACTGCTTTCACCATCCCAACCACTACATGGTTTAAGGCACAGAGCACTGCACTTTGCATTTTGCTTAGTGCCACTGTAGAGGACAACATTTATGTCCTACCAGCCATCCAAAGAGCAGATCTTGTGGATCACTACTATTAAAGGTCTATGTGCATGCCTGTGAAGGAGCTTCCAGGTTTGGTTCACTCCTAGAGGAAGCTCCAAGTCACAGGTGCTTATCTGGAAGACATAGTACTGGAACTTTGCATATGTTTTAATGGCATGAATGGCTCTTAGCTATAAAGGGTGTATTATCAGGGTAGTCAGTTTCTCAGTAGCAGCATATATAAAAATAGGAAAAATTATAGAATTCTTTTCCAATATGCCTTTTTGCTTTTTGTAAGGCACTTTTTACCAAAGCATGATTAAATGTGGAAACAGTGCTACTGGAAACAGCTGGTTTGGAAAAACATCCTCAACCAGCAGTGAAAAAACCACTCTGAGTTAGTGTCATAGTATAGCAATAACTTTGCAGAATAACTCTTAACAATGTAAAAAAAAAAAAACAAAAAACCCCCTGAGAGATAGTAAATTTGAAAATAAAATCAAAGCTATTCAAACCTCTAAAATCCTATCTATGAACTTCTTAAATTTAGACTATATGAGCACTTGACATTACTAACAGGTTCGGAAAAGAAAATTGTATGTTTCAATTGCAAGTTTCTACCTATGGTTAGAATGTTCCTGATGAAGGAAAATATGTCAGGGAGAAAAGAAGGGTAAAGGCAGAACTCTCAAAAGGAAATCTGATCTCCCTTCTTTTCTTAATTTTCTGTAACACACCTCTCCTCCTCTACTTCTCCAGGAGCCTTCTCCAGTTTGGAGTTTTGGAAGAAAATATTCCTTAGGCTCTGATCTCTACACCCTGTATTGCTTCTGCTTATGTCCCCAAATGCTCATGTGTTTCCTCCTCTAGACCACCAGAGAACTCACTCTCAAATGGGGCAGGGGGAATAATGAACAAGTTACTGCTACTGCATCCAAACCCACTTAAAGCGTTATTAAAGCACTTGTTTTTGAATGTATCTCTAGACTCTCAAGAAGGTTTTGAAGAAGGTCTGGTATAGAATTTACAGCATATTTGTACATTTGCCTTATGCTTGAGACAATTCACTCCCCTTAACCAAACAAAATATCTGGAAGCTATACAAGTGAGGCTTACAAGAGTCTGCAAGGTGAAAAATTGCTTCTCCTGAATAGCAGCATATAATCCTTAAGTCTTTCAAATGAAATAGCTTTGATTAAAACATATAGAATGTGGTAATTCTGCTTTCTTGAGAAAGCAAAATAAGGACCATTCTCTTGCTTATGAAAGTTGTCCTGTCAAAAAACCATAAGAAAACCCAACCAAACAAAAACCAAAGCAGATTATGGAGGTGAACAGTAAGGATATCAAAAGAAAAACCAAGGAGAGTCTCATCACAGCCACCAGCAACAGAATCTCTGAGATCTTACTGTCAATAACTCATTTATACATTTTCCAGCATTGTTCGAGTCTTCTGTTCCAAGAAACAGTTCAGTTTCTTCTCTCTTCCCTTCTGAGCACTACAAACAGGAAACTTGTCCATCATATGGCATAGCACAAAGAATACAAGTTGCCTTCACAAGAATTCAAGACTCTCCTCTCCAAAGGGGAATGTTCCACAGTTGTCTGCTATTTCATTGTTTAGAAATCATGGCAGATGATGGACAACTCAGAAGTCCTGTGCTACCCTTGAAGGGAACGCATTTCATTCTGTAAGGCTCAGTGGTCTAAATTTTGCCTGTAATTACAATTTCTGAATCATGCTCATATTCAGAATATAGTACTTTGAGCAGCAGTCTCAATCACAAAATTAGTTTTCTAATACAAATGCAGAGAGAGGGCAATGCACAAATATACACTCTAGACACAAAATTTACAGAGTTCAACTTCTCTTTGGGCAACTTACTACACATTTAACACTAAGTTAAAAGACAATTTTTATTTCATTTACTTTCATTATTGGGGTACTTGGTGTCATATTGTCAAGACATGAATGGCAGTGGCAGTAAAACAAGAAACAAAAATATTATGCTACAGGATTTTTTTCCAGTTAGCAACTTCCCTCTTCATTTCCCTCACTATCAGTTGGTGGTTTCTCTTCCAGTCACAGCTTTGCTCCGGGGCACCATGCAGGAGCCTCCTAAGGAAGCATTGAGCAATATAAGTGCCTCTCAAACACATGCAGAAGCAGCATGTGCAACAGTGTCTTGTTCTAGAACTTTCCTTAAAGGCAAAATATACCTGACTGTGAGTACAGGCAAACATACAGAATGACTGGATAGAGCAAAGCCAAAGAGCCACACCTTGCCTTAGGGAAGAATGTGATGAGCCACTCTCCCATCAGCATTTATTCCACTGCCTTGGATTCATCTGAAAGGTCTGTCCTGCCCAATATTAAGCAACATACCAACAAGGCAGAAACATCTCACTCTCCAAGGGCCCCCATGAGATTACTATGTCTCTTATTTCAGTCTTGCAAACAGCTGTGCAAGACCCTCTGCATCCTCCACTGCTCACCCTTCCACTCAGCTCTTGAGGCAGAGGTTGTGCCAGCCTGTACCTTCCCTGCCCTCTCTCCCGTTTCCTTTCAATTCCCAGCAACCCAGCACGATGCTGAGAAGTTGGAAGGGCAAAGAGTTGTGCTGGGACTGCAGGTATCCCTCTGCACTGCAATCTCCCTTACGTCAACCCAAACTTCAGTGAGACCAGGGAAGAAGGATATTAGCATGAGACACAAAGCCCTATACAACTCTAGTGATCTCTCTAATGTCAAACGTTAGACAAGAGAATTTCTTTTGATTTGACATTGTATCTTTTCTTCTTTTTTGCAGCATATTAAATTCCCATCTGGAAAAGAAATATGCTTATCCAAAAGTCTGAAAAGAATTCCTGATAACTTCATTGCTACTACTAAGCAAGACCAGCTTAGTAAGCTGTTTTCGCAGCTGCCTATCATTGTGTATTCTGTCTATGAACCACTGGTGTAACACTAACAAATTCACTTATCCACAAAATATGCCATGCTCCAAGAGCCTGTGTTAGGTGGTAGGCACATCCTTTAGATGAGGAGCAGAAAGCCAAGTTGCATTGCTGGTCTTAAGTATTCTTTGGTATTAAGAAATACAAAGTTACCATAACTTTAACGCTAAGCTGATACACCTTATCAGGGACAGGGAATATCACAAGAAAACAAACAACACACTTCTACAAAGTTTCTTCAGCCCTTCTAAAGAAAGGGGATCCCCTCACACCACTCCCAGACTGCTCAGAACAATTTTTCCAAAACTCTTAAATCTACTAAAAGGAATGATTCATTGGCTTGATTCATTTAACGAGGCATCTTACAACACAGGGCCATGGCTGATATAATGACACTGAATAATTACACAGATAACACTACACTTAATTGTATTTTTTTAAGAAAACAACTTTGAACTGTATTCTTCTTAACGTTTTATGTATATAGTTATTTTAAACCACATTAGAAATGGGTTTAAATGACCCATACACAAAGAAACAGCAGGCAAAATACAGACAAGTTGCAGATCATAGCTATTTCCTGATGGTTTTCTCTTTTGTTGGCAAACGTAATTCTCACTGATGCATATTTAATTTGCATTGATCAACTGTGCCATGAAGAAAGAAGAACTCACTAACCCGCACCCACTTTTTCAATTTCATAGTTGTCTATTTAATGGACACATTCCATGGTGTGTTTAAACAGTACATGCTCCTTGGTTTTGCTCATTAGTCTGTATTTAAAATAATAGTGAAAACCAATCTAGCACATAAGCAATATTGTTTTAATGCACATATGTGACTGGAAAGTATGAGGTTCCTCACTTCAGTCTCTCATATAATGTTTTAGTATTAGCTGTTCCTCTCTCTATATAAACATTCTGTGATTTCAAACGTGTCTTTTCAAACCCTACCAATCACACGTGTTTTCTAACCCTGAAATGACAGCAAGTTCATAATACTTTAACCAGAGCTTACCCAGGTAGAAGTGCACATTTCAAAGGGATAATGAGTACTTGCACTGTTCATTATGGACATGTCCTCACATTCCTAACCAGATCATCCATTCATTAGCAGCTATATTACTCTCTACTCCTCTTTGGACTTCTAGAGTTCTCTCTGCCATTACCTCCAATTTTTCTTTGATTTTTCTGGCCCATTTTATTCTCCCAAATGTTTAAAATAGATTGATTAAACTCTTTAGTATTTATATTAAGAGAAAAATCCTATTAAAATTTTTTCACACAAGTCCCCCTTATGTTACAAAAGGTCCAGAATCTGGCCCAATACGTGTCTGGAAAATTAAGAATCACTACACCAGCCTGTGTGCTTTAAAAAAAAAAAATTAAAAAGAACTATAGCACAGGCAACTTATCTCCACAAAACACACACATCAGTGATTGCATTTGTGTACTGGCAAAGCCAGAAGGTGGTTTAGGTCATGCATGTAATGCCAGCCTAAAAAAAAAAATGCTGCAGTCTGACAACTAAAGATCACAGAATCAATGAGGCTGGGAAGGGCCTCTGAGACAATCGAGTTCAACCTATGACCCAACACCACCGTGTCGACTAGACCACGGCACTAAGTGCCACATCCAGTCATTTCCTGCACATCTCCAGGGACGGCGACTCCGCCACCTCCGTGGGCAGACCATCCCAGCGTCCAATCACCCTTGCTGTGGAGAAATTCCTTCTCACGTCCCACCTACACCTCCCCTGGCGCAGCTTAGGACCGTGTCCNCGCCCTGCCCGAGCCGGCGCGGGGAAGGGAAGGGCAGCGGGGAGCCGGCGGCTTTTACCAGGAGGAGCAGGAGGCAGCCAGGGTCAGGCAGGAGCGGGAAGATGGCGGGTCTCATGGTAGATCGGGGGCCCGGGAGCGGGGAGGGGAGAAGCGCGGCTCCCACTCTCCGCGGCGGCGGCTCCTCCACTTCCCCCCGTCGCCAGGAAACACCCGGGCAAGTTCCACCGCGGGGCCCCGCGCTCCGCCGCGCGCTCCCGGGGCACGCCGGGAACCGTAGTTCCGGGAAGGGGAGGGCAAGGAGGAGGAGAAGGAAGGGAGAGGAAGGCAGGAGAAGGAAGGAAAGGAGAGAGAAGGAGGGAGGGAGGAGGCGTGGATCCCAGAGCGCACCGGGGCTGCCCGCGGGGCGGTGCCTGGAGGCGGCGGCGGCGCGATGAGGAGAAGGGCGGGGTGGAGGTGAGTTACGGGGCGCAGCTGCAGCGCCGGGCAGGGGAGAAGGGAGGGAGGGAAGGAGAGCAGGAGGCGGCTCTCGCGGTCTGGCCGAGGCAGGGTTAACCCTTCCCGCCTTGGTGGCGCGGGTGTCCCGCGGCACCGCACCCTCTTCCGCTCTCCATCGCTCCCTGCCAGCCCCCAGCGGCTGTCCGCTTTTCCTTTGGATCCCGCCTTGTACCTTCAGCCGCCGGGACTTGGCACGCGGGTTTGGCTGTAGGGAATAGGAAAAGGGGCATTTGGGCACTGTGCGCCTTGTGGTCTTCGTGTCCTCGGAGTTTGGGAGGAAAGTTTGTGCTCGGAAGCCTGTGTGTGACGGGGCAGAGCGGCTGCAGGGCGGGCTGGGAAACTTCAGCTTGAGTGGAACGTCATCGTTGATGTTTATCCCTCGGCGCTTCAACAGATTTGCGCTTTCTGTCGCTTCCTCAGTTGCAAATGCTGAAAATGAAGAACACCCAAAATTGAGGGCTTCGCCCTCTTCCAGTAAAACTTTGGACCTTGCAGAATACGTACATGCTCTGAGACCTTGCTGAGCTGTCTCGAAAAGATCACAGAAAGCTGCGCTTTGAGTTTGTCACATTTCCAGTAAGCACACGAGTGTATGGAGGGAGACGGGGTGTAACACTATTTAAAAGAAAATGCTTTAACATCAGCCTTTTTCAAGTCAAGACTGGCTTGATTTCAAAGCAAGCCTGACAGGCTCAGACTTCGTGTGACCCTGCAAAAATCTTGTGACCTGTCCGTTTCATGAGCTGCACATACATACAAGTCATGTCTTTTTTATAGTCTGAAATTGAAACTTGGCTTTTATCAGTTCTGCTATGAATACCTTAAGAACTTGTGCTCTTTGATCTGTCGAATGAACATCTTCTGCGCTAACTCACATTTGAAAAATCTTTGATATTTTTTCAAAGCTCAGTCTTCACTTGGAAACTGTATCAATAAAATTTGATAGCATGATTGTGCTATCATATTTAAATTTTAACAGCCTCATGTTTTGCTGAATAGAAAAATGATGTAATTCTTGCTATCTGCATAATGCAAAGTAGACATATCATAGTTGGGTATGAAATTTCACACACCTTGAAGAGGCCTTGGTGTCCATGTGAATGTCCCTTCATTTTAAGTGGCTTGAGAAGGCTAATATTTTTCTACATGTTAGCTTAAAGAACAAACGTGAATTATTTACTTGATTCGAGCAATATGTTGCATATTACACATAATTCCAATTATGTAGTTTTTTATAAGCAGATCTTCTACTTCTTGATTTTTATTGACTAAATGGCTCAATTTTTTTGTTAATGAGGATCTTTATCAAGCAAGTCTTCCAGATAGCAGTTCATCTGTTGGTTATATACATGAGAAAAATACCTGAGGAATGTTACAACTTTAATTTTTCTAAATATTTCAGAACTTCTCTGATGCAGAATTAGCCCATTCAATGGAATCACGATACTTTACTAAGAATTGCTTAGTAGAGATAAAGGGCTTGCTGTAGACATAAAGGGTTGCTTCTCTCACCTAGATGATTGCTAACACTTTATGCAGAAGTAACTGTTGCTTTCATCTGGAAACTATGAATATCTTTTGTTATTAATTGTCTTCTATACGCTGTCAGTTTTATGGAAAAATAATGGTTGATGTTACTGGGATGTTTCTAGTGTTTCACTAAGTTCTTTGGTATTTGCTGATTTTTATGCTGCTTTCCCTGGATTTCTTATATTTTAGTTTATTTGTTGAGAGGTAAAATGTGAGGAAAATGGAGGAACTAGATAGTAAGATCCCCTGAGAAAATGCTTTTGAAGGTGCTGGGGTCCATCAGTGCTGGTCATTTCCTAAGCATCACCTCCTAAGGGCACAGGAGCTGGCAATTCCAAAATGTTAGAAGTCAAGCACACGAGGTAGAAGGCTGGCTTGGCTGACCAGGGATCTTCTTTTGGAACTAATGGAAAAAAAGGTGTGTGCTCAATAGAAGTAAGGTCAGGTGATACATCAGTTGATGGAATCTTTTTGGATTTTAGTTAAGCTTTCAATACTCTCTCTCAAAGTATCCTCCTGGACAAATTCTCCAATACACAGCTGGATAAACACATCATGTAATGTGTGAACAACTGGCTCATGGGTTGAGCACAAAGGGTTACAGTGAATGGGGTGACATCAGACTGGGGATGTGTCTGTAGCCTCTGCAGGGCTCCATTCTTGGCCCTGTGATTTTCAATATCCTCACTATTGACTTGGATGTGCAACTGGAAGGGATGCTAAACAAGTTTGCAAATGATATAAAATTGGGAGGAGCTGTTCTCTCCCTTGAGGGCAAAGAGGGAGAGAGACCTTGACAAGTCAAGGGACTGGGCAATCACCACCTGTGTGAAGTTTAACAAGGCAAAGTGACGGATTCTGGCCCTGGGTGTATGGACAGACTGAGGAATGACATGCTGGGAAGCAGTGCTGTGGAAAAGGATGGGTTGATGGCAAGTTGAACATGAGCCAGCAGTGCCCTGGCAGCCAGGAGGGCCAACCCTGTCCTGGGAGGCATCAGGCACAGCATCACCAGCCAGGCAAGGGAGGGGATTGTCCTGCTCTGCTCTGAGCTGGGACAGCCTGACCTCGAGTGCCACAATATAAGAGGGATATTTAGCCATTAGAGAGTGTCCAGAGGAGAGCTGTGAAGATGGTGAAGGGCCCTGAGGGAAGCTACATGAGGAGGAGCTGAGGTCACTTGATCTGTTCAGCCTGGAGAGGAGGAGACTGAGGGGAGACCTCCTTGCAGTCAACTTCCTTGTGAGAGCAAGAGGAAAAGCAGGCACCGAACTCTTCTCTGTGACAGGACCAGTGAAATGACCCAAGGGAATGCCCTGAAGTTGTGTCAAGGGAGGTTTAGATTGGGAAAAGGTTCTTCACCCAGAGGTTGGCTGGGCACTGGAAAGGGATCCCCAGGAAGTGGTCACAGCACAGCCTGGCAGAGTTCAAGAAGAGTTTGGACAGTCCTAGTGGACATATGGTGTGACTCTTGGCATGTTCAGTGCAGGGCCAGGAGCTGGACTTCAGTGGTCCCAGTGTGTCCATTCCATTTCAGGGTATTCTGTACTGCAGGACTGTAAGAAGTTGATACTTGATAAAAACCTTTATTGGGTACTGAATTAAAGCATGCATGACAACCTTCTGAAGAACAGCCTGATTTGTAGAGAAACACTTTACAGACTTTTTCAAAGCTTATGGACTGAAATTTGTGTTTAAGGCAATGAAACTACAATATATAGGTATATATTTCTTAATGAAAGTTTTTATTTTTTCCGGTGAATTTTGGCTAGAGGTAGATTTAATTCATGTTTTTTCTTTTCTGTTTTTAACAGAAGTTTATTCTCTTTAGCGTTGTTTGAATAATATTAATTACTCATTATGAAAGTAATTCTGTTTTATTAATGTGGTTTTGGGTTTTTTTTCTAGAACTGAATTTCTGCAAAAAATGTTGGTGACACAGATCTGACCTATAGTAATACCTTGAAAGAGTATGAATATTTCAGCAAACTGCCTCTTCAGTGGTTCCTCATTAGCATCAGAAGTGCATGCTGCTGCTGTTAATGGAGATAAGAGTACCCTCCAAAAGCTAATAGCAGGTAAATGTTTTCATTGTAGATGCATTTGGATTACTTCAGAACTGAAACTTTTTGGTTGTCACTTACAGCTCTGATCTTTAAGATATTTTTGATTTTTTGATTATATGTGCTTCTAGTATATGACTGATTTTTCTTACTTTTTATTACCTGTTCCCTTTGGTTGGTACTTTGTGAAGTAAAATAAAAAATTGGTAAGTGATAGAACCCCTTTCAGGGAATTTGAAGCTCTGGAGAAGTGCTTTGAGCAAAAAATACTTTGGCTGCAAATGCTTATTTTTTGAATTGCTTTTTGGGAAATTTGATAAATGTGGTTTTTTTATTATAGTTTCTGAAGTCCTGTCACTGTGTAGTATTTGTGAACAAAATGAGCCAGCTTTATTTGTTACTTGGATTCTGATAGACTGGCAATGTTTCTCAAGAGAAATTAAAAGTAATGAGAGAGTCTCGTCCTATTGAATCTGAAATTAAAAAAATCCCATTTGTTAAAAAGCTTTTGCCGCTCCAGGAATGATGTGGCATTCTAGGTTAATAGTTTTCAAAAGCAGTATTTATTCTATGTTCCAGAAACAGTCTTGTGTATATTTGGAAGGCTGCCATATGCTAGGTGAAGACTTGGATTTTTCAGAGCTACTGATTAAGTCCATGTGATACTGAGAAGTTCTATTTGCTCAGCATTTTTTTGGAAGCTCCTATTCCTGGAGCTTAGCAAGGGTTGAAGGACTGTGAAATAGTAAGAAGCACAGTCTGTATTTATGCCACTTACTGTCATATTTAATGTATGTGAAAGGTTTAATGTTACTAGCATGAAACCAGCAGTCAGGTTTCTTTATGTATCTTCTTGAAGACAAGGTGAAGACCTGTTTAGATCTGTTGTGCAAGCTGGACAGAAAGCAGTAAGGGGCTCTTCTTTACAAGGTGTACCTAATCTTCTCAAAGCATAACTAGAACTGATTTGACTCCAACAGGAACACGTTTGAGGAAACTGACTTTATCGAAGCTGCACTTGTTGGAAGTTATTCTTTGTTGGGCCTTCAACTTTACTTTGTCATGTGATGGTTCGAACATATTCTGTTTGCTTTTAATGCTGTCTGTTTGCTCTTTTAAAAAACATTTTATAAACAGCAGATGATATGGAGATACTTCTAGAAACCTGTGACATCCAACTACAAAGTAGCTTTAAATACCTGAGTTTCTAAAAACCCCTTCTGCCTGGATGTGGAGGTGGAAAAATGTGGGCTTTCAAATCCTGAAGAAGCAACAAAGAGTTTTTGCTAACTTCAGTGTATTTTTGTTAATCTCAGAGCCAAAAGACATATTTTTGGAAACACGAAGGAAAAATCATTTCTTGTTGCTGGTACATCTTGTCAAATATACCACAAAACAGCCATTAGAACCAGATAAGGAAATTGCTCTTCTTTTAATGATAATCATGCAGCAACAAGATAAAAATGCTGTTTTACTTTTGCAGGGGAGAGAAAACTGCACAATCCTTGTAGCATTTACTGTACTAGCAAAACTTGGCTTTTCTGCTTTGCCGTGTTTTGACAGGATATGACACAGACCTTACTTTTGCCAGAACTGGACCAAAAACAACAACAAAAAAACCCAACCCAAAACTTCATGTATTGCCTAGCAGAAGAAGAATGCATTAGAGTAATATTTTTAGCTGTTTACCGATCACTGTTGAAAGTATAACTTGGTGCCAGAAGCAAATTGAGCAATTGGTGCTATTCACTGGATTTCATGACTGCACTCAGCAGCAGCAGCAGCTAACTCAGGACAGTACTCCAGCGTTGTGTGTGCTGTGTGTGCTGGATTGCTTAACAGCACTTTTCTAACACAGCCAAGCTTTGCCTCTTGGATAGATAGCCAGCGGTGGATGCAGTGATGGAAAGTCTTGACTTTCTCCTCCTTTCAGGGAGGACCTTTTAGCCCCTAAATTCATTATTACTTTCTTCTTTGTGCTTTCCCTGTTCAGTTATTAACATAGGAGGGGCATAGAGGCTGGGCAAGCAGTCTCTTAGAGCAGCCCCTCAAACCTCTTTCATGATTTTTCCTCCTGCTTGGTGTGTGGCTGTATACAAACATAGATGTTTTATTTGCATATAATTAGAGTATGGATGAATTTTAAAGGAAGAGGCGTTTGAAATAATACAGTGTGTCCTGGATAATGCGTTCTAATGTGACACCCTGTGCCAGAAAGAGGCACAGACAGAGTTAAAGGTAAGTAGAAAATTTATTTAAAGAAAGGGGGCTTTGGAACAAAGTATCTCTGTATGTTAACCACTGCTAATGCTTAATCGCAGGACTTTCTAAAAAGCCCATGGGTTAAATACCATAAACTACATGCCAAGTGTTAATTGTATAACCAGTGCTCTAACAAGTGTGCTAATTGTTCGCATTGCATGAGTTGTCCTGTACTGTATCACGTTGTTTTAGAATTGTATGTTCTTGGGCTTTGGGGAATGTTCACAGTGTTTTCTTTCTGTGTTTTACACAACACTGAACATGTCTTTCACTGACAGTTCTTCAGTGTTAAAATCCATCTGTATGATTTTGATCCTAGGGAAAAAGCAAGCAAAAGTTAATTTTGTATTTGGAGGATAATTTTCCATTTTATGCTTTGGGAAGAGGCATCTAATTGTTTTAATCGTTTAAAAGAACATAGTAATGATTACAATACTCATTATACTGAAGTGTCTGTTCAGTCTAGCTCCTCATTCTAAAACCCTTTTCATGCATTGCTAGCATCCAAATGCTTCTAAATCTCTGATGTGATGTTTCATTGTAAGTTTTAACTAAACTATAGGTTACAAATATGCAGTTGTGTGCTATTGTTTGATCTTCCTCTCTACTTCTCTCTTGCCTGTTCTGCATTGTGGGAGATAGAATAAATCTCAGGTATTACAGCAGGCAAGATTCTTGCAAGTGAACAAGAAATGGCCTTTCTTTTAATAATTGGGGAGAATTCACACCCTCCTGCTGCCCTTTCTTCTTTTCTGGTTTGAAAAATGCATAGAGATGTTAAGAGTCTGATATGACTGCTTGCATAGAGTGTGAGGAAATGAAGTACAGCTGTGAGAGTTAAATTTTGGACTTGGGCCCTGGATTCTGTAGTTCATGACTTCTGTTGGCAATAAGCTTATGGAATGCATATTCTGGTGGGCTGAGGACTTGGATTCTAAAAGGGGACGGATCTAAAAAATTTGTTTATTAGGCAGGTATGTGAAGAGAATTTATTTTTGCCAAAGCACATTTTAGGTATGCTTGTATGTGAATATTTTGAAGGCTACCTGTGCTTTCTTGATTGCAGAAGGTAGTAATTTGCTGCAGCTGTGAAGTTCACATGGTGTTGTAGCTAGTGACTTTCATCAGCTTAATCTCCTCTTAGCACCTGATGGTGATAGAGTAGCTCCTAGCCCTTGTCCTGTCTCTTAGCTTGAGGGCAAAGACACCCTTTTAGGGAAATGCTCACAGGATTTTAACCATTCTAAGGGCCTTACAGAGCCCCAGTAAACAACAGGAGAAAACCCACTGCTAACTGAAGATAGTTTCTTTACCTTAAAAAACAGTGCAGGAACTTCAGGCAAATTACTGGCATGAAGTTTTGAAGCTCTTGCTCATTTTTCCTTCAGACTGTATGCAGTCATGGAAACTCCTTGTCATCAGCTACATCACTTTTTGGGAACTGAAAATCAACATAGATGTCTGTCACTCTATTGAGTTAGGTTGCACTTGAGCTTTAGGCCATTTTTGCTTGTTGTTAGTCTCTAATCTTTTTTTATATATCCTCTAACATTCCATAACAGAAAGGGAGCTTGAAATTTGAGAGGAAGGTGCTGATTTTGGACACTGATGATTTAAGAACCAATGTTATCTGAGCACAAGCCCATGTGCTTGTGTCTTATTAGGAGAGGTGAATGTAATGAATATTCTCTTAATATATTTGAGTGTTCAAGTCCCATCAGCTTCAAGCAATTTAAGACGCTGTTGAGGTTATGTTAGAACTTAGCAGTGAAATGTGGTTTAGAGATGTCTAAGTGACCACGTTGAACTAATACTGGAAGAGCACCTGGCTGTACTTAGTTAATTAGAGAATCTGGCTTGTTGGTTGGGAACAGTGACGTGTTAAATTCTGCTTGGGACCACAGTATATGCAGAGGAGCAGGCTAAATAGCAGTGTGAAGGTGAGTATTATAATGCAAAAAGATGTTCAAAAACCCTCCTGAGAAAGTTAGATGTAGGTTAGAAATGAAAGTTAGAAAGTGTTCAGTAGAACACTTCCTTCATTTTGGGGGGCGTTTGTTTGTTGTTTTGTTTTTTAGTAAATTGCTAGTGGTATAAAAAGTTGTAAAACCAGTGGGTTGTCAAGGTGAAGTGACAGTCAGAGAAGACAAGGCCACAGGTGTTGCATTGTGGTTTTTGGGGGAGGGGAAACCCAAGGGAAACCTACCCTAGAAACCTTAGGATAACCTGGCTAAAAACACAATGCAACACACAGGTGAAGAATAAAAAGAATTTTTCTATATTTGCATCACAGAGGAGTTTGGAAATGTTCTTAAAGTTTTTTTGCAGAGGAGAAAAAGACTTTTCTCAATGCAAATCACACTTTTCAAGGCAAAAAAAAAGTGTTACAGAGTGAATCGTGTGATTGACATGGTAGTCACTCTATAGTTTTAAAGGAACTAAAAAATGTACTGAGTGAATAAATGATTTCTCTGACTGGCAATATCCTACTTGACAGTGTTTTTTGTAAGTGGCTTGATTGGTAGGGAATGAATTTTAATTCTTGATATTCCCCTTGATTCATATTTAATCTGCTTGATTCTTCTTCTGGGTGAATCAATAGAAATTATAATTAAGAATAAAATTACTGGATATGCAGATAAGTATAATATGCTGGGAGAGAGCAAAGACTGTGTAAAGAAGCAGCATGCCTCTGCTGGAGTGCTTTTGAAGCATCAACAGTCATGAAGACAAAGGAATAATTAAAAAGCAAAACTAACTTCCCTGTAAAATTCAATGTTCCTCGGGTAATTGTAGGCAATGTTGCTCCATTGAGATCTGGAGAATCTGGATGTGTGGGGTAGTTGATACCCATGCAGTTAAAGGTGCTTGCTTTTATGTATTGACATCATGGAAACAGGAAACTTTATAGTGAAACTGCTTTGTTTGGAGGGTTTTTTGGAATGTGAATAAGAATAGTGGTTTGACTGTTTTTGAATAGGATCTCAGATTACTGCCTTACTAACTTTATCAATTCAATAAAGCTTGAGAAGTATTTTAGTAGTTTCCATACTGTAAGGCACCCTGAAGTAAATAATGGTATTGATGTAATATCGACATTTATGCCTTTAAAATAAACATTACTTTGAGTAGGCTTCAAATTTTGTTTTAGTTACAGTGTTTACAGGTTTCAGAAGGTCTATTTGGTTTCTGTACTGTTGATATTTTTTAATCTAATCTGTGCAGCTGAGATCTGTGTAACTATTTTAAAATTATTTATAGTTATGCCACTGCAGAATGTTACTGGTGGTAGGTGTATTCATGGAACTAATGTTTTCTGAATGTACTTTTTTTCTGTAAATGTATTTTGAAATATTCTGCAACTGTCAGTAAAAGTAGGATAAAATGTAATAACTCTGAGTTTATCACATACTCCATTTTTTGTTCACCCCAGTCATATTATAATGAGATACCTGCTGTTCATATTATATTAAGATGAATTTTAAATAAAAAAGTACTGCCTTTAGCTAGATACTAATATACTTTTCTGGTTTAAGTGGGCACTTTGTTTTGTTTTGTTTTGTTTTTTTAGGAAACTCTGAGCTGAAAGATAAAGAGGACCAGTTTGGGAGAACTCCGCTTATGTACTGTGTGCTGGCTGACAGGTTGGACTGTGCAGAGGCATTGCTGAAGGCTGGAGCTGATGTTAACAGAGCTGATCGCAGCCGAAGAACTGCTCTCCATCTTGCTGCACAGAAGGTAATTTCTTTGCAAGCGCTTATAAAGTTAGGGCTTTCACCACAGCTGTGAGGTGGGCTGACCCTGGCTGGGCACCAGGCACCCACCAAAGCTGCTCTATCAGTCCCCTCCTCAGCTGGACAGGGAAGAGAAAATATAACAAAAGGCTCATGGCCTGAGATAAGGGCAGGGAGAGATCCCTCACTGGCTTCTGTCACAGGCAAAACAGACTCGACTTAGGGAAATCAGTTTGATTTATTACCAGTCAAATCAGAGTAGCATAATGAGAAAAAAAACCTTAAAATCATCTTCCCCACACCCTTCTTCCTGTGCTTAACTCCAGAATTCTCTACGTTACCCTGCAGCCAGTGGTGCAGGGGGATGCCATCAGCTCATTCCTGTCTGTTTTTCCTTCTACAGTCTCAGTCTATTGTACTGTCTAGTTACATTGTCCCACTGAAGAAGTGCTAAAGGAAGTATTCAACAATAAAATAAGAGGTGATTGAAAGTATAACTTAAGAGCTGCAAGAAATTTTGGGTGTGGTTAGGCCTGGGGGAAGTATCCGCAGTCTCTCCACAAGAGACCAAGCAGGCTGCTGATAGGGGAGGAAAAAAGGGGGAGTGGCTTTGGCTGCTAACCAAGACATTTGAGTTCATAGGCTGTGAAAAACATGCCACAGAGAAGAGTAGAAATTCAAACTGAAACAGCCTTTTATTTACTATTTTAGTTTTTATAATATGTTTAAAACTGACTGCTCAAAAATTAACACTTTTTTGCCTGTATTAGCTGTCTTTTGGTACCAGTTAGAGTGCCTGCCATGATTATCCTAGCAAACCATTTCCATGTGTATCTTGTCACCTGTCCATAATCGTTCACATTTTTCAGATGTTTTAATGCAATCTGCAGGTTTTTATTATTTTATTTTAATTAGGTTTGCATAAAGGCAGCTATAGTATGGTCATGGCATTCAGTAAGGAGCAGTTAAATAGAAAACCATCTTGGGAAGACTATAATAAGGTGATATTCTCCAGGTACATTTGCATGGGAGTCCATAGGGACTGTGTGGTCTGTGTTACTGCACTCCATAGAGGGAAATAAAGTGTTGTAGGTTGGAGTTGACTTGAAGTAGCTAACTCATCTGCTTGGTTACATGCCATTACACTCTGATGAGAATAATTCAGTCATCCTCATGACCTTGTTTTCAGGATTAGTTTTGTAATGTTTTGTATTTCTAAGGGACCGACCAGCTTACTGTTAATGTTGTTGTTTCAAAGATAGGCATTTCATAAAAGCGGCAATGTCAGAGACTTAAAAAATTGCTTTAACATACTTTACTTGCTTGGTATTCATATAAGATTCAGATTTTATGACGTGATAGACGTGAACATTTTAATTAAGTTTAATTAAAAACTTAATTTAAAAAAATATGTTTTCCCCAGATTTTTAAAATACATTTTAGCATATTAAAACAATATAAATTATTGTCTACGTCTTTGTCTGAATGTTCATATTGTGGATATTTATATTACAACAGTTCAAAGCAAGTGAGATTTTGCCTTGGTGTAATAGCCACTAACTGCATGTGTTCTCTACTTCCTTTATGCCTTGCTTCAGTCCTGAAAGAGCAGGTTGTGACATGGGATACTTGGACCATCTTAGGTGTCTTTTCAGTTGACAGTGCAGATGAAAAGGAAGGTAAAACAGCATGAGATAAAGATTGTGGCAGTAGATTTTATGTAGTTACACACTTACTATGTAATGTGCTAGATAGATGTGATTCACCCCATAGCTAGAAGTGGTCAGGAAACAGCCCTTGCAACTGCTTTTTAGTTGCCTCACTTAGCTGTCCTCTAAATTCTCTTCTCTGTCTGCTGAACAGTTACTAGCTATTGATGCCAGCTTATGAAATGAACATTTTATGTGAGTAAAATTTTGTCTGTAGTCTTTCCACATTAACATTTTAAGATCTACGTTTCTGGCATGAGTGTCTCCTGAAAAATACGTAAATTTAAAATTCAAAACAACTTAATGTTTCATGCAGTTTTGGCTGTTTAAGTAATATTTTGCATTCTGCTTATTTCTTGCTGATACTTTTGGTTTATATTCTAATTTTTTTTCTGCAAAAATAAAATTTCTCAGTACAGTTGACTTTCAGATAGAAAAAGAAACACACTGTGAGATTACCCATTTCCAAAGTTGTTTTGTCCATGTTGGTGAATCATGAATTTACATATCTACCACTGTATGGGTTCCGTTGTGAGTCAATAGCTGTCCTGTGCTTCATCAAAAACAGATTCATTTTATATGAGTCTTTATGTGAAAGTCATTCACATGACTTTATAAATCCCCATTAATTGGTAGTCACGAGTACAAGCTGTTTAGAAAGGCTGTGCTTGGAGATTCATATTCCTAAATTGTACTTGTGTTGCCTCCTAATCTTCCTTTTCTTTGGAGAGAGAAGGTAAGATTTACAGACCTTTACATGCAACCAGTGAAGAGGTAGGAAAGGAAAGACACTTCTTTCTGCACTGATGCTAACTAAAGCAGATGGAGGTGAAATGAAGTAAGGTTTCCTGAGTCAGAAACTTCATCTCTAAGTACCAGGATTACTTTTGCTGTTCTTTACTGTCACTTTGGAGGACTTTTTGGGACACTTTGCTCATCAGATCACAGCAGACAGACATTCTGAGAGCTAGAGTTTGTTGCCAGAATATTTGAGACTCCTTAGGTCATCATTCTACAGGCTGCCTTTACATGTCCCTTTGCATTTGTTCCTCTGAAACAGTCTTGCAGCTGATTTAACAAGAAATGGTCTCTGCTGCCTTTCTTTGGGAACCACAGAACTGTCTCAGAGGCAAAGAGTTTGTGAGAAAATAGTCTTCTAATGCTCAGCAGAAGCAATAATTTAGCCATCGTGGACTGAAGAGAGCTGAATGTCTTCATTCGTGTGTTTGGATTCAAGATGGTGTCTCTCCCATTAGTAATCCTGGTTATCATAAAAACAGTCGGTTTTGTTCTCTGCAGGATGAGATGAAACTGTTCCCATTTTTCTGTCTGGAGATTTCACTCTAAGAGGACTGCCAGTTCATGTCTTTCAGTCCTAGTAAAATTGCTTGTGGGATTTTTAATCCCTGTAATAGAACAAACATTCAGAAATGTGGCATTGACCTGAATTCAGTCATAATCATCAGTATTAACTAAAATGAATTAGGACTTCAATTGCTTGTCTTCTCTAGGATGGATTTCTGGTTGGATAGGACTTAAATGAACAACTGTAACACATCATGCCATTAACACTTGCATAGCTAGCTTGTGACTCAACCTGTGTGAGTTGCAAACCCAGCTGTACTGGGTGAGTGTGTTTACATGTACACATACGTGCATATCAGCTCTACATTGTATTTTATTCTTGACATCCACCTCTCTGGAAGTTTTATGCTTCCAGCTATTGTCTGCAGAATAGGAGACAGCCTATACTTCCATCGTGTTTGTCATTACTGTTACATGAGGAGTTCATTCTGTAAAAGCATTTCTTCTAGTCCTTCAAAATGGCAGCAGTCACATCCAGTGTTCAGAATGCAGTTTCTTATTTGTTGATAGTACAGAGTTCTTCCAAAATTATAGGTAAAGATTTCAGCGCTATCCGTATGATCATATGAAACATTACCTGATGTGATAATTTCACAGTAGTTCCTTAATCCTTTTTCTGTTCCTAGGGGCACCTCTGAGTCCTTTTGCAGTGGTTACTTTGTTACCTGCAGTTGTGTAGTGGATCTCCTCCCAGTATTCGGGTGCACTTCAAGTGCCTTTGCTCTGTTTCACAAATGTCCTAGAAGACATCTTTCAGAGCCATGGTTTGTCAAAATAGCTCTATTTTGAGTTGGGTATCAATAAGCAGTACCAAAATTTTTACACTTGCTATAAAAGAAGTTCATAGTATCTACCAAAATTATTTCTGATAGCATACCTAGGCAGACTGGCCAGTGCTCTTATATATTCTTTCTGTTCCAAGGGTTTCAACAGGTAAGAAGTGAAGGTGATCTGATGATTTCAGTACCTCTGTCTAGTGCTGTTTTAATAACCAGGCCATATTTACCGGTTAGTGAGGAAACTCGTGTCCCGGAACTCAGAGTTGCTGTGTCATCCTGGTCTTGCCATGATTCATTCAAATGGCTTTTGTCACTGCAGCATGTTCACAAAGCAACAGTTAGCTGAAAAGTTGTCAGGTTCTCTCATCTCAACAAAAGATTCTTGTAATCTCTCTGTCTCAGACTTCACTAGTGACATTCTGGGCTATTTGCAAGAAGTTAGGCTTAGGATATTCCCTTACTGCCCTTGTTGCCTTTCTAAGGCTAACCATTCTCATGCCTTTCTTTGCAGAAAGTTCCTGAAATTAATAAGTCAAGGTCAGAAATTTCAGCTCTACTATTAGAATACTAATGCTTTTTGGAAAGCACCTGTGGTTATACATTGATATGATAACCTTCTATGAGTGGGTGCTTCATGCTAATAATTATGTTCTTAATGGTTAATCTTGTGTTTAGTGATGGGCCTCCTTTGTATTACAGCTTTTAATTTTTAGACATCTGTTCGTCTGAAAAAGATTTCTAGCTTGAATAAAGAGATAGTTTAACTTTCATTGTGCTTAAATGTAACAAGTACATCTTTCTGTCACTAGAAAATAGTATAGTACAGTGCAATGTACTGTACTACATGGGCTACTAGATGATGGGCTGAATAATCTCATGTAACTAAAAATTTACATTACAGATATCTACATATAAGCTATCCATGTAGATAACTTAAAAGTAATGCACTTGAGGGTGCAGTCATTCACCCTAAAGTGAGATGAGTGCTCTAGGGCACACTGACTAGCTGATTCTTTCTTTTAGGCATCTGTCTGATGTAGGTTTTCGTGTTGTCAGTGTTGTAATTGTGACAAATTAATCTCAAGGCATACATTTTTTTAGCAACTTGCTTTTCAGTTGTCCTTGACATGATCTTTCATAGAATCTGTCTTTTTTTAATCAGCCTTTTGATGGACATGATTCAGTCTTTGTAGGCAGAAGGCCATGTAAATTAAGTTACTTGGTTTTCTTCTGTTCCCCTCCTTTGATCTCTCTTTTCAAAAGGACAAGTCTCACAAGCACTTTTGAAAGTGCGCACACCCCTTAAAAACATAAGAAAAAGGGGGAGGTCAAGTCATTAACTTCATAAAATTTAAATTAAAAGCAGTCAAAAAAAACCCCTCAAAAATCCAAACCCACAGAAAATTATACAAATTATTGCAGGAGTGCACCTGCAAAGATTGCCATGGGAGTTTCAGGGGGTGGTTGTGACTTCCTGAACACGGATGTAATTTACTGGGAACTGAAACTGTGACTGATTGCAACAGAAGTAGAATCATTAGCATAATTTGCCAGTGGTTTTGCACTGAGGAATTGTAGTACTATATGTGTACAGATTGTTTAAGCTTGTAGAACTTAGATTATGGTGAAATAAACATACTGTGGAGATTTGAGTACTGGGATTACAGTTTAACAGCAAGCATTCATTTTCAATTGTAGGCATTTTGCATTTGTAGCAACTTGCTTCTAGTGTTAAATTGCAACTTTTTTGAACACCCACATGTGATACTTATGAATGGAAATGTTTCTGCATACCCAAAATACCTGTATATGTTTTGTCATTTATCTTTCATTAAGTAATTCCAGTTTAATTTAAGGGAAAAAAAAACAACCACAACAAAAACCAAAAGCAGGCCTGCTTCTTTCAAAATTTCTCACAGGGGATGCTCACTTATTAGCAATCTTTTTAGTTTGGGGAGTAATCTACCTAAACCTTTCTGAATACTTTAGGCACAGCCTTTTGTGTTCATAGGGGTAGAAGAAAAAAATTCAATATTTTGTTGTTGGTTTCTAATAATATGCACTTTAAATAATCTATCAGGATGCTTAAATGTCAGGAGGATATCAATTTTGGTTTCAGGAAGATTAATACAACCCCAGTGGGGAATTATGACTTTAGAAGCATTAAATATTGTGTAGCTTATATTATTTATATGCTGGCATGGTTGTTGATAACTAACAGTACATCCAGGATGCAGTTAGAAATTCTGTGTAAAGTAGGAGGATATATTTTAATGGTCCTTGATTTTTCTTAAATTAGAAAAAAATGGTTGTTCCTGTATATTTAGCAGTAACTGTAAAGGTAAAGTAAGAAAAGACAGCCTTTGGCAAGCATTAGCCATGGTAGAAAATTAGAAATGCAAGATAGTATTTAGTTCACTTATTTTATGGAAGTTTATTTCTGAGTCTTATCTAATGAGTACAGTCAAATTAGTCCAAGAGCTGCAAAAATAGAATGGTTTTTTTTCCCCCCTTTCTTGACCAAATAAAAGGCATTTATATTAAAAACTCTTGAATTAGCATGCCTGGGGGCGAGTTTATGTACTTTCCCTTGTTACCTTTTGCAAGATGTATTTCCTGGAGCTGTAGTCTCTCGGCTCTTTCATAAGGCTTTATTTGATCTGCATAAAAGAGCGTATGTGCTTCTAACTTTCTTTCCCAATTTATATAATGAAAATAAGTAATCATGTGAGAGACAATGGTGGTCAGTTCATGTTCTTTTTTTCCTCAGACCAATAACCTTTTATGATGTTCCCCCTTAAGTAAGAGCTCATAATGAGTAATATTAATTCTATGCATATAGGTTCGTGAAATGTGAATGAGCTTTACATTCATTCAGTGATATTTTCATGTGACCATACAATTTGATTAAATGTGAGAAATTGGAACACACCAGGATGTGAAACAGGAGTGTTTGCTGACCTGCCAGAAAAGGTGATTTTTTTAACCTGTGGGACTATAGTTTCCCTGTAATTAATTAAGCCACAGACAATAACCATGATACAAATGTTTTCTTTACTTTCCTGAACAATGTGTTCTCTCTAGTGAATGCAGCCTGAAGTTGCTCGAGGGTGGAAGGCAGATCAGTTCCTTGTGTGTGATTTGTGTGTGTTATACTACAGATAAGCTGTCCCAGCTGCTAAGGGGTTGGTACCATCCACAGCCTTCCCAACCCTTTTTCACAGCTGTACAACTGCTCACTGGGGTCAGTGAGTTGACAGAAAATTTACTCTACAAAAGAACAATTAATTTTCTGCCTATTTATTACAAGGTCCTGTGTTCCCAAATGCTTTTTGCTATTTGTTTTGATAATACCATTGATCTGTACTGCAAGCCCTATTGAAATGGTTAAAAATAGCTACTGAAAAAATTTAAGAAAACTCACATTGTAACATAGATCTGATTCCCAGTACACTCCCCAAGAATGTTGTGCTGTCACTGCTAAGAATGAACTATAAAACAGAGGCTTTGCAAGGCTGGAATTTCCTAAATGAACACTGACATAATGAAAAATATTCTCAAAACCATAGATAAAAAATTTACCAGCTTATTTGAGTTTGGGAAGGATGGGAACCCTTTTGAAATAGGTGTTTTTCTGCATGTGATAAATTGCAGCTGTGACTCTCGGGATCTTGTATGTCTCTCCTAATTCTGCTTTTGACTGTTCTTTAGAGTTCATTAATATTTCTGTTTGCCTCTTGATTCAGAGTGAAATTTGGGCACGACTTTGCAAACTGATATGTGATTCTGATATATTCAGGCAGTGCATTTTCAGCTTGCACACTTTGTCATGTCTTGTAGCAAGGCAAGAACATGCACATTATTGTTTCCTTATTAAGTGTTAAGCTGCTATAATCATATGGTATCCAGCAATTGTCTGTCCCTACTGTCAAAATGTGGGTTAAAATCCAGCCAATTCTTTTCTCTGCAGAAGATAAAACTGTGGAAATACTGTTCTACATGTTAGGTTTCAGATGCACAGCAGATACTAAGACATCTGAATCTGATTTCTCACTGGTTTTATGTTAGCATGAAACCATATTTTAAGACAAGGTTATACAAAAATTTACATGCCAAAATATTCTTTTGACTTGAAGTTCAAGATCAGAATTTCAAACTAGCTCTAAGACCAAACTAGGTCTCTATACAAACTTCACTGATAAATACAGTATAAATGTCTATAGTCAATGGCAGTTGTGGAGTTGATTTTTAAATTATTTTAGTAACAGTTGGTTACTAAACTAAATTACTCCGGTAAAACATATTTGAAAGTATTGCTTGCAATTTGTGACTACCTCCCTGACTATAGCTGCTTTCCAGAAGACATTTTACACATCAAAGGAGTTATAGCATGGCTAACCAAAAACAATAACATCTGTTACTGTCTGTGTTTAGGATTGGATGGTGAAAGAAAACAAATAAAGCTGGCTGAGATGCTAAAATGAATTATTCTATAAATATATGACAGATTTGCTCTATAGCCTGCTGTAGACAGAATGGTTCTATCTACTTCCAGCTGGAATAGCAAAATAGTGTTTTCCCCCATTTAGAATAGTAGAAGTAAAAGCTGATGGAGGATGTTTAAGGAGAGGGTTTGCAGTAGGAGCACGTATGGAGTATTTACCCCAGTAGTCCACCCAATAGTAGAGTACATTTGCATGGAAAGGGATGGACTGAGTGTGTTGCATTTGAAGTGGTGGTCTCCAGTTGCCTGGGTCAGTTGTTGACTGGCAGCCATCATTGTAGCATCCACAAAACTTTGAAGGATTTTGTTTTAATTGTGAGGTTGCAAATGTAATCTAAACACAGAAAAAAGTAAATACGTCTCAGGCTTTTGGGTGTGGATTAGTTCCTGCTCTGTCTAAGGGATGTTCAGTATGATTCTCAAAGAGGCACATCTAGAACACAGCTTGTAACATACAGTGGTGAACCATTTCTGATTCTGACTTGTAATAAATAGTGGAAAAGATTCTCATTTATCAAGAATAGTGATCATGAACCAAATATTATAAATAAGGCTTGCAGCAGAAAAGTCACAAGTGATAACAGGCAACTCATTGGGCTAGTAAGTATAAATCTTAATTTACAGATATTGCTGGTAAGATTAGGTGTTAAGAACAGTAATTTTTCTTCACTATTTGGCACCACCTAGTCCTCCAGCATGGCGTTGTTGTGATTTTTTTTTTTTTTTTAAATAAAAGCAAATTGGGAGAATTATGTGTTCCATTTCTCTTTAATCAAGGTATATGTTAAAAAGAATGAGAGTCTGCTAAATAAGAACCATAGCAGTGACCATAACCTACAATAAGGAGGAGGTTTAGAACGTAAACAATAAAGGAGGTTTTGATCCTGGGAAATTTGAACAGCTTCTGAGAACGCTGTGGACTCACTGTCACCAGCATAGGCATAAATGCCTTTACATGAGTGAGAGTTTGGGAAGAGTTTGTTCAGTCTTCCCTGGTGTGGGGGGTTGGGCCAGGCCAGTTGCACCTCTAGGTCTCCTTCACATGGGTGCTTCTGTGGGCTCAGCATTAGGAATTCTGAACTGGTCTCCTTTTGGAAAGGACAGAGGGCTATTAAAAATGTGTAAAATGTAAATTAGATTTGCTAAACGTTACTCTATGGTATTTGAAAATGACAATATTCATCTCTTCTTTGCAGTGATCTATTATATTTGGAGTACATTTTAGAGTGGAACAGTAATAATTACAATTTATTCATAGAAATGTTATATAGTGTTTGAAATTTTATTTATAGGTTTGCTTGAGTTTTGTGAGAGCCAACTTACCCAAATGCCGTGTAGGTTCAGGTTTTCTTCAGGCAATAGCAGTCACAAAGGATCTGTTTGCCAAAGTACTATTTAAATATCTGTATTTTGTGCTGTACTCCCTGTAATTAAAGTGTTAAATAGTGTGTGTGGTTTAAATGATTAATAAATATGTATTCATCCCCAGGAATATTTTGTAAGCCTAAGAAGTTAAAACAATAAAATACTACATTTTTTTTTTTTTTACTAAAAAGGCCTTTTCACAGTGTTTAGATTTCTTAAATTAATACTGCATTGCACTTACATATAGTTTCCTTTATCTCTGCAACCTGTATTTTGAGCAAGAACACTTTCCTCAGTTAAAGCAGAATAGCAGATATTCATATTTTATGTCTTCAACTAAAACTGTAAGTTTAAATAAAGATTTCATGTAATTTGATTTAATGATATTTTTCTGTTATTAAGCACTTTTAGAAGCATAGGAATCCCTTGCTGGAAAACATACTCCTTTTATATACTTTATATAACATACTTTTTCAGAGTTGAGGAATCAGTTAATTAGTTTTGGCAGGGCAGTATTAATTGGTTTTTAACTGTTTAAATAACTTGAATATTTTTACTTGAATTATTCTTTTAGTTGCCTGGTCTTAACAATGTTCCTGTGCTTGTGGTGTTTTATTTGGAGTTTTTTTAATGTTCTATTGTTTGCTGTAGCAAACAGCCTCAGTTTAGAGACTGTGCCTCTGATCTCACTGGTTTTGGATAGTACTGCCCTGAGAATAATAAAGGTTTTCAATTGGCCTCAGAGTGATGTGACTTGTGAGGTCCTGTGTCACTAGATACTGCATATTGTCCTAGAAAAAACAATTGAAGCAAATTTATGGTGATAAATTCAAATTATGTAGTCCTGGTTTCTATCACTCTGGTAGAAAGGAAAAAAAAAAGTGTAGATATTAAATGGAATAATGACTGTAACACCTTTCTGTCACCTAGCATGGTATTGCGATTCCTTTTTCAGTGATGCAGATCCTTGCCTTAATGCTCAAGCTTGGTTTTCTGGGGTTAATTTTCCCGGAGTGTCTGCCTGGGCTTTGGAAGAGCCCTGTACAAAGGGAGTCAGTACAGCCTAGTGGAGAGCAGAGTCATGAGCATTTGCATCTCTGGAATGTTTTTATTGACAAACGGTAGTCTGCTATTGACATTCGTGTCCCTTGATGATACTTCTATCCTAGCTTATCTTTGCTGGTCAAATGCCTTAATTGTTCTGGCCTTTAATTCAGTCAAAGTTGTTGCAGGAGTGGAAGAGAAAAGAGAAGGAACAGGTCTAACAGAGCATCAAGCTTGAGCTGTGAAGCTGCTGGCAACGATCAACCTGTCATAATGTTATGATTTGTTCATTTTTATACCATTTATTAGCCTTTACTTGTTGTGCCATTTGGCCTCCAGGGCAGATAAAGTGCTGTCTAATTTGGTAGGTTTGCTTCTGTCAGAGTGGCCTCGACAGAGAAGGTGTTAGCTGTAGTGACAAATAATCAATAGCTGTCGTTGTCATGAGGAACGTGAGTAGTTGGGCCTTTCATCTGGAGGATTAGAGGTCTAATTGGATTGAGAATAGGGAGGGTGAGCTGCTGGGTAACCCTGTCAGCTATGTTAAGCTGTCAAATGTCAGCTTTCCTGAAAGGAAGAAGGAATGGTTAGCTTTCAGAAACAAGGAAGAAGACATATGAAAGCTTTTTAAAACGTAATAAATAGAAGAGTAGAGTAGGCTAACATATGCTTTAACCCTTCCTTGTTTAATTACGTATCTTTCTGGTTAATGAGGATGCGTGGTGTGCACTCTCTCGCTCTCTCTCTGAGGCAGGCAGAATTTGTGTGAAACAGATTTGGCAGTGTTATACCAGATCAGACTGGTTTTATGTCTTGAGAAAAAGCCAGTTAACTACTCAGATAGGGAATATAAATGCCAAAGATTATGACATGGGGGAGGAAAATATCCATCAATGGAAGGAATCACTTAATAGTAGCTGTAAGGAAATCAAATATTTTATTTTTATATTTTGTTGTAAAGATATGTCAGTCTGATAATACCAGTATATTTTTTTTGAGATATAAGCAGTTGTTTCAAAGTTGCTTTAAGTAGAGCAAGTATTACGATCCAGTCCTGCACTGGACTTTAAAATCATCAGTTGAATTTTGTCTGCATTTTCTTACTGTTGCATTTGATCTTTGCTTTCTGCCTGTTTCTTGGAGAAAGATTTCTGTTGTTCTAAATAAAATAAATCAAATTAAAGACCCATTTTGCTGGTAGAACAAATAATTTCATGTCTCAGATGTGCTAATATTTACCTTACCAGAATAAATAATAGGATGACATTTTAATGAAGGATTTGCTTATAAAATTACTGAAATTGTGGTTTCTTTATTTGTCATCTTATTTTGCCACTTTCTTCAATGCAAGTCTTAACTGTAACCATGCCAGTATTCCCCTTCTCTAAGTAACACATTTGCCTGGAGATCTGTAGTACTTGGCCATGGTTAGCTGTATATAACAGATCTGGAAATAGCAAGGTTTTTAGATGGTGGAATAAAGCTCTTTATTTTGCATCAGCTAATTTAACAAAAGACAATTCTATATTTTTATTCTTCTTCTTCTTTTTTAATGGACTTGTTGGTACTTCAAAACTCACAGATTTTTTTTTTTTCTTATGTGTTTGGTCGTTTATTCTGAAATAGTGGTTTTACTATCATTGTTTCAATTTGGATTGATTCCCCTGCTGCTCCCCCCTCTTCTGCAGCACCTATTGGTGGTCATCTGGACTTGCAACATCGTTTTTACTGGTAGTCTGCTGTAAATACTGGCAAACCCATCCTTAATCTCAGGTTTATCTTTGTAGATTAGTACAACAGTGTCAGTATTCCAGAGGCAGAAATCTTGAACAGAATGTCTGAGATCATATTTCAGTGGTGTTATGTGTCAGAAATCATGGGGTTTTTATCCCTTTGAGATTAACTGCCATGCTCTCAAAGACCCATCTTTGTGTGAGAGCCTGGGTTCATGTGTGTTGAATAATTTTTTGCAATTACTTATCTGGCAGGTACTGTACCTCTGTCATTTATTTTCTGATATTCCAGTTCTCCTGACTTACCTTTATCTGCTTTGTTTCATTGCTTCCCCAGCTCGGACTTTATGATCTTGATATTTATTTTTGAGTCTGAGTAATCTGATTTAAGCACATTTAACCTTCTGGTGTGAGCTACAGGATGGGCAGATGAAGAAGTGACATCATAGCCTACTCTCACAGCTTGAAGTGTGCTGAAGGTTGCTGAGCTACAGGAGAGGTATTGTGCTGCTGTGGCCTGGTTGGCTTCAGTGTCCATAATATCCATGAAGCTGACCCAGCATTTCTGCACTGTGTGGTTGTCTGCAGTGTAGACACACTGTGAAAAAATGAGCTTTTTCCTGGTTAATAAAATAAGCCCAGGCCTATTTATTATTAGTTTTTTAATTATATATTTAGCTTATTGAAAACCTATCCATTCCCCTGAAATTTTTTCTGCAAAACTCCATCTTTTGCTTTACTTATTGTGACAAAAGGAGTGTCATAATTCAGTGTCTTAATTTCTAGAGTTTTATCTAGCACTTGGTATGAAAATCCTTACACAGGACTTTTTCCCAGACAACTTCCTTTCCATGGAAGTGATCTGTGATTTCCCCAGTTTCTCCCTTTTTTTCTCCAGCTCGAGCATCACTATTGGTGATGTTTCCTTTCTCTTTTGCTCCAGCAGTATCACAGCTATTTTCATTAACCTAATTGATTTATTTCCATTGTACAAACCACTCTCTCCCATTTTCAAACCTGATGTAGTTTTACTTCTCTGCATCCCTGTTCCACTTCTTGCTCTGGTAACTCTCCTTCTTTCCTTTAGGCTTTATATCTTTTGCTACCATGCTTTCCGTGCTTGAAATAATCCAAGGAGGATATTGTCAGACCCAGAATATATATATTGTATTGTCCTCCTCATGCATCTGTTGAGCAGTGTTGCTCTCAAGCACTTGAAATTTGAATATGAAATTTCATTTAAAATAATAAGAAAAGAAATGTCTCCAACTGCAGTGATTTTCTAAAAGATTTTGCAAATATGGTTTAAGTGCAAACCATGGTGGCAGAACATTGAGAAGCTCTGCTTGTGTTGTGTTTCTCAGTGAAAAGGAACTAATTCTGCATAGCATATGGAATGATATCTTAAATATCTGTGCAACCAGCTGGTAGAATTACTTTATTTTCATCTATTGAGTTCAGTGCATACTTCGGTGAGTAGAATTTGGAAGAGCTTTTGGACTGATGACACACGTATTGTTACTTTTTCTGATCTTTGCTAAGTCCTCTTCCATAACAGTAATTTTTCTGGCTACTCTCAATGAATAAAATAATTTGTATTAATTTTTGAAGATTCTCAGTTACCAAGAACAAGACGGTAAAGTGATCCTGTCTTTAAAAAACATCTTAAACGAGTACTTAAGTCTGAAAAAGTGTTGGTGCATAACTTCAACTGAGAAATTTTGTTGCAAAGGCCAACTAGAACTGAACAGGATATAAATATGTCCAGCAAAGACAAGTAATTTGTTCAGGCATGAGCAGTGCTTTTTCTATAAGAACATTATTCTGTATTGCTTGATATTTGGCTCTTTTAAGTTGACTTAATTATCCTGGGTTTCAGCTGCCGGTTGTCTCCTACATACTGTTATCAAACAGCTGCCCCCTCTCTCTCCTATTGCTTCCTTCAAAGGACAGGTGAAAATTTCTCTATCATTTGATCTTGAAGATAATGGTTGCACCTTAAAAATGTTATTTTCTTTTTAAACATGGTGCTTACAGTACTTGGAGAGTTACACTTCTGATCTGAATAGAATTCATTTTCTTTCACTTATTGTTGTTCTTCGAGCATGTTTAGCATTGTGGCATCTCTCGGTGCACAAGAGACTTGTCCAGCTCTTCTCCCAGGACACTGATGTCTGCTGCCAAGTCTGTACCTTAAAAGTACCTCTGCAGACAAAGACATTTCCCTGTTTGAGTGTCCTTTCTAAAACATTGTTCTTGCATTAATTGCCCCTCTGCAGCTGACCCCACAACTGCTCTTTAATGGTTATGAGAAGAAATATTGTTGTTGGGACTAAGAAACCACTTACTTGTTTGTGTCCAGATTTGGCACTGACAAATTAAAACAAGACTTCCACTATTATTATCTCATCAGTTTGGTTTCATCCTGTTTTGTGAACTGCAGGGTGATTTCTGTTGGAATAAGGTCTCTTTTTCCAGCTATTCTACCGTAAAAAAGAAAGATATTTGTTTTCACTGATTATAAATAGATATTTGTTTTCACTGATTATAAATGTTATTCTAATTTTAGGTGAATTAGTTTTGTGTTAAATGTATCTATATATGCTTCAGTACATGAAGTACCAGGAACTGATCATTTTGAAACAGGACACCTTTCTTCTGAAATCTCCAGGAATCTTCTATCAGGTGTCTGACACATCCTTAATCTGATGCTCAGGCTTGTCATTTGAATCAATAGGATACTAGATAGGATGTCTTCAGCATGCAAGGCTACTGCTATAGGAGGTATTTGAAAAATAAATTCAGATCTTATGGCCAGCCACAAACTCCAGGAGCACTAATCTTTCATTTGTCTCTCTCTTTGTCTGTAAACAGTTGGTTAAATTGTTGATTAAAGAGAATTAAGTGAATCGCACTTAAGTCAAAATGAATACGTATGAACTGCATAAGCAAGTTCTGTTGTTGCCTGAAAAGCAACAGCTAATGTCAGCATTTCATAAAATACAAAATTAATTTAACTTGCCTATTAAGATTCTAAATTTTCTTGTCTCTTTGTAGAGCAGTTTGGAACCCTCTTTTGTTACACATTTTTTTTATTAATGAAGGATTAAGGAAGAATGCTACCAGTTTTCAATAATGAGGAATAATTTTTGCTAAAATATTAACTGATTTATGTTATGAATATCATCTCTGTGTGTTCAGCCTTATGATGGGAACATTTAAACATGGATAGAAATACACACAAAGAATGTGGTTTTTCAACGTTGTTAATATGGTGTGGATTTGGGAAGGCTTTGCAACACCAACCTTGAATTGTTATTTTATCTGGCTCTAGTCTGAACAAAGAGAAATAAATCTAGTACTTTTATTACTGCTAGGATGCAGTTTGAGTAGATTATGAAGGCTTTGATTTATTTACCAGTACTGTAAGTAGATTATGGCTTCATTTTAAGTATCAAACATCACTGCAGTGTCTATAGAAACTATAAAATTATGCCATATGTAAAAGTAGCCTGAAGTGTCTGAACAATTATTTAAATTAAGAGTAAACCTACCTTTATTGCTGGTTGTTTTCAATATGGATTGTCTGTCTACTTCTGTAACAGTACTGGAGACTTTGCTGTGGCTGGAGACCTTTTCTCATCCAATAGAATTTGATAGGCGGATTTGCAATTATTTCACATAATGGTTTGTTACGGGACTTAATATGGTTTTGAAATATATTTAAATCACATAAAAGGCATGCATTTAAAGGCATGCATTTAAAGGCATGCAGATAAAACAGCAGCTAAAATAATAACAAAAAAAAAGTCTGTGAAGCTGTACTCATAAATGAGTATATATGCAATGAAAAATGAGCATATATGCAATGCTTTCAGTCTGCAGCATTGCTGCTTCCAGCAGTCTGTAAGGACATGACATGCACATAGAGGGGTGCAATTAAGAAGTACAAGGCAATAGTGACACTGTACTAGTCAGAGTGATGCTTAGTAGTAATGGCAATTAGTTTGCTTCCAGAATGAAACAGTGCTGCACAAAGGTGGGATAAAAAGACTTGGACTGGACTAATGGCTGTTATTTAGACTTGTTTTCAGGTAGAATTCTGTCATGGATTATACTGTGATTTGTAATATTTTTATTAGATTTTTAAAAGGAATACATCTGTTTCAGGGATATATTTTCTTAGTTTTGTTACAGTGCTCTTAGTTCAAGACAATTCAGCTCAAAGCCATTAAGATGAAGAAAATGAATGTAGTAACTATTTTCTAGTACTTGTTTTTTTGGAAAGAGAGAGTCTGTACTTTCTGACAAATCTTTCACATCACTATTTTTGGAAATACAATAATTTTTGAAAGCTTAGGGTTTGATTCTTTATGGAGAGGTGGGCACTGATCCTGTAAATATGGATGATGTGTCTTTGTTGTAAATCCCCAGAGATTGTGTGTTGTGGGTACTTCTGCCTGAGTGACTTCAAAAGAACACTACAGGAAAACAAGTTCAGTAACAGTGGAAGAGATCAACTGGAAATGAGAATGCTAATTGCATTTTCATCCTTGAAGTGTTTTTTATGTGAAAGCCACTAATTTCTGTAGGTAGACCATAACATTTATTGCTGAAGAGCTGAGAACACCATATAGGAGCAACATGTACAGGCCATGGATAAATGAGGTCAAAGGCTGTGAGACACAAGCACCTATTTTCTTTCAGCCTACGTTGGGAAACAGTTTTACCTTGGCTTTTACAGCACTGGTCCGTTGTCTTCTCTGTTGTATTCTGTAACTGTGTGCCAGTTGATAGTTCTGTCTATTCCTATGGAAACCAAGAGAGTAAAGCCAATCTTGCAAGAGGCTTTAGGGAGAATTGCTCTTAGTTGAGACACTGCCTTACTTTCAGTCAAAATGTCTGATAGTCAGAACTGGCCTCAAGTCGTGCTGGTGCTCTCCGCTGATGTATTGCCTAAGATGCTTTGCCAGACAGATGAACACGTACAGCTTGAAAACTGGTAAATAGGGTTTCTGTTCAGCTGTCTGAGAGATTTTCTCCAGTTGAGTGTTTCACTTTTGAGTCTAGAATGCTGCTAACAAAGTTGCTAAAAGGGTACTTCGCGAGATTAAACCCAATGTCAAAAATCAGTGATGTTTTTGTCATGGTTGACTTGAAAGAGTTAGCAGAGCATTACATATTTAAATCCATCAGTGGTTTGTTAGATAGAAGGCATGGCATCATCCTTGTCCACACAGAGGTAATAAAGAGCTTACAGATTTCTGGGTTTTTTCCAAGGCTGCAGTCCAATGGATAATGGCTAAGGGTCATGTCTAAAACAATAATCCTAAAGATTTTCTCTTACTTTTGTTTTTCAGTTACATTGTTAACCAAGGAGTTAACCCTTAATTAGTGATAACCAGAGAGACAGCCTGCTATTTTGATGGTGACTTTACTAATTTTACCTAGAAACTGGGGTTCTAAGTAGCTGTGTTGACTTTGTTTTTTTCAGAAGCTGTTCAAACAAATGTACTGATATTCAAGGAGTGTAAGAATGGTGCAGTCATATACAGTAAAGGGTAGCTGTTGTAATCAGGCAATATGAATTCAGTTTCAGTGTATTAGAAAATAAGGAGTCCTAGTATTTCATGTATGGGTAAGGTTTTAAAACACAAGTGCTACTTTATAAATCCAAATAATTCTTATTTGCAATAAAATTGCAAATATCTACTTGCTAGCCTCTCTTAGTAGTTCTTCTGAAGATTTCTTGTGAGATTTCTGGCAAGTAGCTGATAATATAAGCATATCAAAATACTCCTTTTGGTGTATGGATTTCAGTTACTTTTGGAGCAGTAGTCTGTTCTTATAGATATCAAATTAGAAGTATGATAGAACAGATTCTGTTTTTCTAAGTGCTTAGTTTGTTTCCTGAAAAGCTACTGAAACTGGTAGGTGTTGATGACAGAAGTCCACATTGTTCCAAGTGGTTTCTGACATTCTTAGAATGTGCCACTTCTCAGAGACACTAAAAACTGAAACAACCTCTAAATAAATCACGTGCACAGCCCCTTTCCTTTCCAAAGTTATTAAAATGTTTAGGGTTTGAAAATTAGTTTATTTTGCACAAAGTTTATTTGTGGGGTGAAGCATCCTCTCTTCAGCACCTGCTCACTAGAAAGAGAGTGAGCACATTTGTGTTTATAGTAAGATTATCTTCTGTAAGATCGAGTAGATCAAAGAGTGGTTTCTACTCTGTGAAAATAAGCAGGTTAAATTCAGTTGCCATTTTTGTTTTCAAGAGAAACCTCATGGATGTATTTATCTTTCAAAGGCTTAGCTAGCAATTAAGGAGTTCAAGTTTTTTGACTTTCAGTGCTTCTTGAAAGCATCTGACAGCAAAGAACTGTTCTCAACTTTGGCTTTAGCATCTGTGCTAATCTTTTGGCAAAGTGTGTTAATGCAGTGCCAAGTGGCTGATACGTTCTGCTTGGGTTTCTAAGGCAAAATCTGAATTACTTTCACATTGTACATATTTTATCTCCATGAGTGTCTGAGTGTACAATATGATTTAGTATTTGTCAATGTGTAGTTTCTACTGGCTTTAGAAACTGATGTGCCATTAAAAAGTATAGACATTTTTGTGTTTCAGGCATGAGCAACAATTAAGTCTTGACTCCAGCTTCTAGGAAGTCCTGGGTTTAAAAGGCTTAACTAAACTAATCTGACTGTTAAAAGCTCATAGCAAACAGTTTTGGGTTTTTAACATTTATTTATTTGTGTATTTATTTACCTATTTATTTGTATATTTGAGACAGAATGTCCTTCTCTGCAAAAGGAGATCAGTCGTCTGGTATGCTAAATTTCAATGTACATTACAAGTTCTTAATCTGGGTCTAAAGCAAATGAACAGTGCACGAGTGAATATGTATGCAATAACCCATGATATAATTAGTTTTTCTGCTCTCAAGATGCTGTTATATATCCAGTTCTGCTGTCTTAAATACTATTTAAAAGTTTAAAAGAAAATTTGAAACATTAATAATATTTAAATACAGTCATAATTATCTAATATTTGTATAATCACTGTCCATGCTGATTGGTGTAGTATTAGAACAGGAGATGTTTTATCTTTGCAATTAATTTACCTGTAATAATTTTGTGCTGTTCTATTTGTGAAAGAGTAAGAGTAACTGAATTATATATTATATTCCTCTGAAGAGGATTTATTGATTGTTAAATAGTCTATCTTTTCACAAAAGATTGCTAAGAAAATTTTGCCAAAATGTCTTACATAAGTGCCGCTTAATTAATAATGAATATATTTCAACGATCAAAATTTAATAAGATAATAAATTATTAATCCATGGTAGAGATGTATAATTATCAGATCTCTGAAATCCTTTCTGTCGTGGTTGGTGGACTTGCTGCACTGCTGTCTTCAAACACACCCCTTTCAATAGGCTGACCTTTGTGCTTCTGATTTTGTGGAGGCCTCTGTTTTACCACTTGCCTGCACTGTGCTGCACACTTGCTTATCAGGCAAAAAAAAAGGGTATTCAATAACATTTCTAAGTGATAAGTAATATTTCAAGAAGGAATTTAGCTGAGAGAAGCAGCCTATTTGGCCTCAGAAGCATATAAGAATTTGAAATTGTGGGGATAAATATGGGTAAAAATATGTAAGCAAAAATAGAAAATTGGGTAAAATGAGCACTTTCTGTCAGCAATAGGTTCTTTAAGAGTAACTGGATATTTAGTTAGCTCATTTCATAGAAATGAATTCAATAGGTTGCCTTTTTAGGCCTGTACAAAAATATTAACTGTAGTGCTAGATGGATAATTGCAAGCTTAAACAGAAATTAAGACACAAAATGTAAGAGAATGGTAAATTATTATTTGGTAATGAAAACAGGTGCAGTTGAAATATGAGCTGTAAGATCAGAAGGCATGTATTAGAATTCCTTAACAGTTGCACATGAATCTAATATTAGTCAATATATTTCATGAGCAAACTTAGAATCATGAATAGTATTTTTTTAAAGGATGCTTAACAGTGGCACAGTGTTAGGCATGATTGTCAGTCAAAGAGGGGATGGCAGTGGCTAGGCTATCAGAATAATAGGAATACTGAAAGTAATTGAAATCATTAGAAATGTTATAATCCAAAGTGCAAGTTCCCCTGGGGAGAGGGGGAAACACACATAATGATTTATTCTATGTATTATGAATTTATTATTTGAAACATGACTGAGAAGCATGTAATGTGCTAACTGATTGGAGAATGTACTTAATTTATGGGAGAAATGCAGTTTTAAATATATCTGACAAGATATATGCACTAGCAGTAGACAAGTGTCATTGGGATTCAGTAGGGTACTTTGTGGGACTCCCTCTGGTAGCCCTGTAATTTCTTCTTACTTGTGTTCAAAACAGAAAAGTTCCAACTAGAATGAGTGCAGAGAGCTGGTGATTTTTTGAGGGCAATGTAGGGTTTATCCTTTGTTACTGAGATAAAAACATCAATGCTTGTTTAGGTTTTAAAAGCCACACTGTATTTTTGTGGGTAGAAGAATGAAATGTGTCCTTGTGTGTGTGTTTGTTTAAAAAAACAAACCTCTAAACAAGAAACAAAACCTAAAAGCCCCAGCCTGAAACAGAAAACTGTGGAAAAAGATCCCAAACACTGTAATTCCACTTAAAAGAAATCGCTAGGAATTTTTTGAAAAGGATTAGATATTCTTACTCCCTGTGGTGCTGGAGGATGGATTTACTAATCCAGAGGGTCAATTTTAACCTTCAGTTCTAATTTGTGGTTTATCTGTAAATATTTCTAAGGCTTTCTGTTCTGCTGCAAGATGCCCTGACAGCATCTTCAGTGCTTATGACTGTCAGCAATGAAAAGCCCTTGGAAACACCTCCTTTGTAAGGGTTTGTGTTTTTTCAGTGTGTCTGTTCCCAGTCCCGGGAAAGCAGGTATGTAGTTTTGGAGTGGAGCCAAAGTAGTATCTTCACGGTTTAACAGCTTGGCATTCTTTTTAATGACCCCTGCTGTTTTTACCAGGAGGTTGTATAGAGATGCTGGGCTGCTTTGCCCCCAGTTCCTCTAGCAACCCTTACAGTGCATTAAATCTTTGCAGGCCCATTTGTAGGTATTCTGAAAATCAGGCCTAGCTGTGCTCTAACAGTTGTCAGCTCATGTGCTCTACATTGTAAATTATTACAGATCAATCTTTCAAGTCGTGTTAAGCACTTCATGTGGATTAGAATTGTTACGGTTTTTGAAAATGTGGTCTCAGCAATTAATAGGGAAATAAGCAGTTTTCTACATGCAAACCCTTTTAACCCGCTGATGATGAGATGAGGGTAGCCTAACTATGGCTGTGCTTTTGATGTGCTTGGAGAGATGCACACACTCCTCTGACTCAGCCTTACCTTGTACAGCTCAATTTCTTCCCTTATAAAAGGTGCTGTATTTATCTCTGCAGTGTGGTTTTAAAATCTGAACATGAAAAGTTTAGTATCAGAGATGTATCCACACTACAGGCAGGAGAAGTGGTTAGTCAGAGTGTAGAAGCACACAGTTTGATATAATGACCAAGTTAACTCACCAAGAAGTAGTGGGATGAGAATGGAAATAAATTTTCACAGAGCTCTGTTGCACATCAGCAGAATGTTTCTAGAATGCAGGTGTACTCTTTAAAGCAAGTTTGTACACCTGTGAAATACTTACAATTTACTATGAAAAGTACTTCTGAGGAAGTGTTTGAAACAGAGGCGCATGGCACTGAGTGACTCAGGGCAGGACTCTGTGGGCTGTACAGAGTGGAAGGATGTGAAGTGTGAGGCCAGTGTTTTTAGTGGACTGGTAATACAACCAGTAGTTTCAGCATCAAGCTATGATTAGAATTACAGCACCACTGAACAGAGCTCATTTTTCCTTCAGCCTTTCACTTAGGTGACCATATGGGACAGCCTGACTGTGGCTGTTTGACAGATGCCCACCCAGCTGCTCTCTCACTGCACTTCCTCAACAAACCAGGGAGAGAAAATTGAAAAAGCTGCTTTAGATCAATAAAGAAATAAACAAATTTTCTTGTAGACCCAGAAAACTAGGTAGAAAAGTTTACCAGTGATTTTCCACTGAAACCTTTGCCTGGCAGTAGAATCATATTGAACATACTAGGCAGCTTTTTTAGTGACCGAATCTGCAATTTTGGGGATAATTTTTTCAATTCAGAGATAATCTAAACTTTAGCAAATTAATGGATTCTGACTAAGGTATTTCTTCCATAACTCTCTTCTCCATTAAAACATTCAGGAAAGGAAAGTTTTTGTGACTGCTTAGTAGTTTAGCTTGGGGTCCAGAACATTCTTTGAAGTTATTACGTGATGGCAGAGCTATGGTTGCTTATTGAACTGTCTACCAAAAAATGTGTTCTAGATCATTGCAGTCAGTACCTGTGGCTGAATTTTTGAAATAGCAGAAGTATTTCTTCTGATTATGTTGAAGTCAGCTGTGCTCTGAAACTCTGCTTTAGTTTGCAGAGTCAAGTTTTCAAATAATTTTAGTAGAATCTAAAGGAATTTTAAGATTTGGCATTGGAATGGTAAATTTTGGCTGCCAGGAACCAAGTTTTCTGTACAAGCATTTAATCCTGTTTGCTCACCATGTTTTCTGTTTATAATAAATTTTGAGTCAATATCAATGGTAAGAGACCATGGACTGACTCAGACAGTTTCATGTTGCCCAGGAATGTTTAGGCCAGTCAAGTGCATTGTTTATGAGTAAAAACCTAGCCAGCTTGAAGACTTTTTATACACAAAAATTTTATAAAAACTGGGGAATTGGCTTTTCAAATTAAGCCTTCCCTCCCTCCACCTAATATGACCTAAATTACATCTGCCTTCAAGGCATGTTGATACATTCCATACTTACAAACTTAAGCAGTAGTCAATTGAAGGTGGGGAAATTTTCCATTGTCATTAAAAAGCATAATATTGTTTTCTAACAAGTGAAAGGAAGACAGCAAAATTCATGGTATTGCTAAAGAAAAGAAGAGCAGTCAGGAGCAAAAGCATGAATAAGATAATTCAAATAACTAATGTAAGTACAGGTGTTTTCTGTGGTAGTGTTAAAAATAAACAAATCACTTGGAAGAAACAGAATCTTTTGTGTTTTGAAATGAAGGGATTTATTACAATTTGCTAAGGAGAAGGATTTGTTGGCTAAGCATGCAAGAGAATACTGTAGTAGTAACTGATGGAAAAATGTGTAATGGCAAGTATAAAATACAGTATAGGGAGAGAAATTCTAATAATAAAAGGGCATGTTTCCTTAGTTTTATGCATTATTTTAACTTTCAGTCTTCTTTACAGTGGAATTCATTCAAAAAGCAGAATATACTGTAAATCTTCCAATAAGTACCCATCAACAAGACAAAAACAATTTTTTTTTTCTCTCATGGGTATTCATGCACTCTGTGCGGAAAATACTGAAAACAACCCAAATATATTATCCTCTGTGATGGAGAAAAGCAGCTATATTTCTTCCAAGACTAATATTCTCTTAAGTTATTTAATATTGTCTTCCTGCAGTCTAATTGCCAACCACATCATGATACACTGATTTTTTTGCTAGTTTTAATTTTTCTTTTTTAATGAATTTTGTGAATTTTTCTCCTATTTGCCTGCACAGTGTAATGGTAATAAAGAGGAGTATTCTTATCCCTAGCTTCACCCCAGATTTATCATGAATTAATTCTGAGTGTGTTCTCTCTCTGTGGTTTAGGAGCTCTGCAGACAGCATGGTGTTCTTCCCCTGTACTTCTTGGTATGTGTCTGTGTACTAAAGGGAAAAAATCCTGTGGTTGTGCTTTCCCTGACACCCAGCAGAAGAAAAAGGTGCATTTGGTCACTTCTCACTGGGAATGCTGTAGTAGCCGTGCTGTCTCTGGCTAGAGAAATGTGCGTGTTCAGGCAGGTTTGTGGTAGGTTCTGTGGCAGACTTTTGTAAGCTGTCACTGATGAGCAAGGACTAGTAACAATAAATGGTAGAAGCAGGACAAGGTAGTTTTGTCTGAGCTCATTCACAATTTGCTTTCCCTGATTTGTATTTTAAAATAAAATAGTGTAGCAGGGAAAAAAGTCACATTCATTTATTTTGGCCGTACCTGGTGAAATCCATTCTGCATCCGTACAGCTCAAGTCTTCCCTTGCTATTAGACAAAAACCAGAACAGTAATTTTTGTCAAGTGTGCCCTTCCAATGTTCATGGCTGCTTTGAAAAATGAAATTTGAATATTTTTTATGCCCTGGCACTGGATACTGTGGAGGCCTCTGGAATCCTTTGGCCTGTCTCCATCCTACCATTCTGCTAACAAAAGCAATTTGCAATTCTCAGCCTTATGAGATACCAAAGTGCCCCCGTTCATTAGCACTGCTTGCCCTTGTCTAGTTGGTTGCCTTTTTTCATTGTTTTTCCAAAGACAGCCTAAGGGGAATAAGCTAACATGCAGAATTTATAAAAGAATTGTAGTAGACTGAAGTATGTTAATTTGCAGGTAGTTTCATAAGCAGAAGAATCTAAAGACGTGACTTCTATTGATTTGAGTGTCACCTTTCCTGTGTACATTGTCTAATAAAGCTTCATCAAATCCTGCAGCTTTTCCCTGAGTGGGGGAGAAATAGTACAATTTATCTTCTCTTCTGAGCTTTCTATTTTCATCATAGTTATAGGTAATGATCTATATGGGAAATTGGCAAAAACTAGTATCTTGGGGAAACATTGGAAGACAGTGAGCAAAATTAGGAGAACAACACACTCTTTTCACTTTCGGAAAGATTAAAAGTTAAAGTGTGAAAAGAGCATAGGTGTTTAAGCCATGATAACTAGAGGTAGGTGCAGATGTTTTGGTTTAATGAGTTACAACTCCAGCAGTTGCTGATCCTTGATTGCAACTTAACTGCTGAAAGTGATTAGATTAACCCCATAGACTTTGGGAAGTGGAAGCATCAAAGCGTTGTATGTACCATCTCTCCTATATGGAAAATAACTTCCAAGCAAGGGACAGTGGCAAGTCAAGGCTGGCTGTAGTACTAAATAAGCACAGCTTCTTCATGATGGCATATCCGTGTCTTCAGTTTTTTACTGGCTTCTTCAGTGGTTTGAGAAATAAAACCAGATTGGGTTTTTTGGGGATCCACCCTCATTTATTATATCATTGTATTTATATCAAAGAAGCATTTCTATGTTATTCCTTTTGAAAACATAGTGAAAACGTAGTGAAAGTCCTATTGTGAAGTATTTGGAATGTGTTGTAAAGCTAGCTGTCCTATCCATTTATTTTATATATTGTAGACCAAAACTCATACAGTTCTCAATTTAAGAATGTAAGAAGCAATCATTTTTGCATATATTTGCTATGTATTTAGATGAGTATATTTTATCTTTCTGAATAATTCCCGGTTATTTTTCTTACTTTCACTTTGAAAATTGTATTCTTTCTTCATGTTTCGTTTTATTCCTCATCTGATAACTCTTTACCTTGCTGAAACCATTTTGATTTGATTTCAGTTTTTACATTATTTTTACTGAGATTAAACAGTGAAGAAACTCTGATAGTATTGCAGAATTTTCAGCGTTAACGAACCCTGTCTTGTTCTGCTAATGGAATATAAATATCTAAAACCATGTAGCACAAGAGACCTAAAACGAAGAGTTCATGTTAGCAAAAAAAAATCTTCATTAGATGTTTCCGAAGCATTGAGCTGTTTTGCTGCAAGCTTTATTAGGCACTGTAATACAATAAATATTTAAAAATATATCTAAGTAACATAATTTGGTTTGATAAGCTGCCATAAATTTCTGATATTTTTCTTTACCCAGGGAAATTACCGCTTTATGAAACTTTTACTGGCTCGGAGGGGGAACTGGATGCAGAAGGACTTGGAGGATATGACACCATTACATTTAACTACACGTCACAAAAGCCCAAAATGTTTAGCTTTGTTGTTAAAGCATATGGCACCTGGAGAAGTGGATACCCAGGACAGAAACAAGGTAGAAGTGTTGTTATTTTGAGACGATTGCTTATTTTAAGATTTGTAGCAACTTCAGAAATTGGTTTTACATCAAGCAGTTGTGTGCAAAAAATTGTCATAAACTTTTTCTAGGTCTTCGAAGTAGGAATATTAATATTTTCCTGATGTTAATGATGTCAGAGTTCATTCCACTGACATTCTTCTTGAGAGTAGTTACAACAATAGAGGATTCAAAAGCCATCCAAGTCTTGCTGCAACACTGTGATTCTTGTTAGAGTCTGGATAGCATGTGTTTATGTTGCTTTTCTTCCTTTGAAAAACCTACATTTAGAATCTTTTAATGATAAGAGTCACTAGTAAAACCACCTCTAATTACAGCAGTCATTCTGGAGAGGTCATGCTGACTTCATGACCATACTAATTAATTAACAAAGGTATGCATAAACCAGCCAAAACCATTTAGCAACCTTGCCTGTTCAGCAGATTTCCAAGCCAGTATTTAAAGCGTTGCCAGATTCCCCACAAAACATGGAGCACTTTTCTCCCGGTTCATGTCATGAGTAGTCACAGTAGCAAAAATGCAATTCAGGTTGGTGAAAGATGATCTTGGGCACAGAGTCCAACCTGTTTGACCCTGTTGGGCACACAGCTTTTTCGATTTCCTTGCTGCAACTGTGCACATCAAAATTGTCAAATATAATTCCTGAACACGAGGGAGAACAAGTGTCTTTTACATCGGCTTCCATGTGGGTAACTGACTGGAACTGGCTGTAGGTGAGTGAAGCCAGTGAACCACGGCTATATTGGCCTTCTGGTAGTCAACATTTTCTGCTTTCATTGCAACTGTCAGTTTCCAGGAATACTGGTCAGCCCCATTTAATTAATAGCACTCATTAATTTATTACAGATTTTTTACTGGCACAAGGATGTGGTGGCACTTTGTGGAGCCCTTCTTCAGTGAGTGACAAGTAGAAAAAAAGGCTGTGCTATCTTGTTGTTACCATGGTACTGAGCTAACAGCTGGCAGCAACAAACACAAAGAGGCTCCTTTTTGCCTTCTTCCTTTACAGAGAAGTTAAGGATATGTTTAAAGATGCTAATCCAGGGTATTGTACTTCTATACACAAATGTCCTGCAGGACTTATTTCTCTGTTTCCAGTTAAAGCACCATGTAATGTTTAGTAGGGGTGAGGTGGGTAAGAGAGCTGGTAAGAGATAAAAAAAAAACATTCTTTATCTTATAACTCTCTGTTACTTGGCAATTGGGAGAGGTGTGTCTGGTAAACTAAGTACTTGTTAATGTGCCAATGCTTTGCTGGTTAAGAAACCCTCACACATTGGTTTGCTTATGTAGTTGTGAACATTGATAAGGCCTGTAAAAAAGCTGTTGACGGTCAGGAATTGGCAACAGGAGCATGGATTGCCTTTTGATATTTTGTTGGACTGCTATGGGTCATTGGGCATTAGATTCACTGATATTCAACCTCAGAATTCTGAGCCGTCACAGTAAAGTCAAAACCTTTGTTCAAGATGGATCCAAGTCCCATGTCAGCATTCAGTATCAACTTCCCCTAGTGGAAAGTAGTCTCAGTCAATTTGTGTTATCCCAACAGAGTTTGAAATTTGAGAGGGGCCACACTACTCACTGCAGTTGTTCTGTAGTGCAGCTCTGGTGCTGAGGCCTGGTTCAGATGGTCATTTTAGCTTGGATCTCATTGCTTAATACCAAGCACAGATATTTTCTCCAGGTCTGAACTGCTGCACCAAACAGCCATCAGGGCAGTGCTGAGTGGCATGCACATTTTTCTCTTGTGAACAAATCTTCATAAAAAGCAGTCTCCTCCCAGAGATACTTAAGTTCACAGCATATGGGCTTCTCACTTTGGATCTCATACAAGATGGTGCAGCTTAAGCCTAGTTCAGACCTCAGAAGCAAAGGTGTGTGATGATCTGCTCTTACTAAGGTAGATGGGCCACTTGTTCAGCTTTGCTTAAAGCCTGTTTTTACAAATTTTCAGTTGTCAGCCACCCCAGGTACGTGTGCTCAGTTTTTTGTCAGTCCTCTTCATTGAAGTGTAACAAAAGCTTGCTTATTTACCTGTTGTTTTAAAGCTGGTTTTAGCCAACTTTAATTTTCATGTTTCAACAATTTTTCAACATCTGAAAAAGTTTGTGAAAATTGTATTGCAGCAAACTGCATTGCATTGGAGTGCCTACTACAATAACCCAGAACATGTCAAACTTCTCATAAAACATGATTCAAATATTGGAATTCCTGATATTGAAGGAAAAATCCCACTTCACTGGGCAGCTAACAACAAGGATCCTAGTGCAATCCACACAGTGAAATGTATTCTGGTAAGAAAGTCTGCTATATATGTATATAACACTTTCTGTCCTTACTACCTTCCTCTGATAGAAGTATTTTTTATTTTGTGATTTCTCATTTTGGTCCACTGACTCTTTGAGAATGAAATAATTTGCTTTTCCTGACATCCAGAACTTCATAAGAAATGATCCTAAATATTTTGACTCTCTCAAAAGGAGTTGGAGTTCTATGTCTTTGCTCTAAGTCTTGTAAGGGGTGGAAGGAAAGACTTAGAAGTTTTCCTGGATAAAATGGCCAGTCATACTGCTCATTTCATTTGCATTTTGCACACTGATTTCTTTGTTATGTATCTTTCCTTCATTATTTGAAAGTTTATATCTAGTTATGTGTATGGAAAATGTTAGTTTAATTTGGTTTTTCAAGTTAGAATTCTGGAAAATATTTGATCAATTGTCAGTCAACCCACAATCAGTTTGCTGAGTGACCTTCTATGTAATTTTGTGTATGAATTTAACACTGTTTCCTTCATAGTATATTTTCTCTTTCTGCAATATTTCAGTTTATCTTCTGCAGGGACAGTTACAATGGGTACAATGAAATCATATGCTCAGCTTGATTTTTACCTTGATTTTTATTTCCTGAAAATCTCTGAGCTTCACTAACATGGAAAGATACAGAAGCCTCAATTTAAATTTTCTGTCACATTAGAACTATCTTCCTGTATCTTGGTCTTTCAAAGGTCCTTCAGAACTAGAATTGTACACACAATTGTACACAGAGTGATTGTACTTTAACTACAAGAAGTTGTGTGCCTGCCTGATTAGCTTGCAAACTGAGAATTTAAATATGAAAATGAAAACTTTCGTTGCTTTTTTTCGAATCACACTGATAATCTTACAGTTACTGATACTTTTTTCTATAAAAATAGTTTTAGAGAAGTTTTCCGCATCAAATATTTCTGTATTACTGCTGGTCATTCACTATCTGCATACTTTGTATCCAGCTGTGAAATACTTTGTTACAAACAAAACTTTGTCACAAACTTTGAATTTGTATCTACTTTGCTGCCACACTGGAGAAGAAAACTTGCTGCAAAATACATAAGGATCTCTGTATTTAACTACAGACTTTTTCAAATATTAGGTAGTCAAAAGGCAAATATTTCTTAAATTTGTGGTGTGTTGGACTCAGACAAGCGTGTCACACCCACACAGCCTTTTTTTTGTCACCTCTTTTAAGGCAGAGAAGATATAAAGAAGGCAAGAAGACTTGTGGATGAAAATAATTCCAGCCCAGTATAGAAAGCAGAAGCTACATGCAGAAAAGGAAGTTTATTCATTCTTCCCATCAGTAGGCAGATGTCAGCCACTTCCAGGAAAATGGAAAAAAGCTTCAGCATGCTTAATCATGCTTGGGAAAACAAATGGTGTAGCCATGAGCATCCTTCCTGACCTTCCCCCTTTTTTTTGTTTTTTTGCTGAGTTTTTTTGCTGAGCATGATATTATATGGTATGAAGTATTGCTTGGGTCAGTTTGCGTCAAATGTCCCAGCTCTGTCCTGTCCCCTTTGACCCTCCTTCCCATCCTGTCCCTTCTGAGCAGCCTGTAGCTGCACACGAGTCATGGATTCATCTCACCAAGTTTCAGTAGTGGCAGCTGGGTCATAGCTTTCTTCTGGAGACTTCCAACTCCTCCTGTTTGTTTCTCATGCTGCCTGCAGTAGCATAGGGGCACTTTGGCTGGGCTGAAAAGAGTGTATCCTTGATTTCATCAAGGCTTTTTCATGCATCAGCTTAATTGTTTATATTGCAATTAGTTGCATCTATATGTGTTTACTAATGGAGTCAGTTAATAACAACTTTAAATGAAAAAATAATTTAGCTGTGCTGTAAAGTTGATGATACAGAAATGTTGTTATTAGGTAATCAGTCTGTTGACTGAATTTTTTGTTGAGTATAAATACCTTTTTGTGGTGGTGATGGTGCCCTAAGTTTAATCCTGTAGCAAGACCTCTCCAAGTTGAAGTGGTTTTCTTACTTGTCTTGAAGTGACAGAGCTTCACAGCGCAGCACAGACACAGCAGAGCTCAGTCTTCCCCTCCTTTCTTAGCTGCTTTTTGCTATATTACCCAGTTCCAAGTCAATCGTCTATGCATCACGTTTGATTCTTATTCCTCTCTAGGTCTTCTGACTTTATAGTTTTTCACATTCTGCACCCTAATGGATGTCTCCATAGAGTGAAAATTTCTGTCACATTGTGTTGTAACATATAACTGCATTTTTAAGGTCATGAAAAGACTGTCTTGTGGTGATAGCAGTATAAAAGGCAAGTGTCTGTGTCACTATTGCTTCCCCATTTCTAACCACATCCAACCAAACCATTTGTCTGTGCTTTCTCTGAGCAGTGTGCCATTGCCCAGACAGCAGTGAGGTATCAATGTCTGCTTCCAGACTACCTTTGGTGCCTGCTGGCCAAGTTACGAAAAACTACAGTGCTGTTGTTTCTCTCTTCTTGTCTTTAACACTGTGGAAGAATTATCCAGAAAATTATATTTTCTCTAGTACCCTACTTGGAATTCTCCAGTACTGCTTTACAAAAACTTGACAAAAGTTTAGCTGCTGGTTTTATCGAGATCACAGTCTATGGTACTGAAAAATACTGTCTTGTTTTTCTGTACTCTGCCTTTTGGGTGTGACCAGATTTTGTCTCCTGTTTATAAATTCTTAAAATTAAGAGCCATCTTTCTGTTTGATATTTGTATAGTACATAGTCCATTGGTATTGTCAAAATAAACAATTATGAAAACAACTCAGCTGAATGCTGAGAAAGTAGGTTGGGTGTGCAGGGGTGACAGTCACACACAAATTATATCTGATATTACAGTCACACACAAATTATATCTGATATTGAAATCCATGAAATACAGCCAGAATGGAACTTGACATATGTAGAAAGTAAACGTGTGAAGTAGAGAGAAACTCTAATCTGGAGATCCTCTCATGGTCAACTCCCTTTTCCACCTTTCCAGACCGTGCTTGGTTACATGAAAAACGTTGGGAAGATTTAAGGAGAAAAGAACAGAATAAGGTTCCATTTTTATGATGGAAGCTACTGCTTAGTACTCTCTGTCTATTTTGTATCTCTTCTCTTTATTTATTCTTCATGGTAAGAGACATGACATTTGTTTATACCACACTTTCCATTATTGACTACAATGCCATTGTTCTAATTGGCACAGAAAAACGTTTAGCTTCTGTTTCTTCTCTGTATTGTGCTTAAAATATTAATACAGTATGACAGTTTAATTATAGCTAACCAAACCCACTTAAAATCTAAAGAAATTATACTTGTGAATGTAGGCAGAAACAGGCCTAGAAAATTTTAATTTAAGTGACCAGAAAATTCAAAACACATGAATAGTTTTAAACTGGAATATATTTAGTGGCTTTGTCATTGGAGATTCTGTACTGTTTTGCAAAAATAACACTTTTGAGTATGGGGATATTTCTTGGCAACATCAATAACTTTAAGCCAGGAGTTTCAGGATTCATTTATTTAGGATGTTATGCTTCTGGAAGGCTTGAAAATTAGCTGTCAGGATTACATTAGCAAATTATAAGTGGAGATGCATTTGTTTTCTTGTGTCCATTTTGTTCAAACACATTTTCCTCTGGTGGACTTAGAAATTCAGTAGTAACTTCTGTGCCTCTCGTACTTCATGTTTAACCGTTCTTAATAGTGATTCTCATAAAATGAATTTTTGGAGTAGGCTCTATGCTCCCCCTGCTGAGCTCTATGAACAGACAAAAAGTAAGCATGTTATCAGTTAGCTTTCTCTTGAGAATTACTAAAGTTAGGGAAGAACATGCAAGTTTTCACTGTAGTGGTTCAGGTAAATGCTTTTGAATGTTTATAAAAAAAAGTGTTACACATCCTTTGGTTATTGTGGTTTGTGTGTGTAACAACGTTAACTTTGATTGCATTTTTAGTTGAGAGTCACATTTATCATTTTTTTATGTTTTTAATAGGTTATTTGTTATTGTACTGGTGACTACATATATTAGTGAACACCAGTATGTTTTAATTTTTGACTCTAACAAAACATGGCTGACAGTACTGATACCTAATATAAAACTGATGAAGTTTTTTGTCTGAGATGGGCAACTTAATTAGCATTGGCAGATGTTATTGCTAAGATACTGTCCATCATCTTTGAAAAGTCATGGAGAACAGGGAAGGTGCCTGAAGACTGGAGCAAAGCCAGTGTCACTCCAGTGGCTTGAGAAAGGGCCAGAAGGAGAACCCAGGAAACTGCAGGTATCACCTCAATCCCTGGGAAGGTGATGGAACAGCTCCTCCTGGATGTCATCTCTAAGCATGTGAAGGAAAAGGTTATTAGCAGTCAACATGGATTCACCAGAGGGAAACCATGCTTGATCGATAAGAGAACCTTCTGTGGTGGCAGGACTGGCAGGGGAGATGAGGGGAGATCAGTAGGTGTTGTCTACCTTGACTTCAGCAAGGCTTTTGACACTGCCTCCCATTGCACTGTCACAGGTGAGCTCAGGGAGGGGGCGTTCTGAGAGGGCAGCAGGTGGGTTGAGGACTGGCTGAGTGTCAGAGCTCGGAGGGTTGTGATCAGTGGCAGAGTCTGGTTACAGGCCTGTACCTAGAAGTGTTCCCCAGAGGTCAGGACTGGGCCCAGTCTTGTTCCATTTATTCATTCATGACCTGGCTGAAGGGAAAGACTGTACCCTGAGTGGATTTGCTGATGATACAAAACTGTGAGGAGTGGCTGATACACCATCCTGGTGTGCTGCCAGTCAGTGGGACCGGCACTGGCCAGAGAGCTGGGCAGAGAGGAGCCTCATCTAAGCTCCACAGAGGCAAATAGAGAGTCCTGCACTGGGGGGGAATCACACTGTGCACCAGTAGAAGGACCTGGGGCACAACAGGCTGTCCATGAGCCAGCAGTGTGCCCTGGGAGCCAAGAAGGCCATTAGTACCCTGGGGTGTATTAGGAAGAGCATTCCCAGCAGGCTGAGGGAGATGATCTTCCCTGGAGGTTCAGCCCTAGTGAGGCCACATCTGAAATGCTGTGTCCCGTTCTGGGCTGAGAGTGCTGGGACTGTTCAGCCTGCAGAAGACTGAGAGGGGATCTTATCAATGAGAAATACCTTAAGTGTGCAGGTCAAGAAGATGGAGCCAGACACTTTTCAGTGGTGCTCAGCAACAGGATAAGGGGCAATGGGTACAAACTGAAATATGGAATTCTCATTTGAATATGAAGGAAAGCATCTGTACTGAAATGGAAGGTGACTGAGCATTGGAACAAGCTGCTTTGAGAGGTTGTGGAGTCTTCTTCACAGGAGATATTTGAAACCCACCTGGATTTAATTCTGTGCAATCTGCTGTGGTAGAACCTGCTTTAGCAGGGGGTTGGACTAGGTGATCTCCAGACATCCTTTCCAACACCAACCATTCTGTAATTCTGTGATTTACATACAGTGTGCAAAGTATGTAGCTTCTTAGATCTAGAAAACTTGCATTAACCAAATATTAGGAGGTTTAACTTGGCACTGTAAGAAAATAAACAGTAAGAAACAAAGAATCAGGGCATTGCAGAGTAGAAGTTACTACTGCTGTATTAACTTAGCTAGATTGCACTAGGAAAATATAGTGAAATATAGCTCTAAATGTTGGGGGGAGTTGAGGGGGTTTTTTATCCATTATATAGGAAATATAGAATGTACAACTTTGGTCAATTAATATTTGTATAGAAACCATAATTCTGGAATTTCCTTTTTTCCTCTTCTTGATTTAATATTCTCAATGTTAGATATTTGTTTTCTGTGTAATAGTTACTACACCTCAAATAATGCAAATGCAAGTGATTCTACAGCCAGTTTGCGTACCTAGTAAAGTCAAGAGGAAAGATTGCAGTTAGTTTAGTGAGAAAGGGGTCAGGAACTTTCTTTAACAGTTAACAAGCTGAACTGATCACAATGCCTTGCTCTATAAATGTATTATGATATATAATATCATAAATGTATTATGATATATAGTGTGGTTCTGCATTTTCAGGAGGATTGCTTTTCTCACTTATCATGGGTTAAAATCCCCTCTAGTGTTGGAAGTTAAAAATCTCAGGACTATATTCCCTTTTAATTCTGCACAGGCTTCCCATGACTTCAGTGAATTGTTCTAAATTGTTGGAGATAGAAAAGTAGACTCACTTGCTCTGGTTTATTTAAACTCTTGTTTTGACAATCTGCTTTTCTCTAGATGTTTAGTGTCCTGCATCCTGAGTTTCTACTGTATTATTGTTTAACACTTTTTTTAGTAATACCTCTTTTTTCAGAAAAGGGCAGTGTAAAATTTGTGTTTCATGGGCCTTTATGATATTTGTCATTTGAAGATCTCTCAGATACTAAGAAGATGTTCATTTGTACTTGTTCTGATCTTTTTGCCTGAAAAAGAGTCACAAAGAGAAATCTGTATAGAAAAACGTGAGAGATGAAATTATCATAATAGAAAGCTATATAGCTAGGGACCTTATGTGAATGTAATTAAGCATATTTTTTAAGTAAAGGTGATGAAAAGTCAAGTTATATCTATTAATACCTATGTTACATGATCAAGTGACTAATCATGAAACTTTAAAAGACTTTATAAATTCAAAATGAAGCCCATTAAAAGTAGATGTGTTATTAGAAGTACTCTCTCACTTCTATCCTGCCAGCTAGAGATGTAGACATCTCCTTTGGAAATACTTTAGGGGTATAAAAACGCTAGAAGACTATTACAATGAAAATCATAAAATTAAGTTTTGCAAAAAGGGAAGTGTTTTTGAAGAAAACCTGAAGGTATATATGTCATTTTCAACTTGTAAATCATGTAACAATTTCTCATTATTTTCATAAGAGCCAGAGTTAATCTTTTAAAGATGTGTTTATGGAACCACTTGCACAGCAGACTGGTAAAACTATAGGCTATGTACCAGAAATCAGGTGTTGTACAATAATTAAGTATAAAAAAGGATTCCATAAGAAATACTTGAAAGTAGCCTATACTGTAACAAAAGCATTTGGTTGTAGAGCTACATTCTACTGAACAAGGACAGTGTATCTCTTTGAAAATGCATCTGCAAAGATTGTGTAGGTTTTCTCTTCAATTTAAATATTCTTAAAATTTTGTTATTTCTTCTATTTTTTTAAAGGAAGCTGCACCTACAGAATCTCTGCTCAACTGGCAAGACTATGAAGGACGAACTCCTCTTCATTTTGCTGTTGCAGATGGGAATGTAGCAGTGGTGGATGTCCTGACCTCCTACGAAGGCTGCAACGTGACATCTTATGACAACTTGTTTCGAACTCCCCTCCACTGGGCAGCCTTACTTGGATAACTGGACTGTGAAGAAGTCACTTAGTCATTAATTAACTGTACTGTTTAGTCTTTGTCTCTGATTTTTATTTAATTCCAGCCTGGCAGTATGATAACTAATCTCTTAGAGCAGTAACCTATGATCTCTTTTGATCATAGGTTAAAAAAACCAGGTACTCTGCAACAGTGGTGTCTGCACAGCCCGGCATAAAAGCAACACAATCTATGGGAGTGTATGAAGAAAATATCAGACCTTCTGTTTATTTTTTGTCTGAAAAGATAACTTGACAAATATTTCATATACAGATTTAAGCTAGAACCCTTATTTGGTCCATATGTAAGATGGTCACATGGGCTTTGCAGTGTGCCTGAGGGAGCTGAGCTGCTCCACAATGCAGAGTGGTTGATGGGTGGCATCATGAGTCACGTGCTCATTTTCAGCCTATTGTGATTTACTGCAGCTTATGTCTGCCTGGTTAAGTGGATTTATGATTATATGATCTAGTTTTTATTAAACTCCTCCTCACAAACTAAATAAGGGGCTTAAGAAGACTCCCACAAAGAAAATGCAGATACTCGGATAATGCCAGCACAAGCAAACAAAAAAAGATGGCAGAGTTGACACTTCCAGTACAAGCTCTTCATCAGACATGCTATGACAATCTAATCAGATCTGACAACGAGTTTTATTTGTATAGAGTTTTTCTCTGTTTAGATTGTTACCCAGAGACTCAGATGCTCTGTAAACTGTAACCTTGCATATGTGAATTTTGGTTTGGATTTACCAAAACTGGATCCTTGGTAAGCAAGTTAAAACTTGATTAAATGTAAATAGTCTAAATGCAGGGAAACACAACCCATAAAATGACAGACACAAAAATAATAAGATTTAGAAAATTTACCTCCTATTTCCATTCAGGAGGAAAAAATAACCATGGGATAAAAAAGTCTTCAAATAGTCTCTCTCCCCTTTAACAGGCTTCATCCCAGTGATCCTTTGGGACACTGCAGACAAAGAATGCCAATATAAGGATCAGATATTCACTGGAGCGAGTTACTGCAACTCCAGTGGCATTGTACATGTTGTTTGATTGTGTTTATTAAAACAAAAAAGAGAGAAGGGTGTTCTCAAATTTGCATATATGTAGAGATATTGAATTTTAACAGAGAAATTGTGAAGCATTTTAAGTGTCATAGGATCAGCTTTCCAAAGAAATAGTCATTATCACTTGGTTCTGTCCAAGAAGCAAAATTTATTGTGTTTTGAAATGGATTGTATTTAAGAGAGAAGTTTTGTCTGTTGGAAAAATGGATTGTCTAATCAATGTAAAATAAAGGGGGAAGATGTGCCAAGACCTCCAGACTATTCTGTGAACCTGATGAGGTCTCTAGGTGGCATATGCTCTTTGGGAATTTCAGGTTAGTAAATCATTATTAATTTTCAGTGTTGTGGTTTTAAGTTGGAGTTAATGTTCTATGTAGGTCTTAAAGAGAGTAAGATGTTGCTATATAGGTTAACAGTAGGAGATTTAAAGCAGTGCAGGGATGCTGCCACAAGTTTTCTTAGATGTGATGGATTGCATGTGACTGCATCTTAAGGGCATTGTTGCTCCTCTTACCTCTTCTTTTGTGTAGATAAAAGTCTCAGCCAAGTTACATCTCTGCTAAATGAAAGTACAACAGAAACCACAGTTCTTAACCTCAAGAAATGAGATTTAATGTTTACATTAATGACCAAGCGAGATCCATCTTTGCACCAATTTCTTTGCTGTTGCACCCAATACAATTTTTTCTTTCAACTCCCTCGAGCCTTATTCTCATAGATAATTTGGCTAGACCTCCTGTCCTGATTATGGAGTTAGGTTCTGTTTTTCTATTTGTCTGTCCTGAAAGTTTAGGAATCTTTTTTTTCAGGCTTAGTACTCCTATGGTTTTTCTGCTAGGATTCCACTCCAAAGCAACTTCTTCAGTGAACCTCAATTTACTTCTTATACTCTTGAGGTGGGAATAGCATAGCAACATTATATCTCTTCTTTTTGTTTTTGGGGGTTTTTTTTGGTTGGTTGGTTTGGTTTTGTTTGGTTAGTTGGTTGGTTGGTTGGTTGTTTTTGTTTGTAGGAAGGGACAGAATGTGATGTTCTGCATCCAGGGTTCTCTTAATGCCTAACAGGAAGGAGGAGCCTTACTGTATACCCTAAGGCCCCGAGAGAGAAGAAAGATGCTCTTTGTCCTTTTCAAGTTACCCTTTTCTCTAATTTCTGGTACTTTTCTACATATAAAGTCTCAAAGTGCCATTTCACAAAAGAGGGCTTGCCTAGCCCTCCATGTCTTAGGTTTTTAAGAGCTACAGACCACAACTGTAGCACAGCTTAATTTGGTAATTGTTGGTGTTTTCATTTAAAATAGTCTACTGCTAGCAGGGAAGGTTTACCTACCTTTTCATTTTTTCTAAAGTGATTAAAGACAACTGTGCAAAATTAACAAGCTGCAAAATTGTTTGCTTTTCTGACATAGGAGGTAGTGGGAGTTTCCATCATCTGTAAAATCAGAGTGGTTTTATAGTATTGCTTAAAATACCACATCATTAAGGTACTCTGTGAGCTGCATATGCCAACAGAAACAAGTGTATGAATGGACTGGTTGACTTTAGTGGCAATATACTGTATTTGTCTTTGTTTTCTTGTCTGTGAAATGAATATACAGTTTACTCATCCTCCAAAAGTGTTTTGATTTTAATCTCAAAATATTTTAATCTGTTTTTAGGGAAGGAGTTGTGTGAGCTTGTTTATAGCAGCTGGTAGTGGACTAGCCTCTGATTCTGCTACACATTCTCAGATGAAATTTTGGTTAAATAAAACCTAACTGAAGAATTTACGCTTGACTTCTGTAAAACAATATGATATGTGATGAAATTGTCAACATTGTTTTAGCTTGTCTTTTAATGCAGATGGACAAATTCTCATCATCATCAGCCTATGCTCACTTTACTGTTTCTGACTGACCTGTCACTCAAATGCAGCATCTCAATTGAGTTATTATAAGCTTTCTTTGGAAATATTTAACCAATTCATTACAAAGTTAATATCATAGCTATCTGGCCAGTTACTGCTGGTTTCTTTATTTAGGGAAAAGCTCTAGTGATTTCTGCTGAAAGAAATTTTGTATTTGTAAGTCATTCTGATTTATAGATGCCCCCCCAAAATGACAATACAGAGTATGGCACTGCACCACTATTGGGAAGAAAGTACATGCCAAACAATAGATTAAATATCAAGTCTTATGTTTCTCTCTTACATTTAAACTATAATGGCTACACCACGAATATATGACTATTTATTAAAGTGTGTTCATTTTCTTCTGTTTTGTTTGAGTTTAAGTTTTTTGTTTGTCAGTGGAGAGGTTTTTTTTACTTTTTTTATGTAAGGTTTTTATTGACTTTAGGATTTTATATAAATTTGTTTTTATTATTTTTCTCAGGTCATGCACAGATTGTCCATCTCTTACTAGAAAGAAATAAGTTTGGAACTATCCCATCTGATAGTCAAGGAGCAACACCCCTACATTATGCAGCTCAGAGCAACTTTGCTGTAAGTAGAATATACCCTAAATGTGAAGTATTATATTTTGCTGAACTCTTTTTAGTTTAGCAGAGTACTTGAGCTGTTTTTGAAATCATATAAACACAGTGGTGTTGTCATGAGTTAAGTCAGAGTTCTCCAATGCTATGTAATACAAATGTGGTTGATTTCAAACTATTAAAAGATAGATTTACAAAAACTACCTTTCTATACAAAAAAGACCCTTTTGGGCTATATGTTTGCATCAGAATACACAATAATCATTCAGTTACTTCAACAGAAAGCAGAATGACACCTACTATTTCACAGTGCTTTCAGGTTTTTGGGCTCATTATAATGAAGTCTAAGCAGTTATAAGGTATCTAAAGTAAGATGACCTGTTGGAGTATTTGCACAGCTGCTGCAGGACCAGTCAAACCAGTCTTTGCATTCAAGAAGGTGATTAATTTATGAATATTTGGCATTATGAATGAACTGTTGTCTCGTGAAGCTTGGCTAAAGAACTGGGTGCCTTTGTCATAATTCTTCGGGAACACTATATTTTTAATTTTTTTAAAAATACTTTTTGAACTCAGACAACAAAGAACATTGGTTTCTCAGACAGTTCCTGGTCTGAGAAACAGTATAATTCCTATACTTTGGTATAAGAGGTAACTTTTTTTTCCAGAGCAAGATCAGATCGAGTAGAGCCAAGTATAAAACTCAGCACTTCAATGATTGCCAGTCACATATGTTGCAGAAGTAGTTCTCAAGCACTGGAAATTAAGAAAGCTTTTCTTAAGCTCCTTTACCTCTCATAGTTTTCATACCCTCCCTTTACAGAAAGGGTAATTTAGTGCCTAATTAATGTAATAGTTATGTAATCCACATTGCAACATTTTCATAGCAGGGATAGTAATTTGGGTCTTCCTTGCATACCTAAATGTTAACAAGGAAAATAAAAAAGGAAAATTTAAATGCCCTTGAGAACAATTCAAGTTAACAAATTTAGAAGTAGTATTGAGTGAGGGAACAGACCAGTATCTTTGTTCCCTTGTGAGAGTGAGTTTTTGAGCTTTGGTGGGGTTTTTTTGGAGGTGGTCTTACTAAGACCATCCAGATATTTTTTAAATTCAGACTTCTATTGAAGCATGTTTCTCTGTGTAATCTTCACTTTAGATAATTTTTTGTTGGTACTGATTTTTGTTCATTAAGGGCTGTGTACAATTTGGGCCTAACACACACATCTAAAATATTTGTGTTGTAAAAGCCTTTCTTTCATGTTTGAGTTAGACTCATTAAAAAAAAAAGTTTTTGTTTGCCATCTGGTGATTATCTCCACATTCTTTTATCTTGGTTTTGGTTTTGGTTTTTTTTTTTCTTTTCTATATTGATGTATTTCTAAAAAGATTTTCCATACTGGCTTTCTTTCCCTGGGCTTCATTCAGTTGAATGAGACATCTTCATTATGTTGCTGCCTTTTGATCCCATCAGCCAGCCAAACCATGATATCATCTCTGTTTTAAGGGGAAGTAAAGTACATGGTAGAATCAGACATTCTTTTGCAATTTTATGTACTTACAATGAATGCACTGTTTCCCATCTTACATGAAAAATCACACAGGAGAGTTTCATTCTGATCTGCTGGCCTCCTTTAGCTGATGATGTACTCAACAGCCCCTGCCTAAATTGTGTCTGGAGTCTGTTTTCACCAGTCCAATTGTTTCTGAACACAACTATTTCCTTTTTTTCTCCTTTACATGCATATCATTGAGTAATTCCCACCACTGCACTCCGTATACATGGTCAAATAACTGAGTGGAGATACATCTATATTTGTTCTGGCAGTAGCATCTCTGTACTCATGGTTTGAGAACCACATTGTTGTTCTATTCAGTCTGCCCAGTTCTGGTTAGGTGTGGTTTTTCTCAGTTAAAATGGGATGTTTCTTAGTCCCTAACCAGAAAAAAGTTTGTTCTTTTGTGTTTACGATAAATATTTGCATGACTTTACATTTTATTTGCTTCTTATCTTCTTCTTTGCTCTGTTTCTCTATGGGTTACTTACTATAATATGACATTCTTAGGTTTTTTAAAGACTGAAGAGATTTAGCCAGCGCTAAATTTGTGTGAAGAATTTGTTCCCTAAGACTAACTAATCCTCATGTACTATAGACAGGAAAAGTTCTAGAAGAAGAGGCATTACCTAATATAACCACCCAAATTTAGATGTCTTGGGTATCCCCACAGGAGGTCCCAGGGAACATTGCTATTTAAATTTGTGAACTTCATGTGTGAAGGAAGATGGAGGATCTTTCTTTCCAGATCACAGAATATTCTTAGTGGGAAAGGACCCACAAGGGTCATCAAGTCCAGCTCTCAAGTGAATGGCCCAAACAGGGATTGAACAGGTGTTATCAGCACCATGCTCTAACCAACTGAGCTAAGATACTTCATATTGATTTTAGTATGCAGGACTAAATTTTTTTTTTCTGAATTTTCCCAGACATCTTCAAAACAATGTACTTTCCTTTCATGTAGTTATATAGATTGTTCTAGTAAATGAAATCTGGATACCCTGTCTTATTTTTAAATATTCAAAAATAATATGTAGTATTTTTCACTTTCCTGATAGCCCAGAATTAAATGCTTCACGTTTAGCTCTCTCCTTTACTGTTATTCTTGAGCTTTGTTGTTTTTTGTTATTTCCTCCACTTTTTTTAGTAGTGTTAGAATACATGTGATCTTTCATAACAAAATACATGTAGAATTAAACTGATTGATACTTCTATTTCCTAATTTGCTAATCATCCTGGTGTAATTTAATTTTGTTTTGTTTTCAAGTTGTGGTAACTTGATTTTGGAGAATAATGCTTATAGGACTGTGGGATTTTCTTCCACTTTTTCCATTTAAAAGCTGTAGAAAAGAAAGAGGCATTGAAAGGGGCATTGCTTTGCCAAAAATTAATGAAAAAATAAAAATCTGTATTTTTTAGAATGCATGCCTCAGTATTGAATAAGTGCAGCCTTTGCAGTGCTTTTCACTCTGCAGGATTTCCAGCAGTGCAGAGCCCTGGGAGGGTGCTGAGTTTCTGGCCTAATGAGAGGCTGTTTGTGTCTGAGGTGTAGTGGTGGTCAGTGTGAGTACACAGAGCTATAGACTCATGCTGGGTTTGTGTGGAAAGCTTTATGCTTCCATCTCTCCTTGCTTCACAATAATCTGGTAGTTCAGACTTAAATTCATGAAGCTGTAAGGATCTTAGATCAGTAGCATAGGATAAATGATAAATTTCCTATTTCTTTAGAGGGATGAAATAATAAATAGTTGTGAAAAAAAAAATCCAAATTAATGAATGGTACTTAGGCATTCAAACACCTTCATGATTAAAAAAAATTAGTTCATTATAGCCAGGAAATTCCTGGCCTACCCGGAGTAGTGACAGAGCTGTTATGGGGTCATGCAGAGGAAAGCCTAAGATGGTGTTAATAATAAAATATAAATATAAAGTTAAATAATGAAACCTGGGGGTATTTAATGTTTTTATTGGCTAGCCTACCAGTGACTCACATCAGATGTTTCCCAGCTGTTACATACACAGCATTTTAAGGCATTAGATAGAAAAGGGAAAATCTTCCTTTTATTCCTTTTTTAGTAGTTGTGATTTTCTCTCCCTTCCTTTCCTGGGTGACTCATTAAGAATCTAGCAGCAGGTTAAACAAGTGGACTTGTTTGCTGACAGCTAAACACAAACACAGCATTTAAATAAATAATTCTTTTTGCCTTGATTTGAGGTTTTAGTTTAACAGTCACAGTGGAAAGACTGGACTTAGGTGTAAAGATTTCCTTAATATTTTCTGATTTATAGTATTTCAGTAATTAGTAACCTGATGATGTTATTAAACATTAGGAAATATGTCTATGTTGACCCTTTTTTTTTAACAGTCAAAACATTAGAGAATAGGCAAAGTAAAATATTTGCATGTGCAGTTGTATTTATAATTGAAGGGAAAAAAATATATTGGGAAAATATTTTGAAAGAGTATTGCTTTCAGGGTAGGTTCAGGTTGGACATCAGAAGGAATTTCCTCACAGAAAGGCTGATGGAATGTTGGAATGGGCTGCCTGGAGGGGTGGTGGAGTCACCATCCCTGGAGGTGTTTAAGGAAAGACTGGATGTGCCACTCAGTGCCCTGGTCTGGTTCACACAGTGGTGTTGGGTCATAGTTGGACTTGATGAGCTCAGAGGTCTTTTCCAACTTAAAGGATTCTGTAATTTTTTCATCACAGTATTACAGTCGTGTTTTGATAAACCCATGATATTTTTTCCCATTGCTTTCTTCACAGAGACTGCAGTGTCTTTTGCTTCCTTGTGATGAACAAATTGTATTTGACACTGAAAAGAAAAAAGTGTTAAATGACAGCCTTAAACTCATAGTTAAAGATGCACTATGATCATTGGCAAGGGAAAAGGCATAGCAGAAGCTCGTGTTGAGCTATTACTCTTTATAAACATAAAAGGAAAAATGAAGCTTTGATTTGCTTCATAAACAGCTACATGAGACAATAGTTTCTTGTTGTTGCAGATGCCTTTTAATGTTAATTTCAACAGTATGTCTTTTCAGGAAACAGTTGAAGTATTTTTGAAACATCCTTCTGTAAAAGATGACTCAGATCTTGAGGGAAGAACGTCCTTCATGTGGGCAGCTGGCAAAGGCAGTGATGATGTCATTAGGACTATGCTGACTTTAAAATTGGATATTGATATCAATATGACAGACAAATACGCCGGCACAGGTAAGATGCTTTACAGTAGAGAGCCACTGCATATTTCCAATTTGTGTGATTTCCACCAAGTGGAAACATTGTTAGACTCTATATTAATGTTTTTTCTGAATGAAGTGTACTTTAATCCTGAAAACATTTCTGCATTAGTTTAATTATATGTATGAGTCAATACGTTGCCTTATTGTGGGAAAGAAACAAACCTTTCTTGCACAGAGTGGAACAGTTCATTTGAAATGTAGCAAGAAGAAAGGTATTTCAATGCTATTTAGTTAGTTCTGCAATCCTGTGAAAGGAAAAGCTGTTCTGTAATTTGAAGAATAAAATCAAACATAGTTGCATAAAAAGCTCTTCCTGAAAATGCCTGTTCAAAAATGTATTTGACAGTACACAAATACTTTGAAACAATATGGAGCACACCAACTACTGAAGTAGCTAAATAGTCACCATGAAGATCATTCCATAGTTATTTGTAAAGATAGTGAAATAAAGATTAGAGCTATTGCACTTCTGTTGTCCAAACAAGAGATCAAACTTGATATCCCCCAAATTTATCATCCTGTTATCTGCCTGAAACAAAAGATAAGTAGGCAACACAATGTTTCAGGATTCAATCATGCAAGTAATGAAATACAGAATTTCTTGTAGTAACTATGAATTTGTCTCCTTCAGGAAAAAAAAAAGGTTTTTTTGGTAGAAATATTGTACGTATGTAGTGCTTTTAACAAAAACAGAATAACAGTTCTAACAGGTGAGAGAGACAGGTGTTGAAGTGTTTACATATTCAACAGTGTTGGAAATTTAGGAAAAGTAGTTGAGTTGTATAGTATGCTGATGGCATCTGAATGAAAAAACAGGAAAATGTGGATATATATGGTATAAATTTGGAGGGGTTTGATAGTAGGGCTTCAGGGTAAGCTGTGTGTAGGGAGATGAGGAACTACCCAATGCCAGATACAGTCACAGAGTTGGAAGTGCAAAATACATGCGTCAGAGTTGTGTGGTTCAGGATTTGAAACTTAGTGTGCATCAATATTGTTTTCATATTACAAACTGAATTTTTAGTTTCCTTCGATGATATGCTGGATCTTAACAAAAAGCAATTTACAGTTAACATAAAATCCTGTTTAAATATCTAAATTCTTACAATGTAACACACACAAAATAAAACTAAGTTGTGATAGTGTGAAATTTTTGAGTGAAAGAAATAGTGCAGCAAATAAAATCTCAGTCTTCATGTTTGATGACGTTACCAACCAAATATTCTACAACTTTAGTCTTATTTCATTTTTTATCACTCTCACCTACACTTGCTACTTCATGACAGTTCCCTTTCAAATACCTCTCAGTATTTGTTTCAGACCTCAAAGTGCAGCAATGTTGTTGTTACTGTGCAAACCTCCTTACAAAGGGTTTTTTCCTTTGCAGGCAGTAATCGGTAATCACATACTGTGTTTCTGAAATTACTCAGGTGTGGATTTCATGCTTGAATAATTCAGGTGGTTGGCTTTATTATCTTTCAGTCTTAAACCTTTAGTAGCGGTGATATGTAATCACCTTTTAATCTCGGTTTCGTTGTAGGGCTTTTAATCCAAGGAAATGAATGGATTTTCCATTTGCTTGCGAATTGTAGAACACAGGACTAGTCTGGAAGTGGGGAGCTGTGCTGCTGAGCAGCCCGAGCTGCACCACTGTGCCACCGAGAGCATAGCGTGGGCTTTATTATAGCGAGCTCTGAACATAAAGGGAGCCCACCAGTAAATCACTCCCTGATTTTTTTTTTTCCCCCCCAAGGGACTTTAATAATTCCCAAGTTTTCGTGAGGGAAAAGCAGTGTTGCGTTCGGAAACGGTGCATTAATAGAAAATAGCGCACATGCCTCCGTGCCTGGGATACAGTTGCTGAGCAGAGTTCAAGGCTGTGTTTTTCTGACTTTTGTGTGCAGACTCAGTTCAGCTCGGTTGTAATGTTGCGTTTAACGCAGCCTTTTGCATTTGCTCAAAAAGAGCAAGCTCTCCATTGAGCTCTGCTAGAACATCGAGACTCTCGGCATTGTGTAGGAAAATGACACCAAGGGAAAGGAATTTCCCTCCTCTCAGAGATCAGCGCTGCAGGAGCATTACAGGGGCAGCTTTATGGCTCTGCCGTCACTGCGCACAATGGAGAGGGCTCTGTCTGTCGGCCGAACAAAGGGCCCATTGTGACCAGCTGGCTGAAGAATCTCTTCAGTCACCGTGACTCCATCACAGAAAATTTGGCTTACAAGAAAATATTGAGCTCAAAGTGCGAAACAAGATGCCTGCGTCAGAATGAGTGATAGGGGGGAAGAACTGGCCAAGCTGACACAGCAGCTCTTTTTCTATTGTATTGTTACACACACCCCATGTGTCATCTGATGGAGTGGTTTACTGCCTTTGGTTTCATAAGGGATTCAGGACAAAAACCAGAACCTAGAGTTTATTGTGAGGTCAGACCATGAAAACCAGGCCCATCCAAATGTACGACGCGGCAGGGATCTCGCTCCTGTCCAATTCCTACTGATAGCCACCCACTCGCAGTGGCTGCTGCACAGGCACTCGCTTTTCACGAGCGCCATGAGCTCCGCTGCGCTTTGAGGCTGCTGCACTGAAATCAGAGTCCTCTCGAAGGCATGATTTCAATTTTCACTTCTCAGAGTGCCTCTGGCTCTGACCCCAGTGCTTAGTCCGTGTCACAGTGTTGCTGTCACTTATTTTGTGACTGTTCTAAGGCACAGCAGCTGGATTCAGGTCAATGACAACATGAATAACCTGAGCATTTTAGTAGGGCCTGTGTAACAGGTTGTGCTGGGTTACTGTCTCATAAGCTGGTACTGGTTGTAAATAGTAGCTGGCAAATACAAAAATGCTGGTTTTATATTCTGGCTATGGTTCAAGAAGCTTCTAATGCTGGTCTTTGTGGTGTGCATTTCTGTATAGTGTGTCTGCTGGATCCTGACCCTGTCTGTTTTAAAATTAAACAAATACGGACATGTAGGTAGTGTTTACAGCCCCACGTTTTGTTTGCATGAGCAGATTCTGTTCTCACTAAGCATGAATATTTCTGAAATTTCATGGGTAAATATTAGTTCACTTTATTAAATTCACACTTCTAAACCGCATTGTGTTGTGGTTTTATTCTATATTATTTTGATTTTATTATCTGTAAAATAGTCTACATTTCAGGCAGCATGAGAGTGTAGACTGTCTGATTTGACTGCTGACTGTAGGAAATAACCCAAAGCATTTTAGAAGTCAAACTGTAAGTGAAACCACCAATAAATGTGTTCTCCATTGGTTTGGAACCTCATTGCTGCGTGCAGTTTTTCTGTCCTTCAAAAGGAGCTGTGAACTGGTCATCTTCAGCTCTGGCTGACAGTGCCTGCAGGATGCTGTCTTAGGCAATAGCAGCTCCAGTTACCTGAGTTACCTGAGTTCTGAAATAGCAGCATCTGGTCTTTCTGTAATCTTTTTCCTGAAGAAAACAGGGAGCCAGAGATGGTGCACAAGATGTGATGGTCTTGCTACATAATTTCGTATAAAATTTTTTCCAAGTAATTCTGAAACAAAAAAAAAGGGGGCAGGGAGGAGTAGGAACAGCTGGGTAGTTTTCTGAAGTTAGTTTTAATTGAGACAACTTTGCTTATTTGAAAGAAAATAGTGATTTTCAGGAAAGCATTGAAGAAATAATGAAAGCTTTCTTTCACTGGTGGTGAGCAATCTCAGAAATGCAACAAAACAGAGGTAGAAATAAATCATGTTATCTTCTCTTAATCAGAAGCTGCTGTTTTTCCACAAATCCTCATTATAAGCCAGTCTTGGTGGTGTTAAATGTAAAATTTCTATTTGTGCAAGTTAGAAACATGTTTCAGGGCTAACAGTTTTTCTGCTTGTTGCTTGGATGGCAAGAAAGTGTTGTTACATCATCACGTGTTATGATTCTTCAGTTCCTTGAGGTTGAAAAGTACTTTATCCACTCAAATAGTTGTAATTAATTTTTATTTTGAGTGTTCTAATTGTGGACCTCTAAAGCTCATGGTATGCTGCTTTCTTTTTCCCTACTACTTTCTTCTTCCAGCCTTGCACGCTGCTGCCCTTTCTGGCCACGTCAGCACAGTGAAACTGCTGCTGGAGCATAAAGCACAGGTGGATGCTCTGGATGTGATGAAGCACACCCCGCTTTTCCGAGCCTGTGAGATGGGTCACAAGGAAGTGATTCAAACGCTCATTAAAGGTCAGGACTTTGCAAACCTGTTCAGAGTTCTGGTGCTGCTTCCTGTGGGAATGGGAAATAAACAGCTGAGCAAGAGGTGGGGTAGGAAATTGCTTCCCTAAAGAAGGTTTTGTTTGTGAGTTCCCCATGTGAAACAGCCCTAGTGAATCTAAAAGATTATCAGTGTTGTGCAAAATGGCTAGAAGTGTTAAATACAAAACTTTCAAAGTTGGGATTGTTCTTTTCACAGCTCATTTCTGCTTAAGCCTTTGCAAGTACATTCTAGTCTCTCAAACCAACTTTCCCCTAGCAGTCCTTTCTTTCTTTTGTTTTTGTTTTGGTTTTTTTCCCCCCAGTAAATAAGAGCAAATTAAGCTTTCTTTGCTTTTGTGAAAAAACACTTTTAGGGTTCTTTGAAGACTTTTTAAGTTGAGTCTTTATTTTTTTAATGTAGATAGATATCAAAAGTCCTACACCATTAATATTTTCTTCTGGTTGGTTTTTAAAAGCAGTATTTTGTTTGTAGGCAGAAATAGGATTTAACAAAGTACACAGTTTTAGATAATTGTAAAATATCTGCTGAAGGGTAAGAAGTACAGTGAAAGAACAGTGGCATCTTAGATGCAAAATTCTGTCATTTCAGCTTCCCAGAAATATCTCCTTCCTACTTCAGACATTATCCCACTTATGGGTAGATGAAGTACCCAGGCTAAATTTTGCAAGTTTTCCATCAAGCAGCCTTTCTTACTGAAAAATGTTCTTCCTTCCATGATCTGCTGGGCATATTTTAACCTCCTGTTAAGCTCTTCCTCCCACTCCCTGTGCAATTTAGCTTTTGTAGATGCAAGGTGCTTGGCTATCAGAATCTGAGTTATGTTTAATTAAATATTTTATGATATTGAAAGTCCTTGTTGCTGGTTGTTTCAATTTCTTGTATTTGTGGAGTTTTACTTTTGTACAGAATTTTTACATCTTGCAAGAACATATAGAGAAATTAATTATCTGCATAAAAGAGTCTTAGCATGCTTGAATTTTAAAAATTCAAGCATGCTAAGACTGTTATTTTAAAAATTATTATTACACTGTGAATATTTTATCTTGTCTGCTTTAGAGATTTAAAAAGACATTTAATCTGCAATCCAATTTTTAGAAGTTATTTTGTTATTAAGAAAAGTTCTACTGAAAATTCGTAGAACTGAAACAAAATAGGTGTTTATAGGCATTTGATAAGTCTGGATATTCTAAAGCATATTAAGAGGATAGTCAGAAGACTGTAAAGAAGTTAGATGCCTGACCCTCCTTGAAATTATTTCATTCCCAATTAATTTTGATTTAAGTTTTAGGATTTGAGTAACAAAATTGAAGTCCCTTTCTGAAATACTTCTCTGAATTGTCAGTTTATGAAATAAGTTCTAGTTCAACATAAACTCACTCTTTTCTTGGCATTCAACAGTATTTTCTTTTTGTGCTCAAAAATGTATTTTTTTTACAGGAGGAGCAAGAGTAGATTTGGTTGACCAGGATGGCCATTCACCCCTTCATTGGGCAGCCCTGGGAGGAAATGCTGATGTGTGCCAAATCCTGATAGAAAATAAAATCAACCCTAATGTGCAGGATTATGCAGGTAGAACACCTCTGCAGTGTGCTGCTTATGGAGGTTACATTAACTGCATGGTAGTGTTGCTGGAAAACAACGCAGATCCAAATATTCAAGATAAAGAGGTATGTTGTTCTTCACTGAGGTATATAATTAACTTTAGAATAACCATAAATCAAAACATTTTCCTTTTCTTCAAGGTCATTCTCTTTTCCAGGACATAGAAACATCTGTGCTGCTGTTTGTCACAAAAGGAAATGCATCCTGATGTCATTTTCCCTAAGCCTTCACTTCTGAAATCTCAAAAGAAAAGTAGCATTTTACTATGTAGCATGAATTGAAGATTTGTATTTTTCCCGACCACTTTTGGTTTTTCCTTATCGAAGTGTGCTCATATAAGGAGTCATATCAAAGATCTGATTTTTTCTGTCATTACTTATTAATAGCTGACATGAGAATGTGATTTTAGTCTGTTCTCCAGCATATACATAGAGAGAGAGCAAGTAAGAAAGTTAGGTACTGCAAGTGAGATTGTGCAATAACTACTTCAATTACTTGTCCACATTAAGTACCCACATATGTATCACTCTTCCAGGTGAAAAAAAAAGGGAACACTGATTGGTATTGTTCTTTTGTGCCATTATTCAGGCAGTAATTGAAATTAGGAGCCAGAATAATTGTGCAACCTGTAACAGATTTCTTTGTTATATGACATAATTTCTCAGAAGTCAGTAGAACCTCATCAGTCAAAAGAGCTTCACCCGATTTGTTGAAATTTTCTGTAGCTATTTGTTATAGGGCATAGATAATTCCAGGTAACGGAAGTGTGGTTTTCATTGTGAATTCTACAGACCATACTGTACACCTTTTGCAAAGAAAGCAGCTCTAAGGCTAGTCTTCTAATGCTGCTTTTCAGCTGCTTTAGGTGAAACAGCACAAGCGTTGAAATCTTGTTAAAAAAATTTTCATTTTTTAAGTGCTGTCTTCTCCTTATTTTAACAAGGAAGTTTATTTAGAAGAACTGTTTGTTCTTCATGTCCAGAAAAGCATTGAATTACACTATGATTTATGACTTTTATTGTGGTGTGCTAGAGTTTGGGGATAATGTTTATTCTTGTTCTGTTCCATTGTTTTCCAGGGCAGAACTGCCCTGCACTGGCTCTGTAACAATGGCTACCTTGATGCTATAAAGTTACTGCTCGGCTTTGATGCTTTCCCCAATCACATGGAGAACAGCGAGGAGAGGTATTGCTTGTCTGAAGGTGTTATTTTGTAATTGTGCCAAAGCCCTGCCTTCCATTTAAATGTTACATGTCCATATGCTGCAAGAGAATCGTCACCTTGCATCTCCAAGGAGTGCTGCAACCTTGTGCTCCAGCCTAAGCAGCTTTTCTGAAGTTAAAGTTCCCTTCTTTAAGTAATTCATTGCAACTTCAACTTTTATACTTCTGAACCATGAATGCTTCTGGAACTATTGACTCACTCTAGTCTTGTTGGAAATATTAAAGATCTTTCTCATTTGTATAGAGTTGATGGCAAAGGATGAAAAGGCAGTTATGCTGCTGTTGAAATAGATTGGAATCTTTCTTTTATATTTGATACAAATACAGCAAGAAGAAAGAAAATGGGAGAAATATAATGTTATGTTTTAAAATGGTTAGCTGTATTCTGAAGCCTGTATTAAGGCCTGTATTAAAAAAAAAAAGTCTTCTATAATCATAAAGAGACAGCACATTTGCATCTCTTTTCTTTGTCTTTCATTGACATATAAATAATAGTTTTTTAAAAGTGATTTGGGTTGTGGAGTTTGAATTAGTCACCTGACCACGAAGATAATTACTATTAGCAGGAATTTCTAATGCCTTTTTTTAGAGTAGATGACCTCCTCATAATTATAAGATTATGAACAGCATGCCATATAAATTTGAATATTTCAGCATTTTAAATAACTTAAGGTGCTTGCAACCCCATATTTCAGTTCAAATTTGAGACTTCTGTTCTTAACTGGTTTTAATTGCTTTCTTCCTCCATCATTTTTCTTTCATTCTCCACTCTAAATCACTCAGATTTCTCTTCCTTTTCTGTTCTTAATTTTTCTTGAGAAACGCAAATGAAAATATAACTAGTTTCTAATTAAGTAGTGTCAGGGAACTCTTTAGTAATTTTTGACAGAAAATTGAATAAGCAGTTTTAATTAAATTACTTTTAATAAGTAAGATTTAAAGCCACAGTTTTGCCAGATGGGAAACTGCTGTTATCCTTACTTTGTAGAAATGTACTAATGATGCTCAAATGTCAAGAAAAGACCTTAGCTGTGGTTTATCACAGTTGTTCAGATAGTATATATTTTTGTTTCCCTTCTGGAATTAGTGTATATATCATATATAAATCTAGATTACTCAAAACACAACTAGCAGTGTTCCAAATGTCTGCTGATAAGCACTAGTGAATGTGCAGAACAGAAGAGATCCCCAGTATTTCTAGATGGATAAATCTTTAATTATCATTCTAAAATATATATAAAAATTGCACAACTGCATCTTAATAAATATCTACAGACCTTGTTTTATTGTTAAGGGATTGAAAGCTTGGAAAGTGGAAAATCAAGTTTAGTGTTATAAGGGAGGAAAAACAACCTCATGGTTATGGTTCACCTATAATAGGATTAAATTGGTTTTTAATCAGTAACAATTTCACTACATAGTTGTTTGGGTTTTTTGTTTTCAAATATTCCCATAAGAAAAAAAGCTCCTTTCCTTACTTTCTTAGAGTGTAGTATGAGATACCAGTTAAAAATTCAAACGCAGTAGTTATAACTAAAAGATTAGAGAAAGAGCTGAGATTGCATCCAGAATTTTAAAGTGCCTGCTTGCTTGCCAAATATGTGATCAAGTGCTAATCTGGGGGCATTGTTGTTCTTTGTTCTTTGCAAATTTATTTTGTATTCCAACCTAATGTCCTGGGTGCATCAAGCTGCTGCTTGACCACCTTCATGTTGAATTGCCTATAACAGCTGATGGCTGATGTCTTCATGTGTTTCCCTGTGAGGCCAGCTTGATTTAAAAGCTATCTGCTTTAGAGAGAACCAAGGGAAAAGGAAATTTACATCAAGCTTTGAACTGACACAACAGAGGAGTGTATGTAAGTGTCCAGTCATAACAACCTCTCTTCAGATTTGATTTAAGTGATTTTTTTGCTTTTAAAGGTAGCTCGGATAGAGTTAGAGAATCCACATTTAAAAATATGGATCTTCATGACTGGGACCTGCAGTACAGTACATTGTCTTGGTAGATACATGGTGTAGCATTAAGTTTACTTTAGTACCTTTTGTGTCTTTAAAGTATTTAAAATTAGGACTACTTTAAAAATGTGTTTTTCCGAAATAACATTCCTTCTGAAGTTCCCGTTTCTGGGTTATCAAAAATCTGTATCTCTTTAAATGCTATCAGCAGCACACCTTGACATCCAAATTTTCATGTTATGTCATTGTCTTTATTCCTGCAGACACTTCAGTTCAGATACTGTTTATCCTTCCATCAAACCATTGCTGTGTGGCAGGTCCAATTGTGCTTTCTGTCTTTCTTTGCTTACCAGCACTGTGTCCCAGCAAGTTACCATCAACAAGAGCCCTAATTTTCACAAGCACATGCATTGACACTTGCTATTGGATAGTCTTATGTTAGATGGTCTTGATTATGGTTTGTGACTGATAATTTTCAGTCACTAAATGTCTTTCCCTAAAGTTTCAGGGTTGCTGAGGGAGATATGTAAATTTTGCTCCCCTGTCGACAGTGGGAAATTTGGGAATTATTTTGAAAAAGCCTTAGGCATCTTGGACATCATTAAAACCCAAAGCAATTTAATATTTTGAACACCTGTGTCCATTTGAAAATGGACTTAAGTTTTCTTAGTACCTTAAAAAAGATATTAACCTTTGATATCATCCTTTGATACAGATCTAATCCTGCTGCTCTGTCAGTCATAATGTCTTCAGTCGATGTTAGAGAAGATAAGCCAGATTTGACAGTAGATATCTAGAACATAAATGCATATGGAAATAACACAAAAATATTTTAACTTACTTTTGCTTTTTTATTTCTAGATGAAAACTTCAATAACACTTTTTAAAGACTGCTTTCCTAAAGCAGTCGATGCTGTGGTTGGGGCTTTGGGAGATTTTGTCCAAACACTTCAGATCCCCCTCTCGCCCCTTCCATATTAGGAGGCTAAAATAAGCTTTAAACAGAACCACAGTGCGTAGAATGAATAAGGTAGCAAAATAATGCCTAAAAACATGAGAAAAACAGCCTACTGAAAAAGTGTTTAATCTGTCTTCATACTAGAAGTTGCTCTATTATGAAGTGAGGGTGAAGAAATGCACATTATATCTAGTATTCTAGATCAATAGTAATTGTTGTGCTTTTGGTTTGTTTTTTAGATATACTCCACTTGATTATGCCTTGCTTGGTGAACACCATGAAGTGATTCAGTTCATGTTAGAACATGGGGCTCTGTCTATAGCTGCCATTCAGGATATTGCTGCTTTCAAAATTCAGGCTGTCTACAAAGGATACAAAGTTAGAAAGGCTTTTCAAGAGAGGAAGAATCTTTTAATGAAACATGAACAGCTGAGAAAAGATGCTGCTGCCAAGTAAGTCTGAGACTTGAAATCTACCCCAGCACATAGACATTTGTTCTAAGTTTGTATTTATCAGTGTATGATTTTATCTGTTGCTCATCGGTTTTTGTTCCTCTTGGTAAAATTCATTAAACTGAAAGAAGCATATAACTTCCATGTGACTATGGACAGATGGAAGTTATTTTCCATATAATCCCAGTTTGTTATTTAAACTTTATATAATATACCAGAGCAAGACAAAATACCAGAAGCTGAGGAAATAGCATGTTAGTATCTGTGAATCATTGCCTGATATTCTGTATGATGATAAAAAGGCTTGGAGAACATTTATCACTTTAAGGCAGTGGAAATAATTATTTGCCTATCAGATATTGATATCAGTTTTGAACAGAAATTAATCAGTAGCTGAAGGGGAAAAAAACTAAAACAAACCAGGGAAGCCTGGTTTAGTAAGGATTAACCTAAAGTTTGTGTAGCAACCTGAACTCCTGGTTTCTATTTGCAACTTCATTTTGAGCCTTATCATTCTCTGCACTTACATTTTCTGCTCTAGAATTAGAGAATTCCTATGAATTGGTTATATTGGATTCCAAGCAACTAACATATGCAAATTCAAATTGTCATAACATAACTAACATATTCAATTCAAATTGTCAGTAAGATGTGTAGGTTATGACTGAATTTCAACCCAATTTAAGTGTGGTAATGGTAGCACAGTGGTGAAATTCTAAAATTAGAAGGTACTTAAATGATTACCACAAAACCTTGCTTGCTTGGAGTTTATCCTTAAGATTCTTAGTATGAAATTAGCACCTGGTTTCTCTTGAAGAAATCTGATTCTGAAATGAAAAAGCATAACAGTCTGAAAAGAATTCTGCATGATTTGAGAGTATTATTTCAATAAGGAGAGATCATATGAAAAAACGACATGACATAATTATTGTACCTAAATGCTGCATCTATGTATCACAGACAAATTCAGCTGCACTCCACTCTGCAGAATTGGCCAGTCAAATCTTCATTGGGTTTGATTGCTGCTACTATAAAACAATTACTATTCCTCAGGAAGAACCAAAGCTAGAAATATCACATAACTCATCTCTTACCTCTTTACATCCTGAAATTGTCACCTATAGCTTTCCTACTGTTTGCCTTTCCTGCTGAAATCAGTGTCAGTCAAAGCCATGCATGGAGAAGCTGCCTTGGAAAATATTTCTTTTTAAAGTGAAGAGCTCTGCCTATTGCTGTGTGGTCACGATAGACTTTACCAAATGAGATTGTTTTATCCTGTGTGATGACAGTCATTTTTAGAAGAATCTCTGATCCACCATGTAAAAGATTACATGGAAAAGAATTGCCTCATGGAAATTTGGAGATATTTTTATAATAGTTTTCCTTTGTGAGTTTCTACTGCAGTTTCTGAAACTTACTTAGCTGTTGTTGATTTGTTTGAAAACAATAGAAACAAAATCTGTGTACCAAATACCATAAAAAGAGAATTACAGTACAATTGGAGTGTACAAGCAAATCAGGTTGTCACATAACAAATTTTATTTAATTGCAATTTTATGATCTACAATAAACTGAAGGGGACATTATGTTGTCATCATTCTGCGTACCCATCTGTGCATTCCACAGCTAAAATTGGCCAGGGTGTTTCTGCATACAAAAAACTATTATCCCTGCTGGTGTTTAAAAATCTGGTCTCCAGATAAAAGTAGACATCACATGGGGATTCACAATGATGGTGAACTCCTAGATTGAACATACACACCCTCTCCCCAACTATTTCAGTGTAGATATTTAAAACTTGCTTTGTAATATGTTACTTTAGACAGTCTTTCTAAGATAAATCACTCCTAAATCTACTTGGGTTTAGATAGTCTGTTCTTTTTCTGCTTTTTTTTCCTTTTTACCATTACAAAAAGTCAGCCAGCATCTCATACCTGTATTATTTTCTGGTAAAATTACATTCACTGTATTTAAATCCTATGAAATATTTCTATACAAACATCTTCTTCCATGTTCTCTCATATATCAAAGAAATTGTAATTTATAAAATGAAGTTTGATGAAGACCAAAACAACATGCACACTATTATGTCACTGAACAAAGAGACACACCAGGAGACCAGTTTGGGTAAGCTGGGAATCCTTGACAGAGCTCAAATGTAAAAATGCAGTTTACAGGAGGCAGAAGCTGGGACAGACTGCAAAGTAAGAGTGTAACAACATTGCTTGGGCATGTAGATGGTGTCAGAAACACCAAAACTCAAATGGAGTTGAGACTTCAAAGAAATATTACAGGTTACAAAGTGAGTTTGTGCTTCTACATTGGTAAAAGTGTAATACATTAGTAAAAGGCTAAGCAAGGAGTGTGTGGGCCTGTTGTTGAATGGTGCATTTAGTGACAACAGACACTGGTGTGGCAGAAGTACTCACTGCCTTCTGTTCCTCAGTCTGCCAGAAGAAGGTGTGCCAGGCCCCTTTGCTAAGAGAACTGTTTCAAGGAGGAGCAGAACTGCCAGCTGTGAATGAGGATTAAGTCAGGCTTGAGAGAATTCAGCCCAGACAAGTCCATGGGACCAGGCTGGCTGCATCCAAGGGTACAGAAGGAACTAACGGGATGCCCTTAAAAGGTCACTTTGCAATGTCTTTGAAGGGTAACAGAGACCAGGGAAGATCCCCTATGATGGGAGAAAAGAAAATGTTGCACCCAGCTTCAATAAGGGCCAAAAAAATATTCTGGGAAAATGTAGTCTGATTGGTGTTTCTGGTCTCTGGGGAAGTTTTAACAGGCAAAAGTTGACAAGAAATTTTGTCTGGAAATAAAGAGAAATTCTTTCACCCATGGGACAATGAACCAGTAGGACAGCCCAAGGAGTTTGTATGGTTTCTGTCCATCTGACCCTGTTTTGAGCAGCCTGTTAGCCTTGCTGACCTCCTGAGATCCCTTCCAGACTTTAAAAAGAGGATTTTGGTTTGCTTATTGCAAAACTAGGTATTTAAGAAAATAATATTTTAAGTGTTTAAAACACATTCAGAGAAAACTATTTTCCAGTATATTGGATTTTGAAAGGGCTGCAGAACTCATTCCTCATTTGTTCACCACCCCTTTCAATTTCTCAGGATGAGTTCCTGAATCCATACTTCTGTTTTTCATTCTGGCCAGTTGAAGGAAACTGATTGAGAATGTGGATGTGAAAGGGAAATGGCTGAAAGGGAGTAAGTAGCTCATGATATTTAGGAAGAGAAGAACAGCAAGAAAATAGCAGTTCAATTAAACAGCCTTCAGTAGATTTAGAAAAATGTTCTCATGCCAGGAGAGTACAACTAGATTATGAGGTTTTTCAAAATACTGGTGGTTAGCCCTGCATGCTGAGAAAAGATAGGGGAGTGTGGCAGCAGAGAAACTAATGAGCTTTTCAGCAACATGAAAAGGTAAAGCACATATTGGAAATTTGATGTAATTACTAAAATTGACATTAATAAGAACATACAATGATAAAGGTAAACAAGCTGAGGTGCTAAATAAGAACTGGCAAAGGATGTGAGATAGGTATCACAATAAACCATTGTAAACATACTCATTGGAAAGGAAAGAGTAAAGAAAGAGTTGGTCCATGAGAGATACTAAGTAGACTGAACTGTTCTGTGGGTTGGGTTTTGTTTTTTTTTTTTAAAACTTCAGAAGAAATTATATCAAACCAACTCAATTTTCTTTTGTGTCTGAATAACAAGTTTTGTGGCCATGGAGAAACAGTAGCTGTCATTCAGATTTGCCTGAAGTCTTCATACTTTCTCACGGAAAATTTCTCATTTCTCACCTTTAAATTGGAAGTGTATATTGATGAGAATTTCACATAAATTCATCATGAATTTGTATTTTCATTTAAAAAGTAAATTTGAATTTGAAAATAGCACCAAGATGCAGAATATTGTAAGCAGATTGAAGACTAAATTAGAAATCAGACTGGTGGTAAAATACATACAAGAAATGACTGAGGAAAAAATAAGGTGCTTAGGTAAGAACTAATGGACTGCTCTACACATTTGGGAAGACCTGTCAACAAAGGAATACTGGTCAGAAATTAACTGTTGTCTTAACATTTCATTGAGGACTATCAGTTTAAAAGATTATTGTAGATCAGAAGCTGAACACATCATGAGTCAGTGGTATTCTTTTGAAAATAATCATCATGCTAGATGGTGTAGCAGGAGATGCTGTTTATACAACATGAAATATAACTCCTCTTAATCCAGAGAAAGCTCTACTAGTGGTAAAATCATACCCGGAGATCTATTTTCTGTTGAGTTTTTTTAGTAAGTTTTTGGGATTTTTTTTGCTAGGATACCTTTAAAAATACTCCCCTTTAAAATATGCTTTAGTGTGTAGATAAAAAAGTTAAGCTTCTATTCTTAACAGAATAGAAAAGGTTGAATTCATTTTAGCAGAATCAAAAATTCAAAGCATCTCTGTGTCTTCACAAATGTGCCTGTAAGGCTGAAACTGTTCCTTTCCATCTGCTAAAGGCTCAGTTTTCATTCTTTCACTTTTGCAACAAAATACAAGCTTATGACCATCCAGGACAAAACTGTGTTGCATTTATAATGGAAAATGTTGGCCTGCCAGCTGTTACCACTGTTGAGCTGTAGCTGTCTAACTTGAGAGCCCAAATTTGGATCCTGTTGGGTTGCCAGAACCTCCTGAAAAGACTGAGAGCCCCGAAGTTAGAATCTTGTCTACTTCCTTCACTTGTTAATGAAACCTAGCTGCTCAAATTGTACAAGAGTAAAACTCGGAAATTTTAGTTTCAAAGAGATCCTTCAGTGTAATAAAAACTAAATTTCTGATTAAATAAAGGAAAACACAAGGGAAGGTTCTTATGTATTCAGGAGTCTGTTATTCAACTAAGCTGTACTGTGACAGTCATGATGATGCTTTATGAATAGGGAGCACTGAAATCCCTTCCCTTTATTCTTTCTTCAGTTTAATCTGACAAATTAGCACACAGATAAAACCTTTAAAGAAAAAAATAACCCTTTTTACTACTTGATTTCTGGTCCTGTGTCATTTCAATAATTTTACAACTGATACGTTGCTGAAGTTACTGTTTTGAGTTGATCTGCTCATCAGAGGAGTGCAGGTCACTCCTCCTTGATTATGTATCACACAGCCCATCTCACGCTTTCTTTTCTAATACCTTGAATAGAGGACATGGGTAATAGGCTGCCTATTGTTGTGAAGAATAGAAAATTACTATTCTGAGAATAGCTAGATCTGATTTATCAGCTCAAATGGCACAGTAATGGCAGTGAGATCCATACTGTACAAAGTCCCAACATCCCCACATAGTCCGGTTGTGGAATGCCAATATTAATTGAAAGTAGCCACTTTTTTTTCATGCCAGAGGGAATACTGAATCCCAAGCTGCTAGGAGTGTATTTTTTTAGATCAATTAGCAGCTTTTCAGGTGCAAAGTTCAATCAGCTTCTTCTGCAGAGCACAGTTGTTAAGATAGCACTGACAGATAAAGTTGGGCTTTCTCGCTGGCAGCTCGCGCTGCAGTGACACGCGCTGGCAGTGACACCACTCACAGGAACTGGGGCTGGCGTGCTGCAGAACTCACCTGTCACACGCCACGCCGGGAGGTGATGTGGCAACAGTCTGCACACTGTGTTGGAGCACTGGAAGCAAGTTAAAATACCAGGCAGCTACATGATACGGCATTTACCGCCTGTCCGTTCCAACAGGAAAAGTGTCACTTCATCCAACAACCAGGGCTTAATTTATAGAAACAAATTCAGTGGGAGGGAGGTATGTAACGTTTGCTCTGTGCTATTGGGTTTATTCTGCTTGGTAGGAACAAGATAAAGTGCAATGATAGCCTACGATATTTCAAAATAGGCTGCAAAATTTTATTCAACGGATGCGCCTCTCCTAAGTTTGTCCAAAATTCTCTTTTATGGCTACACTATTAAGAGATGCATGACTTATTTCATTTTGGAAATCCAAATGTCACCATTATAGTGGCATACTATGTGCACTCAAGTTTTTAATTCACATCTCATGTTACCAATATTTGTCATTTATATGACATATAATGTTTATGTAAAATTAGTTATCTACCAATGGCAAATACATAGCAGCAAGTTAGTATCAGTAGCTAGTTCAAAGCTGGTTTGTAATTGTCTGTACTATGACACTTAAGTACAAAAAAATAATTTTCAAAGATATTAGCTCTTTTCTTAAAGTTTTTTGCTTTTCAAATACAGTGCATTGCATTACTGCTCACATGAAAATATAGCTTATTACTAATTACAAACACAGTTGTTAGTGTCACGATTCTTTTTAAAATCCTGCTTTTAATTTTTGTATATTTATAACCCCCCCTAAATTTAGTTGTTTTCAATAAGTGAGTGTTTTAAGATCAGTCAAAACAACTGCAGACTGAATGGGCAGCTGGCTGACAAGGACTTAACCTTCATCAGGCTGTAGCTTCGAGTCAGTTGCTGTTTTGGATCAAGCTAAGACATTTCAGTGCAATATGTGTCCTTTTCTCACGAAAAAGATGTCAAGTCAAGGATTTGTTGTGGCAGTGTCAGATTTTTAGCGAGGAGTGTGTTCAAGTTAGATACATGCTCCCAAGATTTAATCTTCAAAATTCTTATGGTATGGACTGTAATTGCAGGAAACGTGAAGAGGAAAGTAAGAGGAAAGAAGCCAAGCTGCAGAAAGGGATGCAGAATGTGGAACAAAACAAGTTTCGGGTACAGCAGAATCCCGCAAATCGGGAGAAGGCCACCAGCGTCCCACAGTTTCCCAACAAAGCAGCTGACACACAGAGCAAGAGGCTTCTGTCCCTCAATGCTTCACAGATCCAGCCAGGGAGAAACAGCAGAGGTTCACCTAAAGCTGGTCATGACAAAGGGACCCCAAAGGAGAGCTCCCTGTCAGCAGAGCCTCCGAGCGAAGGTCATAAGATCAGGCAAGGTTTGTGACCTTTTTTAATTGTGCTGTTTATCTGCTTTGTCCACTTCTTGGGGGTATTTTATACAGAGAACCCATTTTGTCTTTCTGTGATTTCACATTCTTTCATCACTTGAGCAATTTGTGCAGCAGGGTAGAGTTAGATACAGATTCTTTTACTCTTTGTGAAGGAGTGAAAAGCACCAGTACAGTGTCTTACAGTGTCTATACCTAGAATTTGTGAAAACAGGCTGTGGGCTATTGTTCTATTACTTGCACTCTTCAGAGAAAATAAGATTAAAGATATTTGACCTATCTGTGGTGCACATGAAGAATGTTAATGGAGAAATGGTAACTCTGGTTTTTAAATGAGATTTATCCTCTTGCTCAATCCAAAGAGTCAGTGTTTGAAAGAATGCCGTGCCTTTTTTAGGTAGGCATTCTCTTTTTGTTACTGAAGGGAGGCCAGGAAAGTTGATGCAACAAGGATCAAACCATGAAGTTGCATAGTCAGTTCTCATTAGGTGTTTTAACCAATCCTCTTGTGACCAAAACTTTAATAGACTTCATTGGTCATTTTATTGGAATTATATAAAAATTTAGACCCTTTGGGCTTGAAAACTGTGATTCAGTTGTCGGGTATTTTCTGATCTGGTTATCCAGTCAAAAGGGTATCCTGTAAAGGCATTACAAATATAGCATATTTTCACCAGGTTTTGGATGATCCAGAGGATTTGCTGGAATGACAGTACATCAAAGATCTCTTTCTTTTCTTTTTCCCTTCCTACCTACCCTGTAACATCCTGTCTGTTACATTTCATCCTCTCTAGTCTGTTTTTTCATTCTCCTGTTAATATCCAAGCAGAATGGAAGGTGAATGGAAGATGGGGAAGTTTCAGTTTTGCATTCCAGTCTGGCTTCCGAGTCACCCTCACCGGAGTGTTTAGAAGCAACAAGGGAGAAATAGGAAGGACTTCATAATTTCACTCACGATGTCAAGGGAAATACTGAGAAGCCAATTGCTTTGGGTTTCCTGGGTCAGTGGGTTATCCTGTGCCAGGAAACAGCATAGATGGAGCAGGAGTTTTTCAGGCATCTAACTCAAACGTAATGATAGAAAGAAAACCATTTGTAAAACATAAAGAAAATGAAGGTGTTTGGGACTCTACTATGACCAGCAATCATGTCCTCTTCTGATTCTTCCTGCTTGCAATTTTTTTTGTTCATTTAAGTGAATCCTAGTGTGCCCCAAGGCAAAAACATCAGAGACATAAACTTTGTTTTAGTGGGTCAGAGACTGAATTTGTTTTTGATTTCTCTGTCTAAAGATTCTTTGAGGAAACACATCACAAGCAAGTCAAGCTGTATCCATTTCCATTGTGGCAAAGCAAACGAGGGAACAAAAGTTGAAGTGAAACATCAGGTTGCAGCTGCTGCAGAAGTGGACAGAGAAAAGCACAAGGAACATGCTGTCGACACAATGGGTGCCTGTGCTCGGAGGAGCAGGAGGCTTTCTGCTTCTGCCTGTAGGACTGCCAGTGCTGGGGAGAAGCTAAGGGACCCAAGTCAGCCTCCCCCTGGCAAGGGGGACCACGGTGAAGGAAGGGCTGTGTTCTTCTGCGATGTTGGTTGTACCGGTGGAACGATGCAAAACTCAAAGCTGGGTGAAGCTTCTACCAAGGGCAAAAGGCACCAGCAGAAACCCAGAAATAAAGAGGTAAATGATAAGAGATGTTCACCAGCTGGTTCTAGTAGACCAGGAAGTGCCAAAACAGTACTTGTAAGCACCAGAAATGACAGCCTGCATGCTGTAGAACAAACTGTCAAAGTGGGAAACAATGAAATAGCAAAAAAGGCCTCTTCATTATTGTCTGTTGAGGCAGAACCAACCAGGACTGTGCCAAGAAACCCAATAGCATGTTCTGCTTCTGATGACAGTTTGAACTTGGAAAAAACAGGCATGCTTGGATCCAGGAATGCAGATGATCAATCATGTTCTGTTCCATGGCAAAGTACAAATATTGAACTAATCCCTTTAGAGATTCGAATGCAGATCATAGAAAAAGAAAGGAAAAGAAAAGAGCTTTTTCGGAAGAAGAACTACGCTGCCACAGTCATACAGAGGACTTGGAGAAGGTAAGATTATTGTTTCAGTGGCTGGAGAAGAGTGAGATACAAGTAGATGCAAAATGAAACTAGGCTTGTTGGCAATGTGCTTTGTTTTGCTTACAATGTTGCCAGTGCTAAAGGAGGCAGTTAATAATCCTTCTCCACACAAGGGGAAGTGGGTTCCAGTTGCCTAGAATTACATTAGTAAGTTCATAAAAAGTGCAAGGTAAGCAATGACTTTCAATCAGAGAAATCATTGAACTTCTATTTCAAGCACTGATATTTCTTTAGAGAGTGCAAATCAGGATTTGCCTAAACCTGGAGTTCAGTGACACACTTGAAATTGTGCTCTGACCTAACATTTAACCATATAACAAAACCACAGAATGTTTGGGAGCTTTGAGTGTTCACTGGCAAAACTTGAAGGTAGCTTGAATACCTTCATTAAGCACGAACAACTGCTGTACAGAAGAATGTACAGAATGCTTTTCACAGCATTATCCTGCTTTCATGAATGTGTGAGTTAAAGCCTCAGAAATGCAGTCATTCTAAACATACATGCTCCTTAATATTCAGTTTCTTATCAAAATGGGCAGGAAGAGTATGTAAGGGAAGGAGATAATATACAAATTATTCTTATTTCTTGTTTTTATTTAAACTTTCTTTGATTTTACTAGATGCAGAAAGCTATAAATTGCTTATGTTTACTAATATTCTTTCCAGGTCTCTTACTGGTTTAACAGTTTCTCTGAGGGTCTCTGAGTTGAAGATGTACCTGGCCATGGCAGGGAGGGTGGATGAGATGGTCTTTAAAAATCCCTTCCATCCCAAACCACTCTGTGGTTCTGTGATTCCACGCCATATTCCTCTGAACTGTGAAGCAAAGCAGCCACTTTTTCTCCCAGGGTTCCACCACTTCTGCTCTCTCTGCTGTTGGCTCCTTGGCCTTCTTTTCTGATGTAGATCCCAAGTTCTTGTCTTAGGTGTTCAAATTACTTAGATATCAAAAGCTAAAGGAAGCCAGGTGTAGGTTAGGAGAGTGTATCTGCAGGTGATGCTGCTGCTGGCTCTGCTGCTTTCATTCAACACCAGTTTAAAATCCTTAGAGAGGGGCAGGCACATGCCATGGCTTTAAGACAAAGCAGAACAATGTGTAGTGAGTGCTTGTGAAAATTTCCCCACAAGAACTGGGATCCAAAGCCATGCATTAAGCTGCACAGAAATCTGCATTCCACTTACACTACAGATTTTGGATAAGCCTTTCTAAACTGTCCACCTGCTGAAACAAGGGATGTTTGTCTACAAGAAGCGCATGCGCTTATTAACACTTTGCACTTTGGAAAATTGTGGGAATTAAAGATTCTTTAAGTTACATTTGTTATTTAAATACTTAACAGTGAAAAATAAGAACTCAGAACACTAACAAAGATCATAAATTCTGCAAGGCTGCAGGAGACATTAGCTTGGCAGTTCTTCCACAGTCTTGTGTTTGCTTTTATTCCAAACTTGCACAAGGTAAATAGCATGTACTTGTAGACAGCAGTAAAACTATACAATGTTATTGTGTAATTCTACATTAGAAACATGTAGAAGTACATGCTTGAGTTCTGAAATTTCTCTAAATTAGAATTAAATGCATTTGTCTCACTCTGCAAATTTTATAGTCCTGATTTACTTACTGAAGGCAAACACAAGAACAGAGTGGTACTGGTCTACCTGAGTGTATTAAACTTGCCACTCTCAGGAGAATGTTTCAATTCCCAAATCTGCAAACTTTATAAATGTATTCCTCAAAAGTGTATTCTAAGGTGTGTGGCTTGCCAAAGGTTAATTGCTTATCCTGCTCATTGAGGCTTGCAGATTCTGTGTCTGTGTTCTCTCTCCTGGGGGGCACCAGGGCCTGTACTGTGCTCCAGGGCCCACAGGGAGCCAACAGAAGCTGGAATAAGTTGGTTGCTGTCACTGTCGTTCTCCTGTTGGAGTCAAGCTGTATTTTTTAATATATTATTGCTGTGTGCATACTTTGGCCAGCAGTGGTTTTTAAGATTAGAGCTTCTGTAACAATGAGTGAGAATTTCAATTGCCAGCTTTGTTGTTCTGCACATGGATATTCCACTTCTCTTTTGTGTGCAGGAGTTTTGTTGACTAAGCATCAGGTATATTTTAAGGCACCATGTCAGACTGATATTGTACCAAACTTGGTCCCATTCTCCTTTTTTCTCACCAGGATCAGAATGATCTGTTATGAGAGCTGAATTAAAACAATGTGTACTTGCTCTGCAGATAACTCTCTACATCTTCTCAGTGTCAGAACCTCACAGTTGTTTTCTTGTTGCTAAAAACTACCAGAGGTTCTCTGCAAACATGAAATCACAGCTGGGTCCAAAGGTGGAGTGACTGTGAATGGGTCATTTCACGTATCAGCAAAGGCATCTGGCAGTAATTAATGAATTCCAAGACAGTAGCTTAGTATTCTTTTCTGCCCCAGTATAAAACAGTTCCCCGATTATTTTTTCTGCAGTTAAGTATTCACTTAACCCATCCGTAGCTCAAGTTATGTTAGCAAGTCACTGCAACTGTGCTCCCTCTTCACTGTCTTTTCCTCTCTTACCCCATTGAAAAGTTAAAAGTGGCATGTTATTTAAGAAAACGGGATCATTTTTTCCCTCTATGTCTCAATAATACTCCTGTTCTGAATTCATACCATGTCTCACAACTTGCAAGCCCTGACAAGATGTAGTTGCTGCCTGCATTTGTTATGTACTTTAATGAGCTGCATAACGGTACATGCCTGAATTCTGAAGCTTCACTAAATTAAGATTAAATACATTTGTCTCACCCAGCAAATTTCACAGAGGTAATTTACTAAGCTTATTGGAAGTTTAAAATTATTTAGGCTGTACCAGAGCATATCATCATCCTTTGGCATTCTATTGTGCTTTTATGTACTCATTTTTTGTATATGGCTGCTGCTTTGTTTGAATTATGTAGTTCATTGGCTTAGAACATATATTTAAACAGTTTGTATCTGGCTTGTTGTCTTTTGTTTTAATTTAGGACTTGTTGCAGAGGGAGCGACAGAAAAAATCACCTCTTTCTCTCTGCTTCCTCCTTTGCTTTACCAGGGCATCCAGTAGAAGCCTTTTTGAATGCCAGAGGGATGATGATCAATGTGTTTTGGCCTGTTACCAAACACTTATAATTAATATTTTACAAGTGTTACTCAATGCTCATTTGTGACAGGTTTGTACTGGGAGAATTCAGAGTTAATTGCTAAGCCAGTTAATTGACTTGAGAGTGTGAAACGCCAATATCCGATTGAATACTTACATCCGATTCAAGCCAGGAAAAAAACCCCAAACAACTCCTCGCTGCCGGTGCCATTTGCCACCGGGGTGTGAGGGACAGATAATCTGCTGCTGCCACTCACAGAGGGCTGTGACTGTGTGTGAGATCAAAGCAGCTGAGGCAAGCTTGGGTCAGAAGACAGGGAGCCTTTGAAGGGAAGGGAAAAAACGCAGATTGCTGAAAACAAGGTGAGGGGAGCATCTTCAGAGGAGGGGTGGAGAGCGGCTCCCTTGTCTGCAGCGGAAATGTGCAGTTGAACCCACAGGAGGCAGATTTGGTTTGTCTCTTGCACTGATTGACTGAGGACATGAAGTGCCCAGGCACACGAGAAAGTTTGGTGTTATTAAGCTGTGAATATAGTGAAAATGAGGAAGCAGCACTGATGATGCTGTTACCATAAATATTTATAGTTTTGTCTTCTGATGATTTTCTATTTATAAAACAGCTGATAAGCTGACGTTGAAGCACTGTAACTTTTGATACCTGTAATGCCAGTTCCTTTGTAACTATGTCAAATAATGGATGCATCCAAAATTGACCCCAACTCCTACTTTTTCTTCTGAACAAACATTTCTCATCCAAGTGACTTAGCACATCAGTGGGAGTTCTGTTTTCCCAGTTACTCATGTAATCCACCATGTGAACTGATGCGTGGAAAGCACGGAAGTAAAAACAGGTCACCTAAAACAAGTGCTCTTCTCTTTTCTGCTCTCTAGTTACCAGCTAAGACAGGAGTTGTTTCAGCTCCTTAGTGCTAAGCGGCAGTGCAAGGAAGATGAAGACAAATGGAGACAAGAGGCAGCTGCCTTCTTCATTCAGGTTGCTTGGAGGAAACAGCTGAACCATAGCCCTCTGAAATCAGTCCCTTCATGTAAAAATCTGAAATCCTTAAACAAAACCAGCTCAGCCATAAAAACCAGCAAGCAGTCCATCCTAAAGCAGATATATGGTAATTTTCTTTTCACTATAACTTATTTTGAATAACTATGCTTTTATTTTTATAACAGAGTCTATTCATCTATGCACTTCTTAATTGTTAAGAATTTCAAATATTTATAAAAATTACTCTGAATCTCAGGTGTTCTGGGCAATTGTATTTCTGTTTCAGGTTAAAAAACCCACAAACAACTAAGTGATTTAAAATGGCTGCTGCTAAAGCTGTTTGAATCTCCACACAGCATTGTTTCAGCACAGATCTTGAGCAATCAAATAATTCCACTGCCAGAGCTGCTCACTATATATCAATTGGGAAAGAGAGCAGTTAAGCTGGGGATAGCTGGCTTTATCCATGCAGAGTGGCTATCTGGATCATGGTTTGGGTTTTTAAAGCATTGTTTTAAACTTAGTTTTGTTTGTTACTGTTTTAAAAATATTTTCATTTGAAGAACATGTTCAGTGTTGAGTGCTTTCTGTATGAAGATAAGTGGTCTTTATGGCAAGAGCAAGATTGTCTTTTATAATTCTGCACTGCTTTGCACTCTGCCTGAATGTGCACATGCAAAGGAATGCATCTTCAAAAAAAGGCAGAGGAGAAGTATTGCTTCTAAGCTTTGAGCTCCTTTACAGTGTAGATTGCTGATGGAGTAAGGCTATCCTAACTATATGTACTTTAACAGGTGGTAAGTCACTTCTATCGTGGCTCTGTAGCTTTGAGAACCAAAAAGGATAATATAAATAAAGCTAATAAATTTATTTTCTTTTTTTTTTTAATAGCAACTGCAAAATGCATTTTAACGTTAAATTTCAGTTGTGGTTGTCACGATTTTCTGTCATATGGAATGTCTCATGAGTTTCTCCATTAAAAATGAGAATAATTTTTGGGATAAAATAATGCTGTAGCTTACTGGAATAGTTTGTAGCAATACACAACCAGATGTTTATATGATAAACACAGAGCTGTTCACATTGTTTGTTAAAGGACGTTCTCAGGAAGGCAAAGTGTGTCAGTCAACAAGACCTCCTTCTAAGCTGAAGCTTTCTGATGTGCAGCTGGTCTCAGGTAGGACACATCCATTTTAACAATACTTTGATGTTTATATACCCGAGATTGGTTTCTTCTTAGATAAGCAATCTGCTTAAGGACTGGGCTCTCTTATCAAAATGCATAACTACTGCCAAACTGTTGTGATTGCACACTCTTTCTCTGACCACTTTTGGGCTTAAATGAGCACTGCACTTCTATCCTTGAGTCATTTAGATGAAAAACTTCTTTACTAAATGCCATTTGTCAGACTCTAAAAAGTGTACTAAGGACTTGCTTGGGGTTGGGAGCTGTGGTGATGTTGGTGCTTCACCCCATGAAGGTTTAGTGCCCTGCTTGGTATTTGGTGTTCCTGGCTGTGCTACACCTGTCAGACAGGCCACAGCTAGATGGGAACACAGCAACTGCTTCAAGGTGTCAGGAGTTCAGGTAATTTGCGAAGGGAAGTAAAATACATTTTCCAAGTAGTTTAACACAACTCTGAAGTCAGAAGGAAATCCGACAGTGGACCTATCCTTGAGTTTGTTAGAACTGTAGGTGAATGTCTGCCTCCCTAAGAGACAGAGGCCTTTTTATTTCACTGTCTGAGAACTGTTTTAATTAAAAGGCATGACCAGACAGGTGTTTGATTGCCACCTCTTCATGCAGATACGAATCTAAATTTTAAAGAGCTTTTAGCTCTTTTCATTTAACTTTTCAGGACAACAGATCTCCCTGTCTTCTGAAATAAAAAGGCTTTCTCTTGAGGCTGGAGTGGCCTTTGCTTTCATAACTTGGTGACGAATAGGTTAGTGATAGGAACTCTGCCCAGTTCCTTTAGAACACTACCTACTTTTATTCACCTAATAGGCACTCAGGGAACTTTAGCCCTTACTTAAAAGACAATAACATGTTTTTCATCTGCCTGCCTTTGTGCATGACAACATTACGTTTGTTGGAAAAGTTCAGAGCTGTCAGTGGCTAATGCCAGATACTCCGTTTCTGACGTAGGTGCCTGGAGTAGGTCAGAATGGACTGTTCAGTTTCATTCTTCCCTTGCAGAAGGTACATCTGGGAAGGTGAGGGCTGACTGTCAGCCTGAGTTTTAATGCTCATAGAGCTCGTGGAAGAAGTGTGCAGTGACAACTCTGTAACAGGGATTGACACCCAACTCAGTCAAACACTTTGGAAGGGGGGATGTGCAGAGGGTGTTCAAAGGAAATGTTCAGTAAGGCACGTGCCAGGTAGAAAAGGGATGGGATATACAGGCATGGGGTAAGGGCTTCGGAATATTCTGGCAAATAGGCCCTTTAAGCTTGTTGCCATTATAACATTTCAGAACTTGAAATTTGTTCTTTTTCTAGTTTGTTTGGCTTTAATTAAATAGAATAGAATTTTGTGAATTCAGCAAGTGGCACTTAAGAGGTGCTCTGCAGCAGAACCAGACAGCCTGGTTCTTTGTTTCTCTGTGGACATTAAAGTGCGTTCAGTGTTGCAAAGGAGCAGGTTTTGCAACTCTTGGCATTGGAAAGATGTCCTTAAGACGTGCTGAGCTCACAGCCTCAATGCAACATGTGGATTTGCACTTGGGATGACCCTGGCTAGAATGGGATAAAGCACTGAAATGTTTGCAGCTAATCTTTACAAACCTGGGAAAGCAAAACACGCATATTATTTGTAGCATATTACAGGAAATAAAAGGCATTGCATGAGCAATTCAGAGCACTTGCTTTAGCCACTGGACTAGTGTCCTGACTTTCTAGAAAGAGCCCACTGCCTACCTCATGTTGCGAAAGATTGCTCAACACAATTTCTTTCTGCTCTTCAGCAAATTCAGCCAAGAGTATAGTGTTAGTCTGGAGCCCTACATTCATTTATGGGAGTGAACTTGGCTACACCCATGAGAGGCTGCTGAAGTCCCACACGCAGCAGCAGCATCATCAGTGTTCCACACAAGCTGTACCCAGTGCTGCAGAAACCAAACTCTATTGAGAGACAATCAGCAGTGAGATGCCAGGAAAAAGGCACGTTCTGCTCCCAGCAGATTCGTTGCTTATGAAATCTAGAACACAGTGTAGATGAAGCTGCTTTTCACCCACTGGAGTTACTCATCAAAACTATTTTGTTCTTTTACAGTGAACAACCTACACTGTGTTAATTTGCTAGAGAACATGGGAAAATCGAGGCAATTTTCATACAATATGAGACCAACCACTGCTGCAAAACCAAAAAATACAAGACTCAAGCATTAAGCGAAACAATGTTTGGAATTTAAAATCCATTTCAGTACAGCTGTTATCTTTCATAATGTATAAGCCATCTCTGACATATTAAACTTGAACATTTTCAGTTTTGTATTAACACAGTATTACATGCCAAGCAGACTTTTAAGGAGCTGGACTCATTTTGTGTACAAACTGGTTTTTAAATGCAACTGTTAATTTCTTTACCAACACAGGATGAAATCTGAATTGCATTTGAAGACATAAATGAAGCACTAAGCCCTGTATTGCAATAATGTTGTAGGGGCAATCAAAATTTTCCATTGCAAAAAGTAGGAATTTTGCATGTGTTCATCAAACAGAGGTTCAAAGAAGAGGGAAACTGTAATAAAGATATTACAGTTCTGAGAGACCAATGCTCAATTTTACCTCAAGTTCATTAAATTAATTTCCAAATGCAAGGAGGAATGGAAGAACAACCTTCATGTTCCACTTCTCTATTAAATAAACAATTCTTCCTCAGCAAACTATGGATTTCGAAGCACATGTAGGCATGTTGCCAAAAGCACTCACTAAAGAAATTGCTTTCACAACCTATGGAAGCTATTAGGGCTGTGTTTTCTACCCTTTGAAATTATCACTAATTTTTTAATAACTCTTTTCCTATGTGTATTAAATAGAGAGGCAAGAAAAGATGGGCCCTACGCTAGAAAAAAAATAGTTCTTTTAATAGCTTTGGAGCTGCCACATTGTACAGTATTTACCTTGCACAAAGTATTTAAAAATATGAACTCAGCAAAAATAAAAAATGTTACTCTAAAGCATACTGTTTTCTAATTTTTTTTTCTACTTGATACTACACAATTCTATTTTTTTAAATAATGTGATGCTTCACAATAATAGATGAGCAGAGTCAATTTGAGTCTCTTTCTCTGCAAGCTCTTCAGCATCAAGGACTGGACTTAAACACCCCTCACTGTGGTTACCCCATTTTACTAAAACACCTAGTAACATCTACTTGCTTGAAAAAAGGCAATAGAGGAATTGCAGTTCTCTGTAAAATTTTTATTGTTTCACTTACAAAAAAATTGACAAGCTTTGTTCCAACATCTTCCATTCAAAACTAAATAGAAGTAAATGCTTTACAATAAATGCAGTTTGACCTCTTCAATATACTGTGTTTATAGGGCCAGGTGTCTGGGGATGAGAGGCAAGGTAGATGTTGAAACAGTAATGGAGGTCTGTGAGCCACTGCTCCTGAACTTCACCACTCTTCAGTGTCTAGAAAGAAAGAGAAAAAAAGGTAAAACTCAATTTCCCCAACAGCACTTGCAAAACTTGGCTTTGTTTTTACAGGTAATCAGGTGCATTGTTAGAGGTACAACTCAGCCCTGTTCCCCTGCACACAGTGACATTCTTCCTCTCTTTTATACATTTCAACACAGCGTGTCTGTTATAGCCCAAATAATAAAGTGTTACAACTGGGTACACTAAGTCATTACATTACCAAGTGTGTGAGTTAACAGCAGATGTGCTTTCCTTACTCTTAATTGGAGTGGCTCACTTACTTTGCAATTCTGCAATTTATAGGCAATTAAAATGCAGATGAGCATGGTGCTACCAATGCAGGGGAGCTCCCCAAACCAGTCTAAGGAGAACTGCTACTAACAGACCACCCCAGCCCAGGAATTCCCTCTTCTCAGGATAATGTAGGTGGCTTAAAAACCCCAACAACAACAAATACAAACAACCCACCCACGGTGGAATAGCACAAGAATTGGTTGTGGCATTTTCAACACCTGCAGACCAGAGAACCTCACAACGTCTTACATCTGCTTTCACCAACACTGTTTGAAAATGGCTCTTCTTGGAGGTTTGCAAAGATTATTAACAATAAACATGACATACATGTGGTCTCTGGAGAACAAGAAGAAGTTTCATACCATGATGTCCTTGATGATCTGCTGCACCAGAAACTCATTTGTGATCATATGGCTCCTGAGCTGCCCATGCTGCATCAGTAAGCGAAGCAGCTGAGCAACAATGGGCAGCTCTTCCCGACAGATCCTGCTCACTTGCAGGCTTTGCAGCATCAGCCTCAGTAACCGTGGCAGGAGCGCTAATGCAGAAATGCATGACCTCCACAGCATATCCCTGGGAGGAAAAGAATCAAAATTAAAATGACTGAGGACACACATTTCAAGGATGCTTCTGTGAAGTGGTTGCATAGCTGTACAATTGTGGATTCAATTGTACCAGCTGCATTCACCATAATTAGTGGCAAAGCAGAAAATCTATACCAGAAAATGCCAAACTTGAAAATATTCCAAAATTTTGTACAGCACTGGAAAAAACTTTGTGCCATGGAAGCTACAGATGTTGCTTCATCTCACACAGTGCAATTTCTGCTTCATGCAGCTGCAAAGAGGTTTTTGCTTCAGTCACTTTTTAGGTACGCCTGAATCTTCATTTAAGATTCATAAGAAATTAAATAGTGGACTCAACTATTTGTGATATGCAAGTCATTAAATACAGTAAGAGAAAGAAGACTCGGGCTTTGAATTTTCAAGAAGCTTTAAACAATTTTTCTGTACATGGAGAAGTTTGACCTGTTTAAAGACATTTCTGTGTTTCAGGTGAATTTATTTGAAGTCATTACCTGTAGCTTTTGGGTTTTTTAAATCAAATGGCTTTGCAGTCTGTGTAATGATGCCTGAGAAGTTTTAAAACTGAAACATCAGATCAGTTATGAGTATGTGCTCATAAAGCCAAATCCTTTGCATGGTGATTTTCAATGTATCTAATGAAGGTGAGGTTAAAAATTAAGGTATAAATATCTAACTTTACAAAATCAGGATGGTTTTGACATCCAAATAGAACAATTTGAAATGAAACCTCCTTCAGTTACTGTTTTAAGTAATGCCTGGTAACTTTGCAGGTGTTTTTCTTAAATCTAAGTACTGATTTGAAGTAAGCGAAAGAGAGATAGGAAAAAAAAACTCTGGGGAGAGGGGAGTGTCCTTTCATTTCCCATCTCTAAATACTTGTGGCTGCAAAGACAGAGACAAGAGGGTAAGAATAGCAGCTTTACCTTTTCTGTAAATGTTCTGCATCCTCTCTGTCTATAGTTAACAGAAAGTACAGCAGACTGTAACAACAAGAGGCCAGGAACCTGTGCAGGTTTTCACTTATGATGCAGGCTTGATCCAAGAGCTTATTTATGGCACACAGAACAGATCCAGCTGTGCTATCAGGTATTACAACCAATCCAACCTGTATTAAAACAACACAAAACAACAACAACAACCCAAGTTCATCACTTTATGCAAAAGATTTTTTGCAGGGATACAAGCAAATCTCGTGCTTTCCTATGGTGACCTTACTTAGTTTCTGTTCAAATTCTACAGACCACTGCATTATTTCAAATCCCCGCTTTCCCAGTAAACTGCCACCCATACCAACAAAAGGTTAAATTGACATCTTCATTCCATCCCTTCTAAACAAGCTCTCATCTCAAACGTATCTGAAAAACACAGCACTGCTTTGAGCCTTGCTCTGAATGACAGTGCAGGCACAAACAATCTTCTGGGCAGAACAGGTCTTTCCTTTTAAGCATATATCATGGGACTGGGAAGGCCTTCCGAGCCTTGAAATGGCAGTGAGCAGTCACTGAGGTAGAAGGAAATTCTGATTTATGCTGCAGAAAGGAAAGCTTCTACTGGATTGTCACCAGGGTGAGTCTCCTTCAAGCCCAACAGGAGCTTTGTGAACCGAGGTAAATCAAAGCTAATGAAAGATATGGAGCCCAAAGTGGGGTGATGCTCTGCCGTTGTTGTTAAAGAGAGAACATCATCTTGAGTAAGGATTTCATAGGCATGGTAAATAATTTAGAAAAAATTCTTGGTTTTTTGTAGAGGCAGAGAATTAGAAAGCAGTTTAAATTTTGAAGTATGGAGTAAGTACCCTGGATTTTTGTCTTGTAAAGCATAAAAAAATCATGGGCTGCTAGTGCAGCACCATTTACCTTTAAGAAACTATTTAAGGAGTTCGAGAGTAGTCTAATTTGCTCACCTGCAAATACACTGTTTTAAGCTCACAGAGGTAGTTGGATCACTTAACAAGGTCAGCTGGTTCTTTTAGAAATATTTAGAAAAAAGATCAATAAAGTACAAGCTACAGAAATGTGAAATGTATTTCATTCATACCATTACTTGTGAGAGATAAGAGAGAAGAACAACTGTGAGTTGAAACTTTTAAATCCTTCCAGCCTAAGACACTGGGTGTATTTCCAGGCCATGAGCATAGATCACTGTCCCAGGCTGACCCTGTGCCAGTCAGGTGCAGAGGCAGGAGGAGGATGATGATGGTCCTGCCTGACAGAAGGTGGGACTGCAGCTGTCATCATGACCCTGCTGAATACTACAGGACACTGAGGCACCAAACAATTAAAACAAATAATGTTCTTCCTGATCAACCATAAGTAAGAAATAATGGCAGCGATCTAGATGGGTATAAAGAACCATCCTGAAGACCAACCGAGCCAACACTACAGATGGAATGTGCTGGTCAGCCAGGCTGAAAGATGACAGGAACACAGACATTGCAATTTATACAAGGCCAGTAGATGAGGCTGCTTAGATAAGTTCCCATATAGAATGTTGCCTCCATGGAGCCTTTGCTCCCTGAGAGGTGTCAGCAGCCACTTGGAGACCTTGGGCAGCAGCCTTGCCAACCATAAAAACCTGCTTAATGCTTTGCTCTCAAAGGGCAAAATAGCAGAACATATAAGCCTTTAAAAAAGTTGATTTAAGTCAACATCCACCCTAAAAACCCAGACTATGATTATAGGTAAGCCAATCCCTACGGAAGCTCTGAGCCAGTAATGTCTCAGTATGGCTCCAGGAAGGGAATGGCAGACTCTGGTTACATCACAGAACCACCCCAACAGGAAGGCAGGGACAGACCCAGTGGTCCTCCCTCTCATCAGGCAGCATCACAGGGAACTGCAGATTCTGTCCCTGACCATTCTGGTACCCAGCTCTGGCTTTGCCATCCCCATCCTCAGCTCAGGCATGTTCAGGATTACAAGACAGGCTGTAAAACCCACAGAATGGGTCACAGGTTGGGAGGGACCACAGTGGGGTCATCTGGCCCAATGTTTTGGGAGGACCCTGCTCAAGCAGGGTCCTCCCAAAACACATGGCACAGGATTGTGTCCAGACAGTTCTCGAGCATCTGTGGGCAATCTGTTCTAGGGCACAGTCACCCACACAGTAAAGTTCTTCCTCATGTTCAAGTGGAGCTTCCTGAGAGTCAGTTTCTGCCTGTTGCCTCTTGTCCTATTGTTCAGCACCACAAAGAACCTGGCTCCATCTTCTTGGCATACTTTAGATACTTATATACATAGATGAGGTAAAAAAGCTGCTGGTCGCTCTTTTGAAAAGCAAACCAAACCAAGAAGTGTTTCATTTATGGACAAACTGCCTTGAAGACAAGCTGAAGTATTCACAAATGTGAGCAAAATTACCCATGTAAGTTTAGATAACAACAGTTAATGTATTCTTCAAACTTTTTAAATGTATTTTTTTAACTTTTGCAAATGCTGAAATTATACATGAAATACACAGGATAAGTGGATTTGAGGATTAATGAGACTGTTAGCAAATTTGTCACAAGGAAGTTTTAACATAGAAGACAAAAAGGTACTTACCAGATATTTACAGATCCCAGTCTGGAGAATGTCAAAACACTGACTTTGTGAAGGTACAGTGGACAAGCTGTGACAGATCACCTGTTTTAATAAAACAAAGTTATATTTAAGCACTCCAAATGCAACCAGCAATCACTCACTGTGCAGTCATACTTTGCTGACAGACCTAAATCCAAAGAACCTAAGACATGCCGCAGCTTTGTCTCCAAGTACTGATTCTTTATAATGTAGAAGAGTAGCATTGTCAACATAAATTATTCAGTCTTGAAGAGATGATGGTCTACACAATTAGGTTTTATGGGAAAGGCTCTCTGCATTCTATCGGTGTGACAGAAGGCCAAAAATCCTCTAGCAAGCTAGACTGCCACACCAAGCCTCCAAATGCCTTTCCTGGGAGCTGAAGAATTTCAGAAAACAACTTCCCAATTAACTGCATCAAGCATGAAACAAAGGGATCACAGTGAAACAGAAAAGTAACACAACAAAGAAGAATGTAGCAAAGATCCATTTTCCTCTTCAGTGCCAAAAATGTCATGTTCAAAAATGATACAAAATGTAATATTACAATGGAAAATCTTGTTTTATAAACTGCATAAAACTTCCTGGTGCTTATATAATCAGGCACCAGCAAACTACCATGAAATGTTATATGTCTCCTGGACAGGGTAAAAAAACAGAGCTCCAGTAGCACTGCTGGTAAGCTGTACTGCAATCCACAGTATATGGCTTTCTCTGTTCCTCTTTTCCTTCCCCTCTATTCCAATAATTCACAAACCAGTTGGAGAGCTTGGATGCCCTCTCTCTGTTCACATTCACTGTTTATCTCACCAGAGAGGTAAGTAAAGCTTCCAGAGAAGCCCACGTGCACAGCACAAGTGCATTATCAGACCATGAGCAATTTGTGATGTCCTGCTAAGGACAAGGAAGATGGAAGAACCAATACATGAGGAATGGAATCTTCTCTTTGTGCTTAAGGGAATCAGAGAGTAGCAAGATCAGATGTTTGAAGGATGAAAGAATTCAAGTCCATGAGTTTTACAAATACTTTGACTAAGCAAAACACATTCCTCTAAGATGCCTCATGACTCAAAATCTAAAGAGAACTTGCACAGGAGGATCTGACCTGAGGGATTAAATTCTGTGATAGTGTTTTGGTTTTGAGACTTTAGTTGAATCAGGCAAGTTAAGACGCCAAAATGAGGTAATGACAAAATAGAACATATCAACTGTGTTGTGTCAAAAGTAATAGTCCACAACATTTGCAGCTGGAGGATGGGAAAGGTTAGGGAAAGAACCATTAGCTCAAGGTCCTGTGGTATGAAAACTCAGCCTTAACCAAAGTGGATGCTAGTGCTAGTTCAATCAGAAATGGCCAAGTGGCACCATTTGTGGTGATACAGAAGTGCACTCAGCTTTTTCCAAAATTACATGCCACACCTGTTTTCAGCTCTGCTTATGCCAGCCAAATTCAGGAGATCTTTAACACATCTGCCTAGTGGAACATTCCTGTTCCAGGAACATAACATTGTCGGGCTCTCAGGACACTGCTCCTGTTATTCAGTATCACAGGTGTAGTGCAAGTGTTTCCTTTGACTAGCAGGACTATTTAAAAGCCAGTTTCAGAGTTACTCTTGCACTGAATACCTTTACATTTACTTTATAATGAAACAATATTATTAAAACTGAGTACACCATCCTAAATACAGTAGTGCTTTTGTCCACTGCAATTTGAAAGTGATAAAATATTAAGTACTCTGGAATATTCCCAAGAAATCCACTGAAAACATCTGTGTTATTAGTAGTGTCAAGGAATAAAGTGAAGCTGCAACAGAGGTTATTACTGGGGACTGTCATGTCAAGGACAAACTGTGACTCCAATCTCACCTAGTATTTTAATGAGCAGCACTTACACAAAAGGTAAAGCTGCACTGATGGAATCTGTTGGATGACAGCTCCAAACTGAGAAACCCTGCCAAGGCAGGGGGACTGGACTAACCTATGGAAAAGATCGCACAGGTTTGATGAGCAACAGCTACAGAAAAAAAATCAGTGAAAAAAGAGGGGTGGGTCACATGCTTGGAGACTGATAAAAACTTTTGCACGCAGCTATGAGTTTTACCAGTTGGAAATGAGGAGGAAATTCTGTAACAGCTGACCACAAGTGGTTGTGATACAACCACAAAACAGGCAAATATTACTTCAGGATGTAAAAATAAGGATAATCCAAATAGAAGTGCTCAGACAGATTCAGGATCATCTCTTCAATACTACTCTCTAAGGTCTTACTTAGAATTAGACCATTTCTGACATACTGTGCAAAGTAGGAGCTGCTCATTTCCAGGAAAGGTAAATTCAAACAGACACAGAAAAATTGCACAAAGAGAGATACTGTCTTACCAGTGTCAATGCAAAGAACTTTGCCTGCCTGAGCTAGCAAAATGACCCCCAAGAAGGGATCTTATTGTCACTTACAATGTGGTGAAAGATGCTGCACCAAGACAAATGTAAACAAACAACAACTAAACATAACTATGATCATGGCTGGCTGGGAATGCAGATGTCATGGAAATTGGGAAGGATGATTACGAAAGGGGAAAATGCAGGAGACATTTGTTGCTCATAGGACAGAACTTGGGCAGTTTACGAAGGGGTTTGCCATATGCTTGTGAGCACATCACACCAGACAGTCTGCCAGAGAGATCCCTTTTGACTCAGGACAAACCCACCAACTAAAAACCTTGAAGGCAAATCCACCAGGCCCACCCAGCAAAACCAGTTTCATTATTAATATTTCACCCTTAGGACTATGACCCTAAAACAAGTCCACCATCCACTGAGGCTCTTCCTGAGAGGACGAGGTGTAGGAACATTTCATTACAGGTACAATATGCCCACACTCAAGATTCTTCCTGAATCGGCAAGGAGAACAGGCATCACACTTCTGGACAGACAGACATCATTCCTTAGAAGGCTTGTGGTAAAGTGCAAGTTGACTTTTCAATCTTTTAGATCTTTCTGACCCTCAAAACAGCACCACCATTCCCTACATCAGTTCTGTTTTCCTGCAATTAAGTGGGAGAGGCGATTCTTTTCAATTCCATAAATTAAATCCTGCTTGAAATAGCTTTCATACCAAATGCCTGTTATAAAAAGTGAAACTGAAACATTTTTAGACATGGAAATGAAAGAAAAAGAAAACTTAATTATCACATGAAAATTAGTATTTTCCCTGACAATTTATTTTCCTTAGGCAAGGTTTTGCATGATGTTTAATTTCCATAATAAAATGTCACAGCTGATTCATTACATTTGATTAGCATTTATCACATTTTTGGCACATTCATAGATTGATTTTGGACCAAGGCCAGCGTTGTTTTGTTTCACAGCAATCCTGAAGTGAATGGACTGAGAACAGGCATTTTTTATCAGGGAGATGTGGGTTTTTAATTTTTGAGGCAAGTATTTTATAACAGGTTTGGCTTAGGTTTTGACATTCTGTTGGGGTGTTTTGTTTTGGGTTTTTTTGTTGTTTTCTTTTTAATTTTGTTTGAATGATCACTCAAATAAATTAACCTAAAGAAAAGCATTCTCTTAAAACACAGGGATTATCTGTTAGCACTATGCAGCAAATGCTACAGGCTCTGTAACCCATTGGCAGATTTTCAAAGCAAACCCTATTGATCAGACAAGTCCAAGTATCACGAGCCACACAACTGCAACAGCAGCTTCCTTACTGGTGTTTTGGGAAGTCACTGCTACAGGGCTCTCCTTGCCTGCCACACTGAAGACAAGCTCCAACAGCAGCTAACTGCAACAGGGAAGGAAAAAAACCCAACAACAAAAAACCACCACAAAACAAAACAAACAAACAATCAAAAAACAAACAAACAAGGCAAGAAAGGCCCCTCAGAAGCATAGCCTGACCCAGGCTTCTTGGAGATCCTGACTCCATGGAGTATTTTACTTCAACTGGATGAGCTAAAAGCATTTTTGCCAATGACAGCCACCCTGACTGACAATGCAATCCCACACAGGCTTTTCACAGTTCTAATGTAGAATCAGAGGAATTCATCAGTGCAATCTTGTTCATCTCTAAGACGCTCTCACCTCCAGAAAACAGAGTTGGGATGACCCAAGGAAGCCCAGTGTCCGTGTGAACCCTCATGGCAACAGGAACAAGCACACCTAATGAACCGAGACTATCGAACGGTTCCCACTCCCTCAATGCTTCCTGTAACATGACAGAATCCTGATTCAAAGTCTCAAGGAAACTACTTATCAGCGACTGTCCAGAGAAAATTTTCATATTATTTCAAGCTTAATCATGCTGCAAAGTACTCTTTTTTCAAAGAAAAATTCTCACCTTCCTCTGAAGACACACACAGGCATGAGCACAGAGAGGAACCCAAGCAAGCAGGAAAGAGAATGGAGTATTTTAGTGAGCCACTGTGTGGAGTCAGACCAAAGGCAGTTCAGACTCCCTGAGAAGTGATTTTATTGAAAAAAGAAAGTTGGCGCACACCAGACACTATAACCTAAGGTGAACTTTAAAATATATTTTTCAACTCACATCGGCATGTACCTCAGACATGGATAACTAAAATGTAACAGGCTGTTCTGTGGTGAATTCCCCAGCCCTTGTGAAATGCCTGTTTGGAGCAGGACTGTTTCCAGTGTAACATGTTAGTGCGGAGCGTAGAAAACGAGAAGTTTTCAGGTGATGGGGCAGGCAATGAAGCTTGGCGTCTGAAGCTTGGCCAGCTCCCCCGAAGCACCCTCGCTTATCAGACACTGTACTCCCCTGACAGGTGCTGCTTCTCTTTCTGAAATAAATTGATTTGACAGGGCAATATTAACAGTGCCCTGAGTTGTTGAGAAAGCTGCGTACAACAAGAGATCTTTGTTCATCTGCCTTGAGTAAGCTCACAGGGGCGGATGTGAAAGATATTCCTGATTCACTGACTCCAGAAAAAAAAAAAACTGAAAAAAACCAACTCATAAAAACCTCCACATGAAACCCCTACACATTCACAATAACACAAAACAAAACCTAAGTTAAAAAAAAGAAACAGCCAAAAAGAGAAACAGAGTCTGCAGAAGAACATTACACAGGTGAGCAACAAGGCAAAAAACAACACTGTTGGGGTAATTTTACATTCAGGGTGCAAAATGGGAATGCAGAAACTTATTTAAGAATTACAAATGCTTAAGATCATATATGGTGTCCCATATATTGATAGAGACCTGGTATTTCCAACGTCTTAGAAGAATTACGACACACAGTTCATGTCCTGGTCACAAACAGGGTAACTGCAGCACACTAACTCATCTTGCATCTGCTAACTGCAATGCTTGCATGGCTGCAGGCTTCTTGGCTGTCGCAGGGTCTGATACAAAATCCATATTTGAGAATCAATTAAAATAAGGGAAGTTATCTTTATTTACCACTGGACACAAATACCTGAATGGCAAGCACCACAGCTCACCTCCTGCAACAACTTGATCGTGTGTTCCTGGGGGTACCAGCAAGATTTGGTGCTTCAAGGCAGAGACGGCTAGAGATGATCACCCCGGTTCTCTAAGTGAGGGGCATTTCTGAAAATACTGTTATCAGCAAAACCAGGGTTTAAGCTCAACAGCCACTCTGCTATCCAAGAGTAGACAAAGCCACACCTGAAGAACACCACAGGTTGGGTTCTCTTCTCAGAGCCGTATTACTAAAATTCAAACTAAGGACATCACAAAACAGCTTTTCTTTCATCCTTTTGCAGTCATAATATGCCTTTTTTTCACAGCTCTGCAGCTTCCTCACAGCTATAAAATGCCACCACAGCCAATTGCTCCTCCTCTGGATGCCTCCTTATCAGACTACATGCAAGATAGTCAAAGGAACATCTCATGTTGATGTCTCCAAATTCACCATCCTGCCTCTTCTCCAAACAAAAGGGCTTGGAAACACAGAAAACCCTACACATAGCTCTTGTCGCACAAAGCCTGTCTCTTTCTGAGCAACTTCAGGTTAGGTATCACAGGCCAGGATTTGAATATAAAGCACAATGCACAGTACCTGTGGAGTTGTAAATTCATGCTAGTTATGTGCAGTAACACTACAGTGAGCTCCCAGCTCCGAGGTGTTCCAAGATATGCTGGAAGTATATGATGCAGGTACAATGGAGCACTGAACATCAGCTTAGGTTTTCTGGAAGTTTGTGTTTTACTGTTCGTATTTTACTGATGTGGTCTAGTTTTGGTAGTTTTTTGTTTGCTTTGGGTTTAAGTTTTACGTCTTATGAAAGAGACCTTTGAAAAAGAGCTTTCTTAATTTTAGGAGGCATTCTTTTACTTAAATTATTTCCCTTATGTTTCTCTGAACTTAGCATTACTTTCCAAGAAAATAATTATTTTCACTTCTAAGCATTAACGTTGGGATAGGATGTAGCTTTACTAAACACTAAACACTAACAGGCTTATACAGAATTTTCTGTCTTCCTTAAACAAGATGAAAATTGTACCATATTCCTAGTTTAGAAGGAATTTTATTTAGAAGGAAGTTTATTTACTCTTAGCTGCCTTTTCTCCTCAATAACTCCAACCTGTAAATCTCAATAAAGACAACAAGTTGAAATCTTTCAGGAACTTCAATGCAAAATTCACATTGTAAAAATTTTTTGTGGGTTTTTTTAAGCATTAATTTCTGCTCCAAGTTAAGCTGCAGCACTACAACACCACCATTTACTTCTCAAGACAAACATCTTTGCAGGGCTTTTAATTTATATGCACTGACTTGCTATCTTTATTGATTTGCTGTAATTTTTCATAGCACATCTGTGCAGATCCAGCCTTCCCAACTGTATTTCACTTATAAGATTGAACAGGTTTTGACATGGATTAGTGTATTACACTACATGCATCTCAAGCTTTTTGAATTCAAGTCTGCTTTTAAAAGCAGCTGACCTTCCCTAGTGTTTCCTCTTAAGTGTTTTAAACAATTGGTTGAATATTTTATTTCTTTGAGTCAGCTGCGTGCTCGATAGAGCTCTGGAATCTTGATTTCAAGCAAACCCTCAAAATTATCATTTGCTCTCCCCCTCTGAAATGTTCAACCGTCACAAACATCAAATATTACAACAGAAATTACCATGTATACACGGTTACCTTGTTAAACTCTTCACTTCTGTGGGCACTTTTTCATTTGATCCTGGCAGAGCAATTCAATTACAGGGGAGTGAACAATATCACTGACAAACACTATGGGCACAGTTAAAATGAGCCAAGGCTGAAGCTCTTCCCTCAGGCTGCAACCATTTATTCTGGAGTCCCATTTATTTCAGCTACAGGGGGGTGATTTTAAATAATTGGCTTTAACAAGACAGAAGTAATTTTAAGCAGAAGTTCCTCCAGAAAAGAATCCAAAGTTCCCACATTTAACATCTCTTTTAGACAAATCATGAAGACTAACCTTTAGAGCTATGCAAAACAGCATTTAAAGATACACTTTTCTGAAGCATTGCTCCTTAACTGAAAATCACTGCTATTTAAAAGCTTCCAAAGAAAAAAAAAAAAGAATTCTATGGTCAGATTACTGCGATTCCAATCACCACTCTCGAGACAAAAGAAAAGTAATTTGCAAACAATATCCACCTCAAAGCAGGTTTTGTTAAAAGCTAAAAGCATTAATTCCTATCAGAGGTGCACTTTTTACTGTTATCCACATGCTACCAGGTGCCCTGGCTATAACAACACTCCAGAAGTCCAAACTGCTGTTTGAAAATGTCTCAAGTTATTCTTTTCCTTTCCAGACCTTGCCCTTTCTCCAGAGGCACACTGCTTGTTCTCCAGCATCACTGGCATGCATATGTTATACATGAATTCCCTCTTACAGCTCTTTACCTTTAGAAGCACACATCACCCATTGCAAAGCTATGGACAGGGAGGTGGGACTGCCTTCCCCTGCACTGGGAAACAAAGTTATCTAGAGCTTTTTCTCTTCCACCTGCTTCTTTTCATAAAACTTATGGGGAATTAGTATTTGCAACTTTGTTCTTTTTCTTTTGTTTCTTTGTTCTTTTCAGCAGAGAGCTAAAAACTAACAATGGTTTAGACAAAACTACAGGTGGAAGAGATGAAAGAAGACCGTGGAAGGACTAATAGCAATCTGATCACTAGTCTCATTTATTGATAGGAGACCAGGCCATCAAATCCTAATTCCATCAGAGTTCCTTATTTACTTTCACACACATTACAATACTTTTCCATTGAGAGGAAATCCTGACTTACAACTACAGGAGAACTCTTAAACAAACAATTCTCAACACAGAGTACAGACCTGGTATGCAGCCAACGAGCACTGTTCTCATTTAGCAGGTATTTTAAAATTACTACAAACATTCTGCTTAACATTACAGCATCACCACAATCTTCCTTATCCAGCAAGGGAACAGATGAAAGGTTAGCATTCAGAAGCTCTGCACTATACCAAATTCATGACTAATTCAAGCTGGGGTTTTATTATTTCCTGCAGCACTTCTCTATCTAAATAAAGCAATTTTCTGCCACAGCTAAAAATACTTTGACTCCAAAATTCTATCACATGTTGAACTATGTCCACGTGGAAGAAGTCTCCAAACCTACCTCCCTCAAACTCAATACACACAAAACCCTCATATCACACTGTCTTTCCAGACGTCCTTGGAGAGCCTCATGATTTGCTAACAGTTTTCTTCTCCCCAGAGCCTAAAACTCTGGGGTTTGGTTTTTTGGGTGGTTTTTTTTTTTTTTTTTGTTTGTTTGTTTGTTTGGTTTTTTGTTTGTTTGTTTGTTTGTTTGTTTGTTTTTTTGCTGCTGTTGTTGTTGCTGTTTAATTTTTTGGTTTTTTTTTCCTCTTGAGAGCAGATTAGCTTGTTCAGTATCTACTGAAAACTACTTGATCTACAAGTATGCCAGTGCAGCTTGTGCCAAATCTTGAATAGAAAGGTTTTTATAAAGCCTGCCTTTTTCTTTTTTTTTTTCTTTTTTACCTTCTTGATTTTAAAAAATTGTCCAGACTCCAAATCCCAAGGTTTTAATGGACTACAGTCCCCAAGATAACTTCTACAGAAACTGAGCATTATATAGCATATTGGTCAACATGTTTGAGGTTGGAGAATGGTACTCATACAAGGAAAAGATAACCCCCCCCAAAACTTAAAGAACATGGTGCTATATTAGATATTTATAAACAGAGAAAAAAGTAATCTAAAAGCTGAAGAGCTTCAGCATGGTTTTGTTTATGCATCATTTACCATATCTGTGACTGCATCTGAAATCAAAACCAGACAAGTGAAAAATGAATGGAATTCTGCAACTCATAAAAGGAAGTGGCTACCTCAATACCAATGACCACTTCTCCTCGTAACACAACCAGATATGCCACCATTATTACCAGATCAGAGGCAAGAGTATCTTAATTTTTCTCCAGTATGAAAGCAAGCTACTGAAGAGGTGCCTCTAATTTTTTTCATAAAATTCCATGGCCAGGGGACACTCCAAACAGCACTGCAGTACCTGGCAGGCCTTTAATGGGAGCAGTTTGACTTTTAGATCAAATATAAGTGTAACAAACCTACCAAATAAAAGAAAACAACAAACCCTTACTCATACTGTGAATTTCATTATATCTAAAAAGCAAAAATAACAAAGATATTCGTTGATGGTGAAACAAAAAGACCTGGTCTTTTTCAGGAGTTTTCAAATAATCACAGAATCCCTAGAGTTGGAAGGAATACCCTGAAGTTCCTCTAATCCAAGGGTCCTGCTCAAGTGGAGTCACCTGGGGCAGGTCACCCTGCACTGTGTCCAGCCTGGTTTTGAGTACGTCCATAGTCTCTAGGCTACTTCTTCCGGTATTTGACCACCCTCACTGGGAAAATGCAACAGTTCAGAACTCTCTTTGATTAAGAGCCTACAAAATCAGGTGGGTCTAGAAGATCTCATCCTTCTTCCCACATATTTTTGATGCATGGTATTTTTGCTCCTATTCTACTTCATGAAATAGTCTCCAGGCTGACATATAAGTGCAGAAGTAGTGCAGTGTTCCACAGGATGTCCAAATCATTTTTCATTACTACCCAGGGATATGCATCTCTTTGCTTAGTGACTACAACCCCCTTACAACCTGGGAGAGCACCTTGTATCTTTCCTGAGAAAAGGTACTTTAACAAAATTGAGTCAAGTTTCTGAAAATACTGACTCTCCTTGATAGCACCAAAACACTAAAGATTGTGGAAGAAGAGACTCAAACTTGCAACCAGGAACCAAAGGCACAAAAAAGAAATCCAACTACTTCACTGTTCCCTGTGTGAAAATATTCCTATTTCACTGCCAAGTTTGAAAGATTTATGGAATAGAAGCAAAAAGAGGAAGGAGAAAACACTAAGGGTGACATTTTCAGAAACAGGTAAGGTGTACATAAATCCTTCAGATGCTCTATGGGATTATGCTAACTCTGAGAAACAAATAATCGTTCTGTGCATTCACAGAGCAGCAGGACATGGAAAGAGCATTCTGATCCCTCCATACTGGAGAATGGTATTTTGGTGAGAAAACACTTCATTACTGTCCAGAACAGACAAAGCAAAACAAATTAGAAAGTTCAACTGCTCCACAGGCAAAATGACTCAAGGCAGGATGCCTAAAAAAGTGTGCCAGTCATGGTACCAAACAACAGCCCTGCTTAAAATACTTTCTAATACACAGCAGCATTCAATGTGTATCTCAGGCTATCATCAATTTCAGAACATTATCACTCAAACACTGTGAAGTAAAAAACATCTATATTGCTTTCTTGAATGAAAAAACACACAACGAAAACCTTCTGTTTCACTCTTCTTTCTGAATTCAGGACTATGATTAATACTTTCAAACTGGCATTTCACTAAAAAAATATTTCATACCTTAAAATAGTCTCTGGTGAGCTAAACAATAAGAAGAGTTGATGCAGAAAGACAGCTAATGCACCTGGTATTGAATAAAATCTGGTGGCTCAAATCCCTTTAGAAGCAACAATCAAATCAAATTTTCAGCTCTTACGATGTTCGGTACTGAATTCAGAGTGAAGTTTCTAATCCCAGAATATTTTGGTAAACTAATCCGGAATCATTCTAAATAATGGCTAATGCCAACTTAATATTGCTTCCAAGTTGAAATTTTATTTAATGCAAGTGCTTTTTAATTAATAGTGGCACTTATTCTCCATGAAAACTCTTTATAATTAGTATTTTTACAATTAATTTGTTTCTGAAAGCAAAAACATTGCTGGTCCTAATATTAGTGCTTAAGAATTTCCACCAAGGTTTCTAATTTTCCAATTTTTTCCTTGAGTATTGCTTTGCACACTACATATCTAAACATTCAACTTTCAAAGCAGTTTCCTTCAAAATATTATCTGATAGCTGTAGAAAACTGTTGGCTGTTTGATAGCTTTTATATTTTTCATTCTTTTTTCAACTCAAATCACGACAGGATTTAGGCACCTGTGGAAAAGGGATGGAGAGCACTCAGAGTTTGTATGCTGTCATTTAGAATTAGCGTTGATGTATTACCTCTGTCACAGCCCAGTGGTGTAAAAACTGGTCCAGATCAGTTAGGTAAAGACGGATAGGTGAAAGCTGTGTCTGGCTAATGTGTGGTTTTCCTCTAATGCCCTGGAGACTAGTCAGCTCCTCTCTTGAAAACCCTGGGGAAGAAGAAGCAGTACAACAGTATCACAAAACAAGCCAAAGAGTGTTCTACCTCAACAGCATCATTGACAAACACTGTCTTTTACATTATGTCAACATAACAATTTTTTCTTAAAAGTTCTTGCTTGGTTTAATAAACTATATCAAAATACAAATTTTGACTTCTGACTGAAAACAAAAGTATTTTAAAAATCCAAGAGTACTATAATGTGATACAAAAAAACTTTAAGAGGCCAGTATTATGCCATTTTCAATACATGTATCTTTAAAAAAATAACAAAAATAGGTATAATGCAAAATATTTCATGTGTTCACAATAACTCAGTAACCTCAGTAATAAATAATATAACCTCAGGGTTAAAAAAAAAATCATCCAGCTTTTTATTTCTGGACAGGTATTAGATGTTTTAGTAAAACAGGAAGACTACTCCACATGAGTTACTTGGGCTTTGCTTGCATTTTTTCTCTGCTATCAGTTCAGCACTTTTTTTACCATTTTAGGAACAAAAAAGTAATTTTTGAAAACATAACTGAACATTATAAATAACCAAGGTGATGAAGAAAACACACTATTTTTTACCACATCACAAGTTAGTGGGAGTTACTTCTTAGCAAATATTACACCATTTTAACCACTGTAACTTCCCAAAGTTGCATCACCACAGAACACAACTATTTTTATAGCTGAGTAAGAACAGAGTAGCAGAAGTAGCTCTGCTCACACACTGACCTTGGCCAGCTCACTTAAATGTACTATGATTACTTTATTTTGATGGAATGTTTTTAATAGCGTAAGCACATTCACAGGAAATCCCAGAGGTACTCATTTATATTGTTATGAGCCAATAAAAGGCATTTACTTCAAGCTAGGAAAAAAATCATGTTTATGTCATATACTGAATTTAGGTTTTCCTCATACTTTCCTAAGAAAGTTGCTAGAATAAAGAAAAAGTATGCAAATATTCAGCCCAAATGGAAAAGTGTAAAAATAGTGTCAAAAATAAGATCAAGAAAATAAAATCTCCTATCAAAAATATATAACAAGATTAGAATTACTTTCAGGAAGTACTTATTAAACCATTTACTCTAAACTAAATTCAGTAATTGACTATCAAAACAAATTTCATTTTGTTAATTCTGAATTATTACATTCACATGGATTACCTATAAGGGTTGAAAACAAGAAGCTGAAATAGTCCACATCAGTCACTGAATTATCCTGCACTTGGCACTTCCAGCCTGCAAAGGATGATCTACACAAAACCAATAGTAGACAGTTTATTAAAAACCATATAATTAAGAATTCACAACCTACCTGCACAATACAATCAATTAGCATGCCTCAATTGTTACGGTTTTAGCCTTTCTGTTTCTAATTGTTGTTAGAATACCATTTTAATTAGCTTCAAAACCAGAACTGGTTCTTTTAAAGACAAGACATACTGAATTTTGTAGCCCTGCATAGCCTTAGGTTGCTAGGATGATTAAATTAACTAAAATAGCAACTTTTCATTAATACTGGTATAATCTCCAGTACAGTGATGACACCGTAAATTAAACTAATTTTATTTCCCTTACTTGGTGAAAGTCTTTATATTACAAATGCTGGGCTATATTTTTCATCATATCCACTACTTTTAATACATGAAATACAAACCCCATATGAAAGCAGTCCCAGCATCTCTTTCAGAACTGCTAAAGCTATTAAACACAGCTAAGTTAAAAAGTTGGTTGGAGATTTTGAACACAAAAAAGAGCAATACACAAAGACAGGAGCAAACCCTTTATCAAAGCTGTCTAACACTTTCCATCTCAAGGGCCATCTGGAACAAGTGGAGCACCAGCCTACTTTGGAGTCTCACATTGGAAGCCAGTGTTTGTGGAAACTCAGCAGACAGACACCAGTGACCACCTAATGGCAGAGTCTGGCCCACGTGTCAGTGCTGAACCGGGAGGAAGCCAGGAGCTGGGAACAAGGACATCTCACACATGCTTTCCTCACAAGGCTGCAGCTCAGGCCCATATCACATTATGCAAAAATGCATATTATTCAAATTGCCTTGTATGCTGCTTTTGGCATTGGCACTGCAGACTATGGCTCTTTGCTGTAAGAGATTGCTGCTTTCCACTCTTACAATCTTGTGAAATTTCAGAGCTTCTGAATGCAACTTTCCAAGCCAACTATCTGCCTCAGATCTTTTTTTTTCCTAATTTCTCTGTGCCAACAGCCAAAATGGCTCAGCCCATGGGTAACAAAATTCTGGAACACTTATTATGCAGGAATTTTTTACAGCTCTGTGCTTTGGGAGCAAAAATATCAAATTTGGAATACGTTTGTGCCAGGCATATACATTTTGCCACCCACAAAAATCCATCCGTAATATTTCAACATCCACAAAAATGACAGCTAGAATATGCACGTGTCTGCACTTACTCAAAAAGAAAGGAGAAAAAAACCTGGAATTTCAGAATTTCTTTAAATTAAAAAAAGAACTCAGGATTCCATCAGACTACCATGTAGGCTAGTTAATTCTAGGAAGGGAAAAATCATAGGTAGGTGAGAGCGCACAAAGTAAGGCTTTATTAAATAAAGCTCCCGCTTCACATTGAATCCTTAAAGCCCGGCAGTAGGGATTGGCTACATTTCAGGTGACTTTGCAGTGCAGGCAGCTCTGCATGTTCCCTTCTGGTTCCTAGGAGGCCTTTGGCCCTGCCCTGAGGCCTGGCTCACTGCTTCCTTTTCTTAACTCTAGTCTCTCAACCTCTCCCCAGCCCTAAGGGTGCTACTTGGCTGCCAAGTTCTCCCAGGACAAATCCCATGGCCAATGGACTCCCAGGAGAACAGTGAATATTTTCCATCCTTCCAAGGAGGTCCCAGTCCCATTCATTACAGCATAGAAGAGACTTCACACATACTCAACTAAATCAACAAGAGCTCTTGCCACTACTTCCCTACATAAGATGGATATTCACACAGGAATCAGATCCATACACCACAAGAGGGAGTGAAATCCATATCCTGTTCAGCACAGCAGAAGAATTCCCCTAAATTTGATGCAGAGGGAACATGAGTCTGACTTGAGGTCACTAGTTTTACCAAAGTAGGCATCAAGGAGCATGGAGAGAGATTCAAGAGAGTTGAGGACTGGCTAGTCCAGACACAGAAATTCAAACTGGGATGCAACCACTGAGCAAAATGGTGGGAATGCAAGAGGTTGGGAGAGATAATGACAGATGACAAGCTGCAAAAGCAATCAGGCCAATGTGAATATAAATCAGTCTTGGGTAGGAAAAGAGAAAGAACATGATAAGCCCCAATTCAGGAAGTAGGGACTTGCATGACAAATCTTGTTAGAATCTGGTTTAAAATAATCAAATAAAAAATATTTTTCCATATTGGAAAAATTCCATTTCCATGTGCAACGTTTAGCAGATGCTTTGAATTCCGTACAACAGGACCAGCGCATGCAAGAATTTTACATAACCTCCAGAAGCGACTGAACAAAAACTCAAGATTCACTGGAGGTTAGCAAGCAGAAACTGCAATAGGAGATCACTGGACAGGAAAAATAATTCCAAAGCTTATTGCTTAACATCTGGAAATCAAGCACTTCATCGGTTTTGTTTTCCCACGCATCTACAAACTCACAAACAGGACAAGCATGTTAAGCATCCTATGAGAACACCAGGCTACAGGCCACTGGTACAGACACAGGAGGAAGCAGAGAGAATCCCTGCAGTTCTGCCCTGGGAACATGGAGGCAGCATAAGGAACAAACCCTTGACAGAGCTATTAAATGGCTTAATTTAAGATTCACCTCTACAAGCAAAGCTACACTGAGTCACACATGCACAATATCAGCTGCAGTTTACTTTTTAGAAAGTGAAAGCTATTACATGCACAGAAGAAGCCTCAATGTCAAAAGAGCATTAAGGTTAAAAATAATCTAGCATTAAATTTAGAAAGTGACAGAGAAGGTTGCCTCTGATCTTCAGCTTGGCCTCTCTGTGCATACACCTTAGAGTATGATAATATTATGTGTCAACTGAGCACTAGAAACAAAAAAATCTGTCTCAAATTTGAATCATATTCAAATCATGGATGAATGAATCAATCAGGATTACACCATGAAGGATAACATAGTCTGACCTGTCCCTGCCTTATTGTCCCTGTATTATTTGTTGTATTTATTGTATCATCTATAATGTGCAGTGTATGAGGCATAATTAAAAGGTAGAAGAAAGTATTAGCTCACAAATTCAGGTACATTATACAAGGTGCAAGATAAATATTTTTTAAAATTGGAGGACAGAAGTCAGTGGTAATACATTTCTTCAAGTATCATCAGATTATTTTTTTTTTTTTACTTTTAGGACAGAATAAGCCCACATTAGTCATACTGGAAGCTACTCTCATCCCTTTCTTTTCAGCTAGTTATCCCTAGTCCTGCAACAGATCAAGAGTGATTAAAAGATTAAAATGTCACTTAACAGCTGTGGAGAGATACAGCTTCGGTATTTCTAAGAGCAGCACTCATTTGAAATCTACTTCTTCACTTGAACTTACAGTGAATTTGAGGTTAATTTTTGTTTTCAAGACAGAAAATGCTATGTATTCTGAAAAATCAGAACCCAAATGTTTCATAGTGAATCCCTAAAGTTATCAGGTACTTCTACGTACTTCTGTCTACACCTTTTCCTTGCCTCAGTTCCTCATCTTTCAACTGGGAAAAACATCACCTTCCCATCTCCTGCAGCTGTCAAAATTACTTGAGCACAATAAAAAACTTCCATGGGTGGGGGCAAGGGGAGGGAATACCTTTGTTTTCTAGGTGGGACATAATACAATAGAGAAAACATGGAGCCTCCTATTGAAACAGGGCCCAACTGTAACTTGAAGTAACCGCTCCTTCAGGGCTCATGATGTACTCCATACAGAAAGCAGGATGGAAAAAACCCATGAAATCATGTAATTGAAACACCACATGAGAATCTCATCTGTCTACAAGACCAAAAGCAACATCTTTCTAATGTCTTTCTAATAATACAAACACAAACATTAGAGCAGCATTACAGCATACAAGTTTGTTTAAATACAAGTCTAATCAGCTGTCATTACCTCAATTACCTTAGAACCCAAGTGCCTATAGTGTAGACACTCGTTAAAGCTGCTCAATTTTGAAGTTCACATTAAAGGAAATAAAAAAATAAGATAACACAGAACATGAGAAATTCCATTCTAAGACAGATGTTGATGTACTACAAATACATTTAAAATTATTTTTAAAGTCTTAGTTTAATATATTAAGGCTACCATGAATAATTGGGGACTGCATGCAGTTTTAAAATGCGTTTTCAAGATGCTTGTAAATTACATGTCAGACATCTGACTTAGAAAATTGTCTGCTTTATATGTGGGAGGTAATAAGCATATTATAATTTCTCTTTTTTGTATAAATTATTACTGACAATGGGAACCTGTTATCAAACTGCATATGAGTGAGACCTCTCCAGTCATGTAGTCCAAACCCACATTAACTATGATGAATTACATGTTGTAATTTCCATAAGGTCACCTGCTCTCTGTGGGAACCTCTCTTTTGAGGTTTAGAATTGCACCTTTAGGTAACCTGCTCTGTACACCAAATGATATTAAAAGAAACGCTGAACCTAATTAACTTAAAAATTACTGCTTCTCTTGTCATTATCAGAGCAAATATTTCTCAGTCAAAGCAAGTGTGCAGTGCATTCCTTTTATGACTTGCTACAAACTTTTCTTTTAACTCCAGATGGACCTCACTACTTTAGTTCATGCTGCTATTATTTCCAAGTTGGCTATATCACACAGCTGCAAAATAAAACAACTGCAGTTTGTGCACAAGAGGTTGCTCCTCAACTGCTGACAACTACCTCTCTGCCTCCTGACCTAAACTAGCTACCCACTGACTTATGGTTCGCTTTTAAGGTGTTGATTTTGGCTTATACAGTCACAAGGACTCTTTGGGTTATTTAGAGGTCTCTAGTAGAAGAACTCTGATGGACCTTGCTGCATTTATTTTAGAAATTATCCTTCCACTTGTCCCATAAAACACACTGCTCAAACTCCAGCAGACAGCAATGCACCTGTCTAGCACTTGCTAAGCACGTTTTCCTTAGAATTTGGATTGGGGTTGGGGTTTGATTTTATTTTTTTTAGTGATAAAATTGGGGAAAAAAAGCATGACTAATTTCAACCCAAGTTCAGTCTCCAAGTATTTTTAAAGTAAAACATATAAAAACGAATGCAAGATTCACAGTTCTTCTGAGGCATTAATACTATCACCCTTTTGTTCACAAAAGTGACGGTTGTAACACTTGAGAAGTGCAAGGTCAAGGGTTTGTGTTTTCTGTTCAAGGAAAATAAAATCCAATTCCCTAACCTTCCAGAAAAATGCTCCCAGAACTATAATTGGGAATATCTAGTGCAGAGCATTCCCGAAGCTTTACAGAATTATTTGAACACTGGCAAGACAACAGCCTGAGATACACAACTTGCACTGTACTAAGTGATCCTATTTTAAATTGATTTTATCAACCACTGATCAAAGATTTAAACCAAGCCCTCCCACAACTGTTTTTTTTAAATTCTAGGTTGTATAATCATTGTAAAAGGAGTTTCCCCTCTATTTCTTTCACTAATACTTCTGTTCCAAACAGAACATTTAAACAGGCACAGTCAGTAGCTGATGCACTCATTTCCTGAAAAAAACCTAACTGCATTCTAGGCCTCAACTCTTTGAAAACGTAATAAAATTTAATAAAATGATTAAGTACATATCCTCAGAATAGTTCAATGACTAAGTCAGTGTGTTAGGAAATAGGAAATCAATCTCCCCTTCAGAGGAGGACAGTGAACACAGACTTTCTGTAACCTCAGCAAGTGCTTCAACCACCAAGATACTATTATTAATTTATTATTAAATTGTCCTTCAGACAAATTAGGAGCAGAAAACTCCCTGAGATTCTGTACACCCAGGAGACAACCACTGTATGTGAATGGTTGCAATCAAGCAGGAAAAGGCAATAGGACAGTGGCTACAGGGACTCTGCCCATCTTTGATCACCAGAGAAGAAACTGTTCTGGTTCCTCTCCCAGAACAACTCCTCAAGATAACTCACTGTAACTTCAAGCAGCTGCACAAAATATGGAACCCAACAAACCGAAAGGGAATTACCAGGATGAGATGGCATTCACCTTGTAGAAAAGGCCTCCAAGAGAAGGCAAGGATGAACTGAACTAGCAGTCAAGATCAATCCGATATCTGAAAACCTCCCTGACACCTGCAAGAGTATGGAGTAAAAATGCCCTGATGTTTTGGGGTGTTTTTTAGTTGCTTTTTGGTGGTTTTGGGGTTTTATTTTTTGAGTTGGTTGGTATGCCTTATTTTTACAAGTAATGAAGGTCTGCAACATCACTGCCTGCACTAGGCAAATTAACACTGTAGCAATGGATGAAATAAGCTGACACACGAACACCAGTGTCATGCTTGGGAACAGACAGGATGGTTTCTGAAAGAAAAATTTTTGCCTGATGCATCTCTTAGAAATCTTGTTAATGGTAACTGCATGTGAATATGAAAGAGCCTACAACACTTAGGAAAAAGAATTGCAGAAATCTAAGCAGCCTCAAGGTAGGAACAAAGGTCCTTATATCAAGAGGTAATTGGTTTAAAGGCAGGAGATGGTGAGTAGAACGGAGCAGCTCATACAGAAGACAGACATCACGGGTGACTACTAAGGAACAACCCAGAAAGAGAGATGGCAAAAGTCCATAAGCATTCACATTATTTGGTATACAAAAGTACTTACAAGTGTAAGTTAATCAAGGCTACTCTGTTTTTTTTGTCTCTTGACAAAGCAATTCGGTCATTTTATCTACCTAACAGTGGAAATGACACACCAGCACCTCCCACGTTCTGTTGTTCTGCAGCTCATCAGGATACAGCAGAGCAGCTCTTCTGGTCTTTTGGCATATCCACAAGTTCAGTTAAGGCCTTGGAAATACGAGAAGCAAAGTGGTTCTTCCCCAATAGCCAAAATAATCACACTGGAACCAAGGATCATAAAGAATTGTTTCCACTGCATGAAACAGGGCTGAGTTTTCCTTCACAACCCAGGGTCACAGCTACGTAGAACCTTTACCACTTGTGAATCTTCCATTGTGATCAACCAGAAGTTGCATTGTGAAAAAAATCTTTACTGATACACAGAAGTGTAGAGAAAAGGCTTCCTTGTTTCTTTTGGCTTCCTATTTCTATGATCTGTGCTACCTATGACCTCCCAACACAGCAAGTTTAACACCAGCCCAGAGCTTATTTATCAACACAGAACTGTTCAGCTACTGACCAGTATGCATCAGAAGTGGGAGACTCCCACACAGACATGGCAGCATCCTTCCCTTAGCTCTAGAGGACCCATTCAAATCCTTCAGCACAGTGCCCAGAGCACAGAAACACTGCTCTGCTAATAAAACCACATCGGGACAACACTGTACAGGTGTGTCTTCTAGCCAGCCTTCTCACAGGACTGTCATGAACTCTGCATGTCCCAGAGCCAGCCAGCTATGTAATGACAGCTGCACTGTCTGACTGCCATTTAAAACAGTGTTTACATGTAAAAACACCTGTCAAATACGAGGTAATGGGTCACTTATGGAATTACCTATGAGCACGGAAAGTATGTTACATTACATCCTAAACACTTCCATATTATCAGTGTCAGGAACTGTGCATAAAAACAACAAAACACATGGAAAAGAGCAAAGACACATGCAAGTACCACACCAGGACTGTTGCACCTTTATGGAAGAAAATATACCACATTTTCTCCCAGTATATGCATGTACTTGCACTTCTGTAAAACATATTCTTTTAAAACATTAAAAAGCCTTGTGCCAATATTTATCTCAGCTTTGGCACAGTTTATTCCTGTTCAGCTTTAATGAAAAATAATTTCAGTCAGATTGAAATGCAACTGCAATAAAGTATAAACTGATGTCCCTGCATCAACTTAATCAAATCAGTTTTGAGTTCTACTGCTAATGAGGATCAGTACTCTCAGTTTTCATATCAGTTCTAAAAAAAGACAGGAAACCATGACTGTCACAAAATGATGTTGAAATTGCTAAAAAAAACAAAAAGAGAGAAAAACCAAAAAAATTGAATTTTGAATACTTCTCCAACCGTATACCCATCTCATCGTTCAGACCAACTTAGCTCCAGGTAGTCCAGGGCCTGAATGTAAGCTCCAAGAGCAAGTGAGGGGTTTTTATCCTCCTTTTCCTCCAACAGGCTACCATGTGTAGCCACTGGTTTGTTAGTGTGAGTTTTTTCTTTTAACTTTCATTATCTCTTTTGAAGGATCAAGTCTTTCCATTTGAAAATGCAGCAAAATACAACAAACATCTGAAAGGAATTACCAGGGATTTGAGGAAAAATATGAAGCCTATTTTAAGAAAACAACAATTTAAGCTATGCATTGTTAAAAGCAAGCCTGTCAGCTGCTCATTTGCTCCAGAGTTGCAGAGGTTGTCTGAAGCAAAGCACTGCTCTCACATTATAAATGAGAGCACAAATCAGGAGAAACATTCACTAATGAGCAAACGGCATTTACTGACGGCGGCAATTGTAGTGCAGCAACATAATTCTTTTCCCTTTGATTAGGAACTTCACACTACAACCAATCTGGGGAAAAATTTAGGGGCTGTGTCCTTAAATACAAGCTTGGACTTTTCCCTCTTTCAAGTCATTTACAAAACAGTGAGCAAGAAAAACGAAATTTGCTGGCCAGATGTGGATGAAGGAACGCACTGTAACCCACCCCAGCATCTGATTCTCGAGAATTACAGATCCTTTTCTCATCTTGCAGCAAGGAAAACAGATAATTTTTTTACCCTTGATCCTCAGTGGTACCCCAACAGGAAAGAGCCAGCATTTTGAAAGCACAATCTAATGTTCAGTTTATTCAATAGTGCCCTAAGCACTTTTGTTACTGTTTTAATACTTTCCTCCTTTACTTTTGTTTCTAAATTGAGGGGTGTAAAAATACAGCCAGACAAGGCACTTCAGTGAACACAGACCTTACTTTTGTTGCATTTTTCCTAGCAACCCATTCATAACCACTATACCTCGTTACACATGTATGAGTTTTGACTTATTCTCCAAGATGTACTGAGCTGACTTTCCATTATGTACCATTTGTAGTGAATTGGGAGTTTCCTCTTCTTTGCTTTGTGTTATTTATTTAATATGAAGTTAGCCTATTTTGGCAAAACTTTCATTTTATTGATGTTTTCTTAAAATAAATATATTGTTCTGGAATAATATTTTCTACACTTTACTTCCATGAGAATTCAGTTGTTCTATCAGTATTGCTAACCACAATAATGGGTTATAATATCTTCTCCAAATACTCTCTTAACTGCAAACACTTTGGGGGAATGTGCTATTTTTCTTTTTCTTGACTACAATTATGCATTCAATAATTCTTTAATCAAGTAGTATAGAAGGTCTTCGTTAGCTATATTTTGCATTCTCACTGTGTCTCCTTATGCAAAGGTTGCAGATAAAATAACTAGGATGGCTAAGTAAAAAAAAAATTAGCACTTAATTACAAAGGAAATATCCATAAAGAACTCTATTATAACCCTAAAATATCTGAGTAATGTATCTGAGGACACAGAATTTTACACCTTACAGCAAACAAATGTTAAAATGTCCCTCTCAGTTCTTTCTAAGCACCAGATTCCAGAGGATAGCAGGAATCAACAGGCGTGCCTGGACGCTTGATGAGATGCCAGTTGAGCTCCCTCATTATTGTCTGGAAAGCAGCAGAGTATTTTAGAGGCACTACCTCTTAAGAGAAGAGTCCATTTACAGTTACAACGAGCAGAATCCAAGTTACCCCCAGGGTTATCTCAAACCTGTGAAAACTTGGAACTCCCACACAATTTATGCCAGAGAGCACTCAGCTTTCATTTATACAGTCCTCACCCTGCTCCTTTTCTACAGCAACAGAAACAACTCTTGGCAAGACCCCAGCAGGGAAAGAGTCCCACAAGAATAAGAAATGGCTGTTTGAAGCCATTGGAGATCTCATTTATGGACACCCTACTTCAAGAAAGAAATGCCATAAATTAATCCCATTGTTTTTTTATCTAGACAGTGAAATATTATCTGTCCAACTCTCTATTACAGTGCAATAATTTCCAGACACACTGTTCCAACGGATAAAAAGTTGTAAATCAACCATAACTATTATGCATAAATAAGGCACATAAATCGCATTTCAGTTTCCTTATTTGTACTTCAAGGAATGAGAGGAGACAGCAAAATTTCCCCATCAAGTCAGCAATCTAACTTCCTGATTTATATATTTGATCACAATCTCATAATCCGCATTTCTTAATCCACAAATCACAGAATAGAATATATAACAGTAAGTATGTAGATTATATATATATCATCTTAAACACAGCACCATATACAAAAGGGAAGGAAAAAAGAGAATTCTGTTTGCAAGAGTATCTGACCCTCAATCACCAAAAAGTCACTGAGTGGCAACCAAAAACAGAGCCTGACAAATGGGTTTCTCTGCAACTGTAACAGTACACAGTTTGGTAGGTAAAGGGCAGACCACTTTTTCAGGCAAACAAAGTAATCTACCTTATACAAGAGGGTACATTTACAACATTTAATACATTTCCACATTTGACAAAAATACTTGCCTCAAGTCAGTCTTCCAAAAAGTGCTCAAAAAATAAGCACATGCCTCACCAGTTCTTTAAAACCATTCTGAAGTAGTCTTTCTGCCCTATTAATGCAGAAAGCCAGCATAGGGAGATGACAGCAAATTTTTCCCAGCTCTATCTCTGATACAGCTAAATTTTATTACCTTAGTTCCTATCAGGCTATCAATTATTTATGTATTTCTTCACTTCCTGGAGAGAACTGTCTACCTGTTCATATCCACAGCCTCAAGGAATTACCAGAACTCCACCGTCAAGGCAAAGCTAAGACTGGAATTTCAAGCCAAAGATACACTCATGCCATATATTGTATCTTCCAAACCAACACTTAAACCATTCACCTTTAACTAGCAGTGAGCTACTATTTGCTTATTTAACAGTTATTCCGATAAATCAAAAATGAAAAATAAATACTGAGGTTAGCTCTTCTAGAAATGTGGCACACTGCATCAAGATGAATTGTCTACCTCAATATATCAAAATAGCACTACTGAAAAGACCACAACCATCCACTAGATTTGATGCAAAACACTTTCTAAAATACTACCCAGACCCCTCCATTTTTCTCCATAAATGTAAGCTCGTCAGAGGCTTAAATCAGAGGCCAACTCAGAGAATTCATCTCCTGTCAAGAAGCTGTTCTCTCATTTCTCAAGCAGAAGTGACAGACTGTTCATTCATGTCACTCCACACCCTTCCTCACCTGTTTCTGTATGACGTATACCCAAAACCCTGGCACACTTCCATCTCTCAGAACTTTACCTGCCTGAATTTATTGAAGCTACTTACATCTCAGATCCCATACAGTAGGCATTTAATAAGAGGAGGGAAATTAAGCCACTACAACACCTTCTGATCCTCAGTTTCACCTGAAACCCAACAGCTGTAGCCATCCCAGTGACTCCAACGCCAGCAGGGCCTGTTCACTGGTACAGAGATCATGACCAATTAGTGCAAACCTGGCCATGTTCATACCAGCATCCAAAATGGGGTGGCTGCTTTTCAGCTCTTTTTTCAGAACTGAACTCCTTGGTCTGTGCCAGCTTCAGCAAATGTAGACCAAAAGTGCTACAGAAATCATTCTAATAATTTAACAGTATAGGTAACCAACCTCCCAGGGGCTCAGAGACCTTCCCCATTCTATATGGAAATACTGCCAACATCTTTTTCATTCTCAGCACACAGGGCTCACTTAATGGGCTCCTAAGCACCACTTGGGTATTCACTTCACCACTGCAAAAATAAAAAGTCAAACTATTGAATATTTTCAAAATTCACTTCTAATAAACAAACAAACAAAAAGGTATGAAAGGTAACACACAATAATTATAACAATTTTACCACCTGATATCATCACAGGGCTGTGCTTTGAACCATCTGAATACACTTACTATTAGTTTTACAGTTTACACACACACAAAAAAAAGCTACCAGCTTGAGTTTCTAATGCTTGTTCAGGGAAAAAATGCAAGTTTTATTATGATCCATAGGTACTCCTAGTGAATCCACCTTAACATAGCTGGTCCCTGATGAATACACAAGGCTCCATATGAGCACTCTCGGATGCATGTAAAAACAGCCATCCTCTGCCAGTCAAAACAGTGCAGGAATAAAGGCTGTTGAAGAAATTAGGAACAAGTACCAAACCCTCGGACGCTCCTGAATGCAATCTATTTAAAGCCTGATGGACAAGTAGATTCCATACGAGAGGAGAAATTTAGGGAGAGTCCCCTGTCAGCACCGAGAACTGGAATGTACCGGAAGAGAAACAGCGCCATCTACTGACAGCAGCGGGGTACTCGTAAATGACGGCCCCCCAAGGATTTGGGAGTTTCTCCGTCCAAATTACAATCTAAAAGTACAGAAAATGTCCCACGAACCAAACTGTGGCACAGAAATGTGAATTATAAAAGTTTTTTATACTACTATTCATTTGAGAACTTGAAAGTTTAACTCTGAGTATCACAAGAGCTGTAAATGATGACCAGGAGTTATCCAGTCCCTCTACTTCCTTCAAGGCTTTACCCTTTGCCATCCATGTCCAACCTGATTGCCTGATATTAAGTACTTCCGGTGAAGTATGTTTGTATGTCCTTGCTACACAACCCATTCCAATATGCATCTCTGCTTTTATAAAGTTTTGCTAGCCCTCAAACCAAACATTCTCTTGACATTTAAGGTCTGCATTTTTAATCCTGCTAAAACTGCATTCTTCTTCCCAGCCTTATCTGCCTAAAATGCCAATTTGTCAGTCATTCTCCATTATCACAACTGACAGACTATCATTCTTTGGTTTACTTGAAACTCACTCCAGTCTGTCCATGTCATTGTCTAAAAATGAGCCACAAAACTGGATACAATAGTTCGGCTTGGCCTTTCTGATAAAAGAGAAAATTGGTACAATTATCTTGTGTGCAGTAACAGCTTATGAAGCTCATAAAGCCCAGCTAAGGTTCATATCTAGAAAACCTACTATTGTTTCCTAGACAGTACAAATTCTTTTCCTGGAAAGCTAATATTTACTGTTACTTATCTCCCTATCTTTGCATGTTTAAGTAGACAAAGCAACTTTTTTTTGGACACCTTCCCTCAGCCAAAAACAACTCTATCATACTGGCTCCCTAAGTCTTTAAGGCACCCTAGATGACTCTTTTAGGATAAAATGTTTACTATCATGATGATTGAATGAAACAACAACAAAATTTAAAGAGCCTTCCACAAAATACATTTCACCTAAGCCAAAGCTAAAAGAGGTGTCATCTATAAGCACTTTGTAACCTGTGCAAGTTTTTAACTTGGATTTATAGGTAAAAATGTACTTGCAATCCCTTGCATTCACTTTGTCATTTTAATCTTTCCAAGGACTCGTACTATTTTCAGATGTGCTTCTACAGAAAAATAATCAACTTCTTGTTCTTACTACTGATTCCTCTCAATAAAGTATGAAGAACTTTATCAAATAAAAACAATGCTCAGTCAAAAGAAATCTCTCTTTTTCAAGTTTCATCAAAACTAGCAGGCTTCCAGAAAGGTGGTCAGGGATTATCAATACAAGAAACCATTGTAAATACATGAGTACATTTTTCTTTCATTTAGTGATTTCAGATAGACTTCTTGGGTTGATTATCTAAAGTCTTTGAATCCAAAGTAAGTTTAAAACATGCTCCAAATGCCATAAATTAAAATCAAAATAATTCCTTTGCACCTCTGAAAACAAAGAATTTACTCCACCTCTGTTCTTAGAATGTATCCTATTTTTTGTAAGAACACTGCCTTCTGTCTGCCACTTTCATCTTCTGCCAAGAGGATCAAATGCCCAAAACCCACCTGCACCTTTACGGCAATTTTTAGAAAACAGGCACTCCATTGCTACAGAAAATCTCCCACAATGAAGATCCACTAAGACCTAACAATAAAATAAGCACCTGAGTGCTTATCACTGACTTTACCTCTTACAAGGACTGTTTTTTAATTGGTTACACTTTGCCAATGAACTTCCAGCATATGGCAGACAATTTTTCATTTTTAAAAACAAAATCTGATGTCCACCTTCCTAAAACTAGAGAATTTCACTTTTCCAGCACTAATGCATTATATATAGGATATAAATTTCACCGCTATTGCTTCTTTTGTTAGTCATCCACATATTGCACAGCTAATACAAACAGTTCTGTATTTAACAGTACATTGTGTTGTGTCCTATTTTAATTAAAAATGTTTCATATCCAAAAAGCATCAAGAATCACTTTAAACATAATTCAAGTACGCTTAATTCCTGCTTGTTTATCCAAGGTTCCACAATATTGACCAATGGAGAAAAACATATTTTTCTCAGAAGCAGCAAAGCAAAACACCCTTATGAAATCTCAGCAAACCCTCCACTCACTTCAGTGGAACAGCAGCTTCACCCTCTGATTTCACAGGCAAACCTACCCTCTTTCGAGCCAGAACAAAAAAAAAAAAAAGAGCATGAATAATTTCAAACAAGGCACTTGCCTAGCAACTATAATTTGGCTATTTAGGTGTGGTAATTGGAGAAAAACGGAGCTGAAAGAAAGCAGAACTTGAGAAAAACTGGTTGGTTGTTTTTCACTATCAGCTGTGTCAGGTTGAAGCATTCACAAGGAAAAGCTGCAATTAGTGGCAGAATAAAGACCACTGGTGATGACGTTCTGGGTAGAAGGTGCTCAACACCATGCAGCCTTACAGATTTTGTGACAGGCAGATGCTGCTTTGCATCCTTACTGAAAGGACCTAGGTATTAAAAGCACTAATATTTGTATTTCAAGATGAAAATTCTTGGCAGACTTCATTAATACATACAAAGACAGTAAAATAATATGGATAGATGAATATAGCACTTAACAACATGGTTTAGTGGTGGACTTGTCAGAGCCGGATTAATGGTTGAACTCTGTCTTAAAGGTCTTTTCCATTCTAAACAGTTGTATCATTTTCTCAACATGCATTGTAGAAAATCAGGCAGTGTAAAGACAGTCAAAGCAACAGGGCACCCACACCATCAGTTCCTGCAGGTTACACTGATTCTCTGTGTGCAAACTGATCACCGAGTTCACACTTCATGGCTAAAGGTTCCCACCCGGGGCTGTTTCAGGCTCGAGGCAAGCAGCGAGCGCGGTACCTCATGTGCAGGATGCCGATGAGGGTGGCGGCGAGGTCGGAGGACATCCTGCCCATGATGCAGCAGCGGCTGAGGCAGGCGAGCAGGCTGGCGGGCAGGCAGGGCAGGAAGTACACCAGCTGCACCAGGCGCCGCTGCGCCTCGGCCGGCAGCAGCACCAGCGTGCCCTCGAGCGGATCTGCGGCACACAACGCTCGGTCAGCACACGCCCCGACACGCCCCGCCTGCACTGACCAACTACCTCAGCTACCCACTGACATGAATGTTATAACCAACATGAAGGAGGGGGAAAAAGGAGAAAAAAATAGGCAATACTTGCCTAGAAAATCAGAGGCTTGGGGAAGAACTGTATCGCTCCCTATAACTACCTTAAAAGAGGTTGCTGCCAGGTGAGGGTAAGTCAGCCTCCTCTTCCAGGTAACTAGTGACAGGATGAGAGCAAGTAACTGGTACCAGGGGAGGTTTGGATTGGACATTAGGAAAAATCTCTTCACTGAAAGGGTAATCAGGCATTGGATCAAGCTGCCCAGGGAAGTGGCGGTATCACCATCCCCTGAAGTGTTCAAAAAACATGTGGCAGCTGGGGACACAGTTTAGTGGTGGACTTGGCAGTGCTGGGTTACCACTTGGACCTTAGAGATATTTTTCAACCTAAATGATTCTATGATTCTCTGACACACAAAAACCAAAGTTTCCAGTCTATCAGGTTTAAGTCCTACTAACTTGAACTAAAGACCTCAATCTTTTTACTCTCTAGTAAATGACACACATAGTTCATTTTAACCTTTACGGGACTGAACCAATCTGCAACCCTGCCCCCATCCAGTCTTTAGGTTCACCTAGGAAACAGGAACACAATTTTCCACCTATTGCAACCTGTCTGCCAGGTGAGGGACAAAACTCCTTGTGCTGAAGTGTCAAAGTCTTACCGTATATTCGAGCAGCAGTGGCTTGTAAACTTTGCAACAGTTCCTTGTTTGAACGAGAAGCAGCGGAATGAATGATATCAATGAGCTGATTGGAAAGCTCAGGGTTCCTCAAGCCAAGCAGAGCCAGTTGCTGAGGTAAGCCAGCCAACCAACGAGATAAAACTTTACTTCGACTTCTAAAGAAAGAGGGAAAAATCAGTTGGAGAAAATAAAGACAAAACAACAGAAACGCACACAAACTTCTCTTCCCATTCTTGACTAAACTGCTTTTATTTCTCCTCTCTGGCTCAAACTGAAACAACTGTATGGACTAATACTATCTTTCATAGGCTACATCTCTGTGGCAGCCTGGCTTATCAAATCAAGTATCATTTAAAAACCAAAAGCATTTAATCATCTTATTAAAGTGATAATCACAAGAAAAAAAGCTGCCAAGTGCAAATCAAGAAGTTCAAAGTAGGTCTTTGAAGATGTCAACGAGAGTAGCATGATGATGATACAGATTATTTCACTCTCAAAGACCTGTCAACCAAAAACTTTTCAAGGAAATTAAGTACCCATGACACAAGAGGGAAGAGCCTTGCATAGAGATGAACTGCTCAACAGCAGGAAAAGCCTGGAGAGCAGACCGTTAAAGTGGGTGAGTTGGAGGTGGGCTCAGAGGTCTCAAATCACTCAACATGGAAATAGTGGATGAGAATAAAACATTTGATTCTTCTTTCACAGAAAGAAGCAGATACTACTATCAAATGAAGCTAGAAGGAGTCAGGATTAAACAAGCAAAAGTTGAGTCTTGACAGAGCTGAGCTTTGTCACTTCCTGCCAGAGGATGCTGCAGTTGCTCTTGATTTAGACTGGTCCAAAGAATAAACTCATGATATAGACACCCACTGAGTGATAAACAAGAAGCTCTTGAGAGCGAGGAAGTACGGGCTTCAAATGGTTGGAAGCTTGGAGTATAATGTAAAAGTAATTCTTGTCTTCTTGCTATAGCATCTCGCACAGGTCAATGCTGAAGGCAGAATGTGAGGCTGAACAGCCTTTTCAGACTCTTACCAGTATATAAATGCATATGTGCACACACACACACACAGTATATATGCATATATACACAGTGCACAGTACGTGTGCAGTGATCGGGGTGAAGATAAACAAAAACATCAAGACAAAATTTAATTCTATGTAATAAAACAGTAAAGTCTGGGGTTTTTTTTTCCCCACGAGGCAGCAACAGGCCAGAAGCTCCTACTTTACCCTTTGAATCAGACACACCTGAAAAATAAACATATCACAAAAAATTCTGGAAAAACACTCTGTCTTGATTTAGAAGACAGGTATCCACTAGGGAAAGCTGGAGTTTTCTTAGAATGGAGAATGTAAAACCCCCTTCCGTCCAAATTATTATAATTTTACAATTAAGGGCTTTCAGGCAAAGATATAGGAATAACAGTTCTTTTACTAGGAATGTTAAAAATACAGATGTAATAGTACAAAAAAACCAAGTAAACAACAAACAAGCAAAAAAACCCAGAAAACCCTGACAGAGTCAGGGACACAACCTGACGCCCTGTTGGTCAGGGTGTTTGGAAGCAGTCCTCCTGGAGAAACAAATGTGGCTCTGTTGGAGTAGATGATCTCGTTGAAGAAGGGTCCAGTGATGGTGAGTTGAGTCTGATCTTCCTCTGGAGTCCAGTGGAAAACAGGATTGTCTGGGGTTCTGAGTCTCAGTTTTTATCTAGGCAGGGACCCTGGAGCCCCCAGCACTGGGTGGAGCATCTCACAATGGGATGATGTAAATGTGTCATGTCATTGGTGAGCCTTAATGGCCCATTAGCAGAAAATATCCCCCTGGAGGGAGGATGGGTGGTGAAAGAGATAAGAAACAATACCCCACCCGGTTTTAATAGCTGAACCATTATCAGAAAGGCATCTGCCCCCCCTTTCCCCAGAGTAACAAAAAATAAAGAAAAAACATTTCCCCAACTGCTTTCAGCGGATGAAAACAGAATACACATTTTTGCTTCCATAACCCAAGACACGCTCCAATGTGAATTCTGTTCCTCTTAGACTGTTCTTGACAAGCTTCTGAGAAAAAAATAAATTAAAAGAATGAGGAGAACAGTCAAAGGAGGGCTGAAGGAGCTACGATGTTAAATTGAATGAACAATATGAATGTAATCCAGGAGCTACTGAGCAGTCCACATGTTGAAGAAATTAAAAACCCCCACTTGTTTCTAAGGGAAAAAAATGGAATAGTGCAGTACACAAATACTATGTTGTCTTCAAATGTCAGACATAAGTGTAGTCATACGTTTTGCAAAGAATTTTTGAGATTTTATTCTTCTGTTACAAAAAATGTCACAGATCCATGTAGAAGATTAAGAGGAACAGCAGTAAAACTACTCCTATTTGTGATGTTTAAAGATAGAAAGTTAAAGCTTTCCAGATAGTCATATGATCACATGAAACTGAATGAGATGCTCAAGACTTTCAGGTAAGTACAGAGAACAGTGGTTATGTAACCTCAGGGAAATTAGTCAGTATGAAAAAGATCTTTTTTACTCTGTGTGAAAAGAGGAGGAAAATGGGATATTCCCAAGTGTTTTTCCCTGTCTTTCATATTCCCTACACTTTTCATAATGTTCAAAGCATAGCATTAGATTATTTCTGACTATAGATCTAATTATGTGTGCTCAGGTATTACCACAACAGAAGATGTAACAAAGCAAAGAAGTTGTAGAAGAGAATGATTTTCCCAAAACTTGACTGTGTTAGCGGATTCCAGGACTTCTGAGAGACGTGAGGTTTGATTTTTTTTGGGGGGAGAAACACATCACATCCCCCTAAAGTCAACTGTGCCCTGGGCTGCATCAAAAGCAGCACAGGCAGAAGGACAAGGGGGGCGATTCTACCCCTTTACTCTGCTCTGGTGAGATCCCACTTGGAGTGCTGCATCCAGTTCTGGGTCCCCAGAAATAAGGACACTGAGCCATTGGAGCAAGTCCATGGAGGCCAAGAAGACCATCAGAGGTCTGAAGCACCTCTCCTGTGAAGACAGGCTGAGAGCTGCTGTTGCTCAGCCTGGAGAAAAGAAGGTCTTCCCAAAGCCTTACAGCTGCTTTACAGTACCTGAAGGGGACCTGCAGTTCCCAAACAAGCCAGGATTGATGCATACACATCAACACATGATTTGTGTTTAAGGTTTTTACATCCTGGAACTAGATGAATTGGCTGGAAAATACTTTCTGGGAAAGATAAGAACTGGAGACAACCTGGACACATCTGATTAATGAAAAACTGTTGCAACAGCATTACACAGAGAAAAGAATCTCCTCTTAGTGACTACATCTGAAACAAGTCAGATATCTAAAAGCTGCCCATGATCTACTAGATCCCACAATTAACCAGGAACCCAGAAGCAGAAGAATGTTTTCTTAAACCTAGTCTCTTTAGAACCACGCCCCCAAAACAACAGTGTATCTTTCTTGAAGAAAGTAAGTCAGAAAAGGCTACACAGCCACTATCAGGATACCAAAGGCACTAAGTGACAAGCTCATGACCTCAGGCTGAAGTGATGGAAATGCTCCATGGCTGCAGCTGCACAATCTTGACATGTCCACTGACTGCCACAGTCAGTAATAAGCTTGTAGCACTGTACTTCAAGCTAAAATTTATGCCATTAAGATCTATCTAGTACTTATGCTAAAATAGGTAACTAAGCTGATACATCTCCATCTCACAGAGCACACAAACTTTCAAATTCCAGTGACACAGTATCAAAACAGAATGAAGTTTTATGATATCAACATATAAATTCAGTAGTCTCACTCCTGAAATCAATGCACTATTTTGAAATTAAAAAGAATATGCCTTTTATTTTTTTTACCTGATTCTTTGTGTCCTCAAATCTTCTTTTTGGTAAACTCTGCTGAAAAATTTCAAAAGCAATGTACGAACTGGAAAGAGCAGATTCCTTTGCTGGTATAGTGTATATACTGCTTTTATCAAGGGTTCCGTTGCTACTGGAAAAAATAAAACATCGGAAGTAATACTTTTTAATCTTCTGATTTTATACATACACACACATACAGAGCTGTGATCTTTATCTACAACTGTTTACAGTGAACTCCAGAGGGAAGTACCAAAAGTAACTTCTGGACTGACTTCTAAACCATTGAAAGAACACTTTCTTGTGCAGCTTGTAAAAGAAACAGACAAAAGAACAGAGACAACATGCAAGTGAAAAATTCAGAACTTTCTGAAGACAGGCTGCAAGGTAGCTGAGAACCAATAAATTCCTGCTTTTCACAGCTATCTTCCAATCCTTTTCCCCTAGTGCAGTAACCTCAGACCAATGTTCTCTACTCATTTACTTCTGCTCCCCAAAACCTCACTGTCACAGTGCCTTCAGTTCTCTCTGTACTATCCCTTTCTCCCACCACACATGCTAACCCCACCAGCTCTCCCTGTCTCTGAACCAGCTGGCTCCTAGTTACACTTGCTAATTAAACCGAAAATAAATACCTCAAGAGGCTGCTGGCAAGACACTGCAAGAACTGCTAACTCCCCCTGCAACCTTTCCTTCTCTGAAGCTCTCATCAACCATGTGTTATCACCAGACTTAAAACAACATTTGAAAGCTTTACCACTGTGACCAAATTGGCTAAAATTAGCCAGCAAACACAGAACTTACTGTAATAGACTGAAAAAGAGACCAAACATTTTCTTTGGAAACCAGACTAAACTACCAGATGGAAAAATTAACAAAGCATGGAAAAATACCTGAATTCAGAGAAGACAAGACTGGAAAGAACAGGAAAGCATCTGAAAACTTAAGCAACACATGAAAGGTGTAAGACCTGACTCAGTTTGTCACAGAAGAGCTTGCGGTCCCAAGGAATTCAATCCAACTAAGGCATACTTAAGTAGCAGCAATCACTTCCTTATCTTCATAAACCAAAGCTGAGAAACATCTTTTCATCCAGCTACACAGTTCAGTCTTAGTAAGCTATGTGTGCAAAACCAGTCAAAATAGCGTGTTCCACACTGAACAGGGCAACTTCTGCCCACAGAGACAGAAAAGAATGTTCCTTTCTAAAAATGATCCAGTCAGGGGCCAGTCTTGTCTGTAAAACTCTTATGCAACTTCAAGTTACCAAACAATGATTCTCACTATAAAGCACACTACAAAATCACCTGAAATGGCATGGTCACGTGCCAGCATGAAGCAAGAATCACTTAGATCTGATGCAGTCGGACTCGAAATGATCACACAGAGACCTGGAATCCTTTGAGATACAGCGCCGAGGCAAAAAAGGAGCCCTCTGTTTATTAATTTCCAAATATATACTTTTATCAAGGTGACAATGGATTGGAAGGTGAAATTCCCACTTCTCAACCACATTGGTCAATCAGACTGTCAATGACATTCTCCTCCCATCTAAAGGAATGCAAACATTGGCCATATTTACAAAAAACAATTCTTTGTTTATGTTAAAAGGCATGGGAAAGTGAGAAACTCTGACTCCAATATGAAACATCAGAAGGCTAAGAAAATTCTGGGTGACAAACATCTTTTTCAACAGAAAAATAAAATGCATTCTAATATTTCATGCAACTAAGAGATATATTATTATTTGCAATGCATCAGGAGTAGCAGCTTACTCAATTCACATATCCTTCAGGTGAAGATTTACCTTGGACAACATTTTTTAACAGAACATTGACTTATTCTTAAATGAATAACAATTACATCTTTATGTAGTTTATAGCTAATTGATGAACTTTAACTGAAAAAACATAAATAAATATTCTACATGAGTAGAATTCTCACTTCCCAGTAACTCTATAACATGTTAAGTAAAACAGGTCCTACTATTTGAATTGTTTAATGTGAACAGGACAAGTTTAAAAATGGAAGCAATTTTTAAAGGTACTCTTAAAAAGTAAGACTTTAAAAGGCCACATTATACAAATGTCCAAAACACAGCTGAGGAACTCATATTAAAATACTTCAGTTTTAACCAGCACATGTCAAGCCTCCTTCTCAAGTGACTGAGTGTGCTGTCTTTTGTTGCATGAAGAGAATTTATCAAAAACACAACTAGCAGGCAAGCTGCTGTTGAAGTCATAGTTGAAAAATGCAAGAAAGGAACAGACCTCCTAATTACAGAGAGGTCCCAAGTTTGGTCTTAAGCAATGGAGATGAATCTTCAGACAACACAGCTGCAAGCTCTTCTACACATTCACAGAAAAAAGGGGATATGGGTATTTCATGCCAGCATAAATCCCTACTCAAAAGAGATAGTCCAGGAAGATGGAACCACACTTGTGTGGCATAATGCACAGGAGGTTCACTATGGTTTTATTTAATCTCTTTTTCATTAGCTCTTTTGGGTTTTCTATGTAAATTTCCCCTCTTTTGATTTCCATTGTGCTCTAAACATTTTTTTTACTATAATTGCATTGTCTTCTAAAAAACACACACCCTTCCAGGCTTTAATCTCAACGTCAAATAGGTTTTTAACAAATTAAGAGGGTTTTTTTTGTATGTATCATCTTTTGCAGTCCCATCTGACACAACGCAGTTAAAAATTTCTAGAGCATTATCAAAAATACCAATCAAGGACAGAAAGCTTTTCTTCCATAGAATCACATAATGATTGAAATGGGAATGAATAACTCTGAGCTCACTGAAACCGGATCAGCTAGATCTGCCTGCTCACAACTATGTCCAGATGGCTTCTGAGTATCTCCATGGATGGAGACTCCACTATCAGTGTGGGCAACCTGTGCCACTGCTTGGTCATCCTTACAGTGAAAAGGGTGTTCCCCATGTTCAGACAGCATCTCCTGTAGCAATGTATCTATATAACAGGCCATTCTGATGCAGCAGCCAAACTGTTTGTGAGTAATCTTATCAAACCACCTGCAGTTTTGTTATTAGAGCTCTCAGGAATTCATCAAGGTTACTGAGAAAACAGGATCAAAAATAAGAACAGAGAGCCTGAGAAACTGTCTGCAAAAAAATGTAAACCCTAGACAGGGGAAGCACAACATGATGATGGACACTTGACCAATTGAATGTCCTGAAGGATGTGTGCCTGCCTCATGAACAAGCAGCTTAGCCAACCTGGAGATGTGTGCCCATGTGGACAGTAGACCTAGAATCCATATCTGGCATGTAATGTAAACAATAAAAGGGCTTCTGCTGAAATCATATTGATTCTGTTATTCAGTTGCCCATTTTATCCCTGCAATCTCCTGGGTTTCAGTTTTTGCCCACTGCTTGTCCTGCCACTAGACACCACTGAAAAGAGCCTGACTCCCTCTTCTTTGCACCCCTCCTTTAAGTATTTACATATATTGATGAGATGATTCCCAAATAGTCTTATCTCCAGTTCATTCAGCCTTTCCTCACAGGTGAGATGCTCCAGTGTCTTCAGCATCTTCACCAGCCTTTGCTGGACTCTCACCAGTATGTCCATGCCACTCTTGTAGTGGTGAGCCCCAAGCTGTCCACACTACTCCAGGAGTGGCCACACCAGGGCAGAGTGGAGGGGCAGGATCACCTTCCTCAACCTGCTGCCAACACTCCTAATGCTGCCCAGGACCCCACTGGGCTCCTTTGCCACAAGGGCCCGTTGCTGGCTCTACCTGGAGCCCTGGTCCTTCACTGACAAGCTGCTTCCACCTGGTCATCCCCAGCAAGTACAGGTGGCATGGGCTTGTTCCTCTCCAGGTGCAGGGCTTTGCACTTCTTGTCAAACCATTCTCTTGTTTCTCCAGTATGTCAAGGCTGTACCTCCTTTACAGCTGGTAGATTAACTACAATCTGACATCTCGTCATGTCTTTAGTACTGCACAAGGATTATCTTGAAAGGGTGACATAAACCATTCACACAAACAGACACAGCTTTGTGAGGTAACTAATTTCACACTGAACTTTTACAGGATCAGCAGAAAAGATACATACATATTAATCTTTCACAATTTCATTGTGACTTTTTTAAAGCTTATTTATTTTTCTGGATTCCTGAGGAAAATTATTGCACTAAAATGGCCACTTTGGGTAGAAAATCACAAGCCATTATCCACTATTTGGTAAAAGTTTGGCAAAGTTAAAAATGAAAATAATCAACATTTCATTACAAAGACAGGCCTGAAATATCTGATCTAGCAGTCTGAACTTTTTGGAAGCTACTTCCCTGAGCAGCAATTCCTCTGCTTTAGCTCAGGCAGTGCGACAGGCTCTGACTTTGGATTATTATTTGCCTTCAACACAAAGCTAAATCTGAAGTGCAGATAGGAATGACTAGTTATTACTTTTGTCACTAGGGACATGGGAATAGACAGATTCCCAATTAAAATGGATTTGGCAGGAAATATAACTAACTGCCAAAATGTATTTGAGGGACATTTGACATCTTTTCATTTTACAACTCTAACAATTGTATCTGTTGCTAAGGACTTTTCTCTAAACTACTTGGATGTGGAATTCATTTCTATCACTGGTAAAACATAAAAGACTGCTGTCACTTTTCTGTTTACTGAAGTCCTTTCTTGAAGTTCTACATCCAAGGTCTCATTTGGAATACAACCAAGTAGTACTTCAAATGAAAGAAAAAAGCAAGCTAAAATATTGGACTGGTCCTGCAAGTCATAACTTGGAAATGTTTTCTCTTAGAAAAGGATTCAAATCAAACACCTTGGGAAAATACTCAACAGCGGCTTCCACCAAAAGTATCTTGGCATTTCACATCATCACAGAACTAAAATGGTCATTTGACAGTACTCAAGAGAGTCTATGAGCTATGTTAATGACTTTAAATAAGGCTGGGATATTAAAATATCATGCACCTCTACAGCCTAATAGTTACTGTTTCAATATAGAGTTAATCTTCCATTTCTAAGAGTACATTAAGAAGCAAAACCAGAAAACAGGTACAAATATATTCATACTTTGCATATCATCAGTATGAATCTAACAACATTCCAAAAATAAAGTCTGCAATGCTACATGCAGGGATAGTACCATGAAATTAGTTTTACCTCTACAACAAAATACATTATGATGTAACAACCGAGAACCTTGAAACACTGCAACAACTCAAGCTTTGTCAGTGCATAATTTTGTTTTCCAGAAACTACTCATCTTACCCTTGTTTTGCTGTATTTGCATTAGTCTCCAAGTCACCCCAAGCAATCTGTTCACTTGCTTGCTATTCAACTTGCTGCCATCCTGAAGAGTATCTGTCACAAATTTCCTTATCATGTCCAGCCAACTAGAGTCCGTCTGAAGTGTTGAAGTGCTTGCTAATGAAACCATTATGTCACACAAGGTTAAATTCAGTAAAAGATGGTCTATGTTGTTTGAGGATTTCATACAGTTCCTGTTGCTAAGGGAAGGAGGGGGGGAGAACAGAAAGATTTCAAAAAATTATTTTGGAAATAAAAATGGACACCAGCTGATACCCCTTGTACCAGTGTTCTACACAGACTGCAAAGGTCAGAATGATTTCAGAGTAACTTTAGCATGAATTTCATCTCACATCTGGGAGCTGAGAGAGGAGACAACTTACTACTGGCCTGTACCAAAACAGAATTGGTGCATCTGCTCTGCCGGCTCAATAGTGAAGAAATGTATGTTTGGCCTCTGCTGCAGTACTGCTTTGCCCTACAGGACAGCCACAGTGAGACCCATCTCCCCTCCAGCTGTGCTCACCCAGCCCCATAATACAACGAGAGAAGACTATATGCAGGTGAAAAGAATGTCTATGTTTAAAGTAATTCAGCAGTCAGCTGAAGAAAACATGCAGAAATATGAAAGCAGTTAGCCTAAAACAATCACCATTTAGCAATATGCAAATTCCAGATCAAGAGCTGAATAAAATTCTTTCATTTCCCTAAGGCAGCACTTAATTTTCTACTGGATGCTATTCAGATAACTTCCTATACAATAGTTTTACAAAGAATGAAAACTTCTGCAACCTTCCTATAATGGCATCTCCACAGATCTTCAAGCAATACACAATAAAAAGTTTTCTTTTCCACCATTAAAAACTTAATATTTGATAAAGCACATGAGGCACACTGTCCCACTTCTCTTATGAAATTAAAAGTTGATTTTATTCTTACCTTTTGCATGGATCTTTCTTTTTGTGTTTTACTGTATCTTGTAAAGAATAAGGAAAATGACGCATGAAGTGGTGCTTGAAATCAACAAGGTAATTCATTCGAAGCCATAGTTCCTGTATAGGAAAGCAGATGATAGACAGAAAACATGGTAGTAAATCAAATAAATCCAGCCAATTATGTTCCAAAATAAATTACTGGAATCAATGAAACAAAGAACTTTAGCTTCTGTTTCCAAGTTGTTTATACATCTTTACTTTCAAGTACTGTGCATGAAGGTCCACAAAACAAGGGAGTAACAGGATGCTGTAAGTTAAAGGTGAGCAACAGTATGTAATTCTAACTGAACCACTGTATTTTTAGCACATATTTACATGGATATATGCAATACTAAACTGAGTTACAGATCTAAATGAAAGCACTTTTATATCAATTTATCAAGGTTCTTAAAATCAGAGGACTGTTTAACCTGCAGTGACTGTCCTGAGTTTTCCATTAAAACATATTCCAATACTTCTTTCATCTTTCCCTATCACTAATGTACTTGTGGCTGAATGCCCACTGACAAAACATTTTCCAACAGAAAGGCAACAGAAAAATGATTCAGTATTTTAAAATAATATTGCTCTGCAGGTTAGCAGACAGTCACTATTCCACAAAGTGGCCAGCAGAACTCACCACTAAAAAAAAAGGCACTGCTATCAAATTGATCTGGCAGAACAATCCTTTTGATATTCGACTATTAAGAACAGCGAATGGCCATTAACTATTTCAAAGATCAATAGCTTTCCACCAAGCATATTCAGAGTGGTTTTCCACAGTGACTCTAATAACCACTTTGGCCTGTAAGCCCAAAGGCTATTAAATAAGCCAAGCTTTCATTTTCAAACTGAGCCATTTGAATGCATTTTGCATACAAAGGTAACTATAAAGACAAAACAAACCATTTATCTAAAGTGAAATTTGCTCCACAGAAAACCAAGTTGTATGAACCTCATTTTTCTCCCCACAAACAACTTAAAGTCACAATCCAACTATGTGTACCCAAACCAGTTCATATCTTGACAGAGGAGCATGCCATTCACGTGACCAAAATACAGGCACCCTATGGCTGAGGGCAGCAGCTCTACAAGATCCTTCAGGAAAAGGCTGGGGACAGGAGACTGCCACAGGAATTTACCAGGCCAAGTGCCTGCTTTTTGCCCATTTCCAAGAGGGCCTCTAGAAAAGGTGAACTAGGAAAAAGAGAAAAAGCATGTTTTGCTCAGACACACTGAATCCACCCCTCAAAGCTGTATATGTTTGGTAACTTTGGTCTAATGTAATAATTCCACAAATGTTTTCTAATAATTACTCTATGTGTAGCTTTTCATTTAGCAAAGGGGTCTACAGTCCTATACACAGGTTAAACCAAGAGATGTCAAGACATTCCTTCCAACTACTCAATAGCCAAATTGGAAATTGGGTTCTTTTTCCAATTTTCTAAATCTTTGGAAAAACAGCAAAAGTTACCCAAAAAAGCAATTCAGTTATCTTAGTAAAAGATGAAGAAAATAACTTGGGCAAAAAAAACAACTTCAGAGGATACTTCCTAAAATCCTTTTTGATTCAATCAATCATGACACAGCAATACAGATTGCACCAAGCAATTACAGGATCTCAGATCACCATTATCTTTTAACTTTCCAAACATTTAGGGTTTGTTCATTCCCACCCACCCCTATGAAATTTTTCAACACACAAAAACAAGGAACAAACAGCCTCATTCTACACTTTGTTCCAATTTATATTCTAGAGGGTATCTGGGAGATAAAATGCTCCTCTTTTCCAATACCACTTGCAGTTTCAAAGCTTTTGTGCTACAGTCAAGGAGGATTCCTGGAGACTATTTACTGAACTCACGGCTCAGTACAACAGATTCTTTTCTACAGAAAGAGGCAACGAAATCCAGATTCAAAATCTACTCAAGACCTAGGCTTTTTCTCTCTTAACAAAGTATTCACTACTTCACATCAGGAAACCACTAGCTTATCAAGACAAAATGAACTGTCATGATTATGCCATGGATCATTTCTCCCTTACCATTTTGTATGTTTCATCATGTCGCTTTGTGAGTTTCCACAATAAATGTATTATGCTAAGAACTTGCTGCATAAGCTGCTGAGATTCTGATTCCAAAAGGTTTCCAAGAATGGGAGCTGATTGTGCAGGAGATGCTTCAATCCAGCACTCAATCAGTAATGGAATTATTATCTCAATAAAACCTTTTAAGTTTTCAGCCGAGGACAGGCCTTTTTCTGCACTGTCCATTACACTTGTCAGAGACCTAAACAACAAAAGCAAAAAAAAAAAAAAAAGCATAAAAATATAAAGATCACACCTTTCAAAACAAGATTACAGCAATACCACTTTCCTGTTTTCTGAATAATGGGAAAAGTTACTTTTTTAACACATCAAATATTTGCTGGCTTTCTTGCTAGATATTTCAGTCCGGGAGCTCAAACCATCTACAACAAACCTGCTCCCAAGTCTCCCGGCAAGTTTGTGTGCACCTTTAACAACTTCTTAGATTTTGGTATCTCTTTCCCCATTGTTATATGTGAAGTCTATGAAATGGAGAAATATGATATGCATTATCCTATCACCCTCAACCAACAGGAAGGAATTAAGTATACTCAGCACAACAAAATAATAATTAAAAAACCCTTTTAAGCTCATTAAAGCAAAATAACGAAGCTGACTACAAGGTATTGTCAAATGCATGAGTTTTATTACAGTTAATAACCATCTCCAGCTATAATAAACACAATGTTTTCATATTAAATGCAGAAAGAAAAATGTTCCTGTAAAAATATACCTTTGGTTCCCACCTGATGTTTAGCTATTATGTTCTGAAAAGCAACTAAAAGGAAAATTATCATATAATGAAGTTTTAAAAAACCCAAAAAACTAAGATACAGTTTAAATTAAAATAACATCTGCCAGAAATCAAGAAAACCAACTTTTTTTATCCCCCCCCACTCAAAAAATACTTTGTCTCTGGAGGGATAATCAGCAGATATGACCCAACCCTGCTACTGGATAAATTCAAGCAATTTGTATGCAATTCAAAAAGATGATTCTTTAAAGAACTAAAATCCTGATTAATTCCTGTTAATTTTAAGAAAAGGGCAACAACAGTTTCAATCTATCATTTGTGAAATTGTTTTCCATTAAGATTTTGTTTCCTAATTTATAGCAGGGAATTCCTATAATTCTAATTTTCTAACACACATAAGATTAGCACATTGAACCTCCTTGTTAAACTCCCTTCTATTTCAGTGACCATCTCCAAGTCATTTTTCTTTACATATACACTCAAAATAGGAATTGAAAACTTTCCACAGACCTGCAGAAGTTTTGTTTACAAATATTTTGATTTCATATTGAAGATATAAAGCAGTTTTCCCTAGTCACTTCTAAATTATCCAATTAGTTATATCTTTCTATGAAGCTACATGTTGTTGCCATCATCTATAATATAAATAATAAGAGAAAAATTTATTCTGCCAATTTCTCTCTAGTTCATATGAGTGTATCAATTACTAAACCAAAACAAACACAGGTATTAATGACATGTAAAAGGAACAGGGAGAAGGAATAAAAATAAAGTGTGAGACAAATACAAGCTATTTTTCAATGAAGGCAAGACGAGGGAGAGAATTTAGATCTCCAGCACAAAATAAAAGGGACAAGTGGAAACATAACTGACCATAAGAAAAAATTTTGCTTTACCTTTAGTACTTACTATGACTATCAAACATGTTAAAATTTTATAAAACTTAGCTTTAACTGCAGCAACCAACATATCCATTAAACATAATTTGGTTTATTTGTCCACTTTGTGGCCTTATTTCCTTTGTGCGGTGCAGGCACTGCAGTAGACACTGGTTTCTTTCAGACTAGAAAGAGTTTAAGGTGAATGGTTCTATCTTAGAGTTTTTAACTCTCAGTCATCTCAAAGAGAGTAGACAAATGCCATCTTTCAGTTACAACCACAATGAATTCTAAAGCCTGTTGATACCAAGACTATAATCTCATTGAAAAAGTGAGGTTGTCCCGTAAATGCTATGCTGTGTCAGGACTACACTCTCAGATGAGAGTCTGAAATTTCAGTAATTGGCTGGAATAGTTCTGAAGTAGTAGTCTTTAATAATTTCTTTTTTACGAAACACCTGATATTACAGCAGAACTCTGGAATTCCAGCAATCTGTTTAAGGAACACGAAAATCTCCCAATTAAAAAGTGAATAGTGCACGGAACCTGAGAAGTTGGTAATTCACTCTGGAAGATTCCTACAGAAGTATAACACACACACACAACTATTTCAGTACTTTTCTGAAACAAGGAATGGAAAAAGGAAGAATTCATGCCAAAAGGGATACTCCTCCCAGCTGCTGAAAGCATTTGGGTGAGAATACTTAGCATAGCTTTCATGTACCCCTGCAGAAGAACCCCTTATCTCTCAAGGTAAGATTTCTCCACATATTCAAGATTAACAACAGTAAAATTAAATTTAAGTGCCAGAAACAGATGATAGCAAAGAAAGTATTATAGTAATCTGTCCAGCATTTATTTGATTAGTACAGTACCCTTAGCAATACAGGTTCACTTGACCTGGGCAGGTTTGATGTCAATTACTCTTGTCACATCTGTGTTATCACTACTCCTGAGTGGTAGGGTGACTCTTGGAAACACTGCAAAGCATATTACCCTTATATCAGAATGAAATACTATTGAAGGGAGCTGCAAGATATTTGTACCCCTTAAGCTGTCATTTTTCTTTAAAATGCCAGTATTTTTATACAGCAGGACCAAACAAACAAAAGTTGTGTAAATATCTGCCATCTGACAGTAAGAAGACAACAGAAATTCAGCAAAGGGAAGTCAAGGAGTGTAAAAGGAACAGAAAATAAGGAAGCAACTTGCTGTTCTTTGAAACAGGAAAAGTCTTTGGAAGTTAATTTTTTATGGCTCGCAGTTTAAGCCAGGTTCCTTGTCCTCCTTTTCTGTGTGCACTGCCAAATGCAGCAAACACAGAGCACACCGAGTGAACTGCATTTTCCATTTCTCTTTGATGCACGTGTACGTATTTATTGGCTATGCTTCATCTTCCATTTCAGGCTCTCAAGTCATTTTTGCTCTCCTCTGCAGCTCCATGTTGTCCTGTCTCAGCAGAATCCAAAGCTCAACTGCTTCTCTTCCAGTCAAAAGAAAAAAACCCCCACCAAAAAAAACCTTGGTGGCACCACATTTGACTTGTGAAGGCTTTCTGTTTTTCCACACCTGAAATGAGTTTGATGCAAAAAGCAGCAGTCAGTACATAATGCAGAGAATACATTCTAACAATTTCCTAATACACTGCAATTTTTAATTTACACACAGTAAGAAGATCTAGCACACAACAGAAGATAATGAAGTCTTCAGATTTGTATCATTGAATCATCCAGCACTCCAAGCTCAGAATCTATCCTTTTTATTAAACACCAATACTGCAAACTAATTCACAAAATCTCATTCCATAATCACTACGTTATCATTGACATGTCAGCCCCATCCAATGAGATTGCAAGATTAATACATACAGGAACTTTTAGCATATAATTATGCTGTTTGGAAGCCTCATTGCTAAAGAACAACTTGAAATTTATTTGCAGTATTAGTGACAAGACCATCAATACATACACACTGCAAACAGTTACTTACGGTTTGGTCAACTCATTATCCTTAGCTAGTCCTAGACTAGACTATTTGACTTTAAACAGACACACACTGAGTATTGCACCTTTTATTATAACTAATTTCTGTCCTTGCAGTAGTGGCCATAGCAGAGGCCTGGGAATGCCCATAAAAGGCAACAATTGGGATTGGAAGTGACAGAATTAAACACCTCTGGATTATTAGAAATTCTTCTCAGTGGCAAAAACTACCACCACTACTCTTGACTATTGGAACTTCACACATAATCACTAAAACAAGCTGTACTGGCCCTTTGCAGAAAACAGATACACCAAAAATATTCACGAATGCAAGAAAATGAGAACATTTTAGTACCTTCAGCAGATGATCCTTCCCTTTCTATTCTTCTGTTCTGCTGCCATCAGCTTGCTTTGCCAATCTCGCCTTGGATTCTAGCCATGTTTCCTTCTCTTCTTCTGGCTCCTCCTCATGCTTGCAAACATCTTTTTGTAAGTATTTATAACCAGAAGCATATCACGATGTTTCACCAAAATCTAGCTCCTCAGAAAAGTGGAATCCAATTCAGGTGACACCAGATGTAAAGTTTATTTTCCTAGACCTTGGATACAATGCATCCTCAGCTATTACACGGCCTGGTACATCACACACCACCATATCACCCAGGGCACAATACAAGCATCCTCTGATATACAGTGGTCCATAACTGTGTGCTTCTGACTGCAAGGATGAACTCAACAGGACTGTTCTGTTCTCAGCACTGAACCCTTCCCCTGCCTCAAGGGGGCTTCACCAGACTAGTTTCCAGCTAAAATTATACCTGCAGCAGATATTGTTGGTCAAGACTGAGTATTTATGCTGACAACCACTTTTAGAAGAATAAGCTGCACTTGGTTACTTAGCTTAGTATGTTTCCTATACCTACCATAAGTAATATGCTACCTCCAAAGAGGAGGCCTAGGAGAGGATGTCTCTCCCTGCCAGAGATGAAAACACCCGCTAATTCAGGTCAACACCTGCGTATTCAAATAGAACACCTCTTCTTCTGTCCTTCATTCCTTCCAAAACATAAGATGGACATGGTAATGGAGTAGGCAGAGGGTTTTATAACCTTTTTTGCCACTTCCTAGATGAATTTGGTATAACTGCTTGATACTTCTCATTTTGTCTTCTCCAGCGGTAAAACAAGGCTTGTGGTTCCTCTTCAAACCATTCTGGTGTCTAAAGGGAACAGATCTATGTAATGGCTAAACTGCTTCCATTTTTAAAGTCACCATTCCAAATCTCCTGCCAGCAGGTATGTAACATCCACAGTAACGCATATGAAGATGTCAATGTTCAAAAAGTACCATAAAGTGAGGTGGGAAAGTCCCCTCTAGTGGGTGAATCAGAGAGGAGGAAGAGAAATCAAAACGGTTGTTTTTTCCTTCCTTAACTTCAGCTCACATCTGTTTAGAGTACTACTGAAGCCCACACAAACCTTTTTGTGACTAAGCACATTAGACTTTCTTTCATATTCATCAACATGTCTCAGCTGAGACATCTTTCATCCACAGTGAATATATAAACTGGTGAAATGACTAAAATATCTAGAATTGGAAACTCAGCAGAACTTCATACCACCAGACACATCCCATCCTGCTGTCCTTTTTAAAAGGAGCTACAGTCAAAGATAACAGACTCACCTAAGCTAATGATAGACTCTTGAAGGTAAAAGCACAAAATCTCAGTAAAACTCATTATCACAAACAAGCTTATATTTCACGTGAAGAAATTTGCCTACTTGCCCCTAGGTCTGTTTGACATCCTGCAAGAAGCTGTCAGTTTGCATTCCAAAAATATCCCAAGAGAGCTGGTAGTCCAAAATTATTATTAATAGCATAAAATAAAGACTTTATAATGGAAAAGTTCATGATATACACATAACACAGTTATCTGCTGAGTATTTCTGTATTTTCAAGCCTCTGTACATTACGCTAAGTGTCCTAAAATGTGGCTAAAGGACAACCCCACAACAAAAAAATTAAATTGCAATCACACAGTTGACATTAACTCCCAAACTAGCTAACATTTTCTCACCTCAGTCTAAATGATGAGTTGATCTTTGGTCGCAAGCCACCACTTTCAAACAGTTGTATATGTTGCTGATTGTTTGCATGGAGCTTCCAACTAATACATATTGGGTTCCTCACAGAATGAGAGTTGTCCTTCTGCTCTTGAAGCCCTTCATCCTCTGTATCACTGGATCCATCTACCACTGCTTGGAGAAACTTCTTGAGCCTGGTAAGAACATTCAACCTCCACTGCTGAGAAGTTACTCTGCGATTTGGGTTAACAGAGAGCATCCAGGAAAGTTTGTCCCTGCTTTTCAGTCTTTTTGAGAGTTGCTGGTGAGAAATAAGCTCTACAAAATTCTTCAACAATATAATGCTGCGGTCTGTAAGAAGAGCTGGGTATGCTTCCAATAAAACGTCCAAGACTTTCAAAGAATCTTCCTGAATTCCCTCACTGATATGAGTCATGGCACTAGAGAGATGGGCACTTACCAAAGGAAAAAATGGAGCAATCTGTTCCGCTCTTATTTTTGAAGCCAAGAACTGCAGCAGGTGAACAGCTGCTCCTCTGACACTGGAATCTTTGTCTGTAAACACAGCTGCCACCTCACTTATTATACTGGAAAGGTGTGCATCAATTATAAAGGGATACTGAGACAGGAGTTCTTTGAGTCCAAGAAGTGCATTATGCTTAACCCCAGGACTATAGTGATGCATCTGTGAGAGCAGATCCTATAAGGAAACAAACATATACACTTAACATCGTTATTACTTTAAGCTGTTCAAACTTCCCCCACGTATTTTCTGCACATTTTTCCTAAACACTTAAAAATACAGAATATTCTTACAATGTACTGCTGTTCATAATAGCAAAATGTGTTTAGAACAAACACAGTAGGCATTTATAGCACAACAAATAACCAGAATTCAGTGACTGGAAAAACAACATATAATGACTCATCCTTAGGTCTCGTTCTTAAGTTTATGCACAACCCTAGTGACCCAGCAGAGGGAAGACCAAAGGCAAGTCCTCTCACTCTTGTTCCCAAAAAGCAGAACTATGAAACCTCAGCCTGAATAGCTTTCTTCAGTTTAAGCAGAGAGCTGCAAGAGACAGAAGATGACACAAAGGAAGGAAAACAAATCCACCCCCCAGAGAAATACAAGATCCTTTAAAAACGAGGCTGTATTCAGATTGCCAGCTGCATTTTTTTTAAATAAATGGGTTTTTTTCCCTGATTTGCAGTAAACATAGTAAACCTAGATAAAAGGCGAGCAATTTTCTGTCATTTCGGAATGTAATATCACACTGTACCTTGATGTTAAGTTTTCTGTTTTGCGTAGGAAGCACTCCATCCTCTTTAAGCTGCTCAGGAATTTGTATGGCCTTTGTCTTGAAGGTAGTATCAGTTGCATTCTCTAGTTTAGGCTTTTTTTTCCCAACTTTTAATTTGACTTTCTGGAAATCCTCCTGACGTTTCCTTTTTTTAGTCATTCTGATTCTCTGCAAAAGGATAATTTAGTTTGATTAAATACACAACAAAAGCAGTTTTTCCACCAAAGAGCAGCAACCTCCTAACGATGGCTACTGTGTTTTTTTATCTATGCATAAATGAGTGTCCACTCCTGAGACAAGATGCTAGACTAAACAGACATGCAGACTGACTCCATGCAGCTATTCTTCTTCCAGTGTCCAGAAAACATTCTGCTGCTCCTTTTTGACCGTCTCTGCTCTGAGAACTACTTTAGTAAAAAGCATCCAGATATCTGCATCTGCCACTGCTTTGTCAAGAGTTAAGCTGCTGATTTGGTTTTGTTTTAAAAAGTTCCTGCCAACAAAGGAACTTTTTACATGCTTGATTCTTGTCAAGCCAAGGAGCTCAGAGAACAGATCCCTTACAATTGTAGGTTGCTTACAAAGTCCATCACAGCACACTGCCTGCACGTGTACACTCATAGGTTCAAACAAGCCTTCCCCAATAAAAGGACACAAAAAACCTAAGAAAACTTCCACTACACACTGAAAAATCCAGTCTGAGCATTTAAAATAAGTAGAAGTAGGGGGGGAAGAAGAGGTCAAATGTGCAACTAGAGAATAAAAAGAATGAAAAATAGAGACACTTTTAATAAGACATAAGAAATAAGGTATCTGAGCCACTATACTTGTAAGCTGTACATACTGGAATAGAGGTACAATAACCAAAACAAATTAAATCCCCCAGAAGTTTCTTAATGGCTTTTTGGGTTTGTTCTATTTGTTTTGATACTGAAGTACTCTTACTTCTACCAGGTTAAAAAAAAAATGAACATACTGAAAAGGCTGCAACAAACACACACCACAGAATCCTTTATTTAATTCTCTCAAAAAACCCCCAAACAAGCCACCATCCACTTCCTCCACAAAAAAAAAAAAAAAAAAAAAAAAAAAAAAAAAAAAAAAAAAAAAAAAAAAAAAATCAAGAAAAACCCTAGCCAAAACCCCCAACAATACAGCTGACTAAACCCAGAAATTTCTAAATAACATATCCAAACAATGATTCTCTTCTACTGGATGTGATCATCATTCCTACAGCTGATTTTCCCAATGGACTTCAAGCTGAAATTTGTGCTGTACTAGAGTATTTCATATATACATCAACAGGATAATAATTAAAGAATCTTTTAAAACAAACTGTCATTTTCTATTATTTTTAAACAATTTAAACTGATTACACCAACATTTGACCACAACTTTATTTCTGCTTTTCACATACTAGGTTAAAAAATTATATGCAAGAGCATTTTAACTGAAGTACAAACTTGGTGTAAGTAACGCATCAACTCAAAAGGCTTTTAAAAAACTTGGAGTCTGGTGCAGAAATAAAAAGGTTCTTTAGTGTCCAACTATAACAACCATGGATTTATAAACGTTTGATTTTTACCATATGCATCTTTTAGGAAAGAATTATAAGAATTTTCCTACTTGATATAAAGAAATAGCTAGAAGCTTTGGATGTAAAAGTTATTTCCATTTACAAGGCTTGCTTTTACAAGAGTAGATGTTTGGCTCCCAATCATCATAAAAACTTCACAATACAGGTGTGCACACACCTGAACAGAGTCAGTTAAGTTCTTTTAAATGAGGAGGCTTGTAAAATATCCTTTCACTACTAAAAGCAGCACAGCTTACCTCACAATAAATATTCTGGAAATAACTAGTAATCTAAGCCTATCCATTTCCAATTCATACGTACCATGCTGTATCAAAAGATAAAACCCTTACAAAACCAAAGTCAGGTAAACACCACAGTTGCTATTTCATAAGATGTCAGGCAAAACTGTATACTGCTGATGAAAGTATGTAACCATTTCAATTAAACTTCTTGCATTTGACACAAACTGCATCTTACAGGAGAGACTGGGGGAGCTGGGCCTGTTTAGTCTGGAGAACACTGAGAGAGAATTTCATTAATGCATTTAAATTTCTCCAAGATGGGTGCCAAGAGGATGGTGCCAGACTGTTTTCAGTCGTGCCCAGCACCCGGACAAGGAGCAATGGCCATACACTAAAACACAAGAAGTTCCACCTCAACGTTAAGAAGAAATTCTCTGAGGGCATTAACAGCACTGGAACAGGCTGCCCAGGAAGGTCTCTGGAGACAATCCAACCCACCTGGATACATTCCTATGTCACCTGCTCTAGGTTATGCTGCCTTGGCAGGGGGACTGGACTAAATGATCTCCAGAGATCCCTTCCAACCCTAACTAGACTGTAATTCTGTGTATTTTCACCTGGCCCTCCACCAACATAACGGAGCTAAGTGCACTTAACAGTTAAAGCACTAACACGGTTTTACAACCCAAAACATTAAAACCTCCAATCGATGCAGTCTGCCTTAAACATAAAGCAGCATACAGCGTTTTTCAGACACCACTTCAGATGTCACTCAGGTACTCTCACCTCAGGCTCAGAGAAAATATTCGGTTACAGGTAGGACCCGATAATCTTGGAGCTCTTTTCTAACCAAATGATTTTGGTTTCACTCTCTCACAGCTCTCAAGCCGCATCCTTAGGGAAGCTCGTTACCTTGCTCAGTCAGGAAAATCCTGCGAAACCCGAAGGCAAGGCACACGCCCTAACTAACTCCTCCGATCTGACAAGGATTTCCCCGCGGGCGAGCTCTCTCCCGGCTCAGCACAGCGATACTTACAGGCGGTCACCTCCGCGCGGCTCCCGCGCCGGCAGCGCATCCCCCGCCGCCGCCACCTGGACCGCACCGCACCGCCCGACCCCGCGCCGCGCACGCCGTACCCGAGC
>VYXD01011650.1:289461-313374 GCA_013397195.1 Hylia prasina | reverse complement strand
TCTCTTATTTTCTCTTTTTTTTTTTTTTCATTTTCCCTCTTGAAGCACAACTCTGTGACCCCATAAATCCAGCAGCCCACGCAATTCCTGAGCAGTAACAATTCCTCAGCCAGAACCTAAGAACAAGCAGCTGGAGATCACGACACATCTGGAGCAGAGGTGGTGATTCCACCCTGGAAACCCCATCCCTTGACTTTAATGGAATCCCTTTGCCTTGGGGCCTTGCTGGGCACAGATTGGGGCTGCTGATTCTTGGCACATGAAAGTGAAGTTTTCCATGATTTTTTAAAGGTGGATAATGGAATAATTTCTGCCCAAACTCCTTTGCCTACTACAAATGTGTGTCTTCACCTGCTACTTTGATTCAATATTCAGAGCAATATAATAAACTCCACCAAAAACTCACTTGAGTCTTGATAGTTACTGATGCTTTAGTGTGTAAATCCACTGAAAGAAAACCATCCATAAAAGACAAAAAAAGAAGAGGTGGATAAAGCTTCTGGAGTGCTACAGCAGTGCTACAGCTAGTTAGTGATGCACAGGAAAATGGCCTGGAGAAATTCAAAATTCCAGGTAGAGCACCTAAGTTGAGAATGATTTGGCTGCTATCTTCCTAATTAAACTACAATAACTTCTTGTGAAAAGCCAGGATATAGAAAACTAGCACTAGAAAAGGCAGGGAAAAAATATCATATTATGAAAAGTCTTCCCAAGTATTATTTCAATATTTTGAATTTAATTTAGTATTGAATTTTCAATCACCAGTTTAAATAGAGCAGCCCATAATGCCCATTTGAAGCAGGAAGAGTGATAAATCCAATCTTTATTAAACTTCCACTTTTCAAATAGATGCGAACTTTGTAAAAAGACAAAATATATAAACACTAAAATACAGGAAAACTTTTTTAAATTCAACATATTTTACAGGGTACAAAGATTTGCAGCTGCAGAACTGAGAGCTGAGCTAGGGTTGGTGCTCTGGCTCGGCAACACAAGTCAGGGCGAGATCAGTTCCAACAGCAAGACCCACATAATGCACAAAATTATACACAAAAGGAAACTAGAGCTACAGATACTCCCAAGTTTAAGGAGTTCAGTTCTCTTCACTAAAATTCCATGGCATTCCAAACTGGAACAGTGCCCCAGCACCCAGAGACAGTGCTGGACTGACACAATGAATGTCAGAACTAACTCGAGCCAGAGAATCGCAGTGACGGCTTTGAGGCTGTTGCATCCCAAAGTCGGTGGGCAAACACAGGGATTTTTAACCTTAATTCCAAAAATATTTCTGACTTTGCTGACTGGAGTTAACTGGTTACTTAATCAGATGCAGGGAGATAATGTCTTGCCTGGGAGGGGTTCCAGGCAGTGGATAAACACTGGATGTGGTGGATCTGTTAAATTGTACGTTGTAGTGAAATAATGGCAGCAAAGTAAATTCCAGTTGTAATAATTTAAAGAACACTCATCATTGCTTTGTCCAAGAGCTCTGTAAATGACCAAATTAATGGGCTATGGCAGAAGAATGTCCATGCTTGGAATGACTATGCAGTCATGGCTATCTGTGCCAGGAATGACCATCAGTGACTGACAGAAGATAAAAGGCACCTTGAATTTACAAGGGACCTAGGAATTTCCTTCTCCCATTTAGACACCCCTGCTTTTGTAAAACTTGTGGCCTACACCAAGCATTCTACTTGGTCTAAGCCACAAGGATACTAAATTGGCAGGAATACTAGAGCTGAGTGGGTAACAGCAATCCCATTTCAGGGAGACACTGCTGGAATTCTCATAAGACTAAATTCACAGACTACTCATTTTGACTGCCTGTGGATCCAGCAGATCATCTGGGATCCTGGAGCAGATTCTGATGGATCGAGGTGACTATTCTCTGCAGATAGTGGTGACCAGCTGGAACTCTGGAGAGAACAGCAGCAATTTCCTTCTCCCTGGGGAAGAGAAAATGATCACACGTGTTGGAGAGGATCCCAAGTGTTCAATCCCCCATCCCCACTTTGGAATGGAGTAAGGTGCAGCAGTGCTCTGTCAGCTCACCCAATATTCCCAATGTGGGTTTGGACCCTGAAGGGAAGTACAGCGGATGGGTAATCATGAGAGACAGCCAGAGTCAACTCAAACTTTGCAAAAGCCACCGAAGAGGAGAACAGAAGCTTCACCCTGTGGAAATAAAAAGATCCATGTGGAAACAAAGATCCATGCAAAACAGTCAAATGGGCTGCTTCCACCTTGGAATTAGTGCCAGGAGCAGAAATAAGTGATGTCACTTAGGCAACAAGCTCAGTAACTTTAGAAGAGTTCCAGCACATACTCACAGGAACTTCAGGAGTAAGACACAAAAGGCCCTTCACACTTTATCAACACTTTAGAATGCCCTAATTTCCCCCACAGAAAAAGTTAATGCACACATAATTCACAGAACCATCCAGAAATTATGGAAGAATAGAGACTAAAACCATGTTTTCTAGTTAACATAAAACATCCCCAGGCTGTTGAGGTTTTCTAATGCTTTAAGTGGGACTGATTTGCTTCCAGTTCCATGGGGGTTTTGGCACTCTTGCAAAGGGAGCCACAAAATTAGAATAACCTCTGGAGCAGCACCAAGGTGGTCAGAGCAAGTTAATAATTGGGCACTTCTTAATTAAAGATATGCATTAATAATGGAAGGATGAGGTGAAATTGTATTTGTGTTGTACCACTGGGACATGCCACAAAATTGGGAAGTATCAAGGGAAAACGGAAAGTAAAGAAAATAAACTTCAGTTTCAGTGCATCCTTCCTCCCATGACTGATTCTGCCTGGCTGAGACAAACACAAGATTAAAGGAGACAAAGCCCTAAGATACAGGTAAACTCTTGGCTCTGTTACGTTTGCATTGCTACAATTTGGCGTAAATATTTAAGAAAGACAAGTCAAGCAGGAAAACAGCAAGGAAGGAGAGGGTGTCTGATAGTCATAAAATCAATGAATCCATGAACAGTCTGACTTCCAGGCACTGGGACACTACAATGCAATTGTATGAAAATAAATTAAATTGTTCTTAAAAATAGCTGCATAAAGTGTCACTTTTAAGAAAACCAAATTGAAACTATTTCAGTTTTGCTTCTGATTATCTAGAAACTCCCTCTTAAGGCTACTGTGAACACCATCTTAAAGAATCACAGAACATCCTGAGTCAGAAGGGACCCGCACAAGGATCATCAAAGTCCAGCTCCTGGCCCTGCACAGGACACCCCAACAATCCAATTATCTGAATGTACTCACTCTTTGTCTTTGATATCTGTCTCCAGGAGATGGAATTTTGCACCCCACCTCTGCAGAAATTCCAACTCCTCTCCCAAGATTTTGCAGCGATTCACCACCAAGGAGATGTCAAAGAGAGCCTGGGGGGGCAATCAGAAAAGCAACATCAGCACTCAGGGGGTGTCCATGTGATGCTTGAACACACAGCTCATCCTAGAAAGTGCAAAACATAAACGTGGTTTAACCACTGCCTCAGTTTGGATGGAAAAATGAAACTGTACAAGTATAACAAATGTAAATTTTTTTGCTTTAAATTTGTCCTTTCAGCTTTGCCAACAGTCACACAGGAACACAAAAGTTTGGCTTGGCAACTTAAACCTACGTTCTTTAGGAGGCAGAATGGCTGTCAGCTCAGTTTATTTTTTTAAAGTGAAAAAAAGTTTTTTTAATGAACTTCAGCTTTTAGGACAGTTGCCTTCAGAGACAGGTATTTCCCCTCACACCTCAGAACATTCCTGGAGCAGATTTGGGTTGTCATTCCTGAAGCTTTCATTAAGGCGCTTTGGTTCTCAGCTCAGCTCTATTTTCTCTGTTGCAGAAAATAACTGGATTTCTTTTCCAGAGTCTTCTAAGTTTCCCTGGAACGTTACCTGGGGCAAATAATGCAGCGTGGGACACTTGTCCTGCCATCTTCCCCGGCTCTCAATAAACTGGAAGATGAGTTTTTGGACTAAACATGAGGAGGGTGGAGCTTGTTCCTCTGCAACACAAAAGAAAGCCAGAAATCTTTGAAAAGCCATTTCATAAAGCATTAGAAGATCAAGCACACATTTAGCCTTCCCAACAACAGATTAGCAGGGCTGCTACTTTCACACTATTCAAAAAATCTCACCATCCAGGAAAGATTCAAAGTCCAGGCTAGTGATGCTTCTGGAAGGACGTGCAGCGAAAAACTCCCCATCTGAGAAAGGAAGTTTAAAACCCCTAGTTATTTCCATGCTTAGTTCTGCAGCTACAGCTCCTCATCCTCAGAAACAGCCATGCATTACACACATTTCTGAATTTTCATATGAAAAACATGTTCAAAGCCACTTCTCCCAGCTTACACACTATAGTATATTTTCTATTTCCTACTTCATTTCAGCAGATCTTTATAAATATGGACATTTTATGTTTCTATTCTCTAACACCTCAAATTCATAAAACACAAACATAAAAAACAAACATTTTGTGGCTCACCTATTGGGGGTCCAAACACAACTGTGAGTGTCACAGAATCATAAAGAAAATTAAAGACAGCTTGCTGCTCACTCCATTCCATCAACTCCCACTCAGTGAAGCTGAAAAGGAGGAAAAAAAAACACCATCACCCCAAGTTTCAACCAACCAACCCAAACAACTTCCTGAGGGACAAACATCAGAGTATTAAATGCACTTGCAGCTCTTACCACATCGTACAGCAATGAAATTTTCCAAAGCCAAACAGAGTCTTTAATTCCAAGAGAATATAAGAATTGGTTGGGAATGCAAACATATTACTACAAATTTTATATAAATGTCAATTTGGTGACTGAAGGAGAGTTGGATGTAGAAAGCCTGAACACAGAGTACAACTGCAAAGCTGCGAATGGAATAACTGTCCCACACATGGAAGTTCTGCAAGGCTTTATTGCCTACCTTAGGCTGTGAGGAGATAGGCATTCCAAGATTTCCCACATCAAATAACAAGGAAAACCAAACCCAAACACATACAGGTACAAATATGAGGCCCTGAAACAGCTATTAAAAAATAAAACCTGGAGGTGTTTTCCTTACTCATATTTCTTCAGGATTTCCAGGCAGGCCTTTTCAGTCTCCTTGAGCTTCTCCATCTCAGCCAAATCAAGCTCATCCTCAGCGTCCATCTCTGACAGTTCTCTGCAAGGATAAACCAATCTCATGGGGTGTGGTACAGTGGTTAAAAACAGGCCAACCCTTTAAAATCTGCATGTGCACCTGATTCTAAAATCCTCTTTGACATCTTACCTCAGAAGTTCCTCTTCTTGGGCTGTGATGCTTTGCAATTCTAAAGCAAACAGAAAAAATGAGAGAAAAGGAAAAAAATGTGAGAAAAGAGCAGCACAGGAAGCCCTAATTTGCCATTCACTGTTTTTTGCACTCACTGTTTTTATGGAGTTAAAGGTTATAATTATTGGACAATAAAGTGCTGAATATGACAACTAGCACACACTTTTCAGGTAGCAGGTTCTAAATTCTCCTCTTCCAGGGAAAAACCAGTCCACAGCTATGTAATTAGTTATGTGCAATGCAGGAAAGAGAGCAGCAGAATCTGCATCCCCCTCAGAGTTAATGCATCAGGGTGGGGGTTGAGTATCACCCTCTCCAGGTTCTAAAACACCAGACAAAAAGTGCATTCAGGTGGTTCAATTACCTTTCTGTATGTTTTGCCCTCCTGCTGTTCCAGCACTACAGCCAGCTTCCTCTTCATCCCAAAAAGAATCTGTGGGAAACAAGTGTCAGGTCTGTGCAGAACTCCCAGATTCAATACTTGGAGTTACTTTTATTTGTTTGTGGGCTCTAGAAATCTCAGCACTTCAAAGTTAACTAAAAAAATACAACATGGAAAAATATCTAGCAAAAACTTCAAAAAGTGATAATAACAAGTAAAACTTGTTTTATTGCACTGTTTTAGAGCTACTACTGTGCAATTTGATTTCTACTCAAGGCATTGGAGAAAAAGAATTGAAACTACAGAGCATCATTACACAGCAATGCCAACTTCTGACTGCAGCTGGTATCAAACAGCCACAAACAGAATCCTGAACTGAGCTTTTAAACAGCAACTCTGCAGAAAAAAGAGAAAGCAGCATATTGGCCACCTCTTTGGAAACACACACCTGATTCCAGAGCAACCACGGAGCTCTCTGCCTCCTTCATCAACTCATCCACCTTTTCTATTCTTGATTGGAGCTTTCTGTATTGCTCCTAAGATGGGAAAATTGTACATGAGTCAGTGATACTATTTTCAAAGCTGAATTTTCTTCTGGGATCACCATGGGGCTCTTTGCTTGCTAATTAATTAAAGCAGCTAGTGAAATCTGTCATGAGAGGGAAGAGGCAATTGACAAACCATGGGGGAGTAGCCAATAATTATAAATTACTAAATGCTTACTGAACCTAGAGCTTTAATATATACACATCTTTGATCCCTGTCACAATGCCTTAGTTGTGCCCTTCCTTGTTATTTATCAGAGAGCCCTGGAATGGTTTGGGTTGGAAAGGATTTTAAAGATCATCTAATTCCAATCCCCTGCCATGGGCAGGGACACCTCCCACTACCCCAGGTTGCTCCAAACCCCATCCAACCTGGCCTGGGACACTTCCAGGGATCCAGGGGCAGCCACAGCTTCTCTGGGCACCCTGTGCCAGAGCCCCAGCATGCACACAGGGAAGAATTTCTCCCTAAATACTTGCTGCAGTATAAAGAGCTCATTTTTGGTGGTGTTTCCTTTAATACTCCCATTTTTCACTCTGTTAATCACCAAAACTCTAAGGCAGAAGGTTCCTACAGCGTAAATGCAAGGAAGTCACTGTCTCAGTGTCATATTTGCATATAAATAAAAGGGAAATCTATTTATAAGAAAGCAACTTCCATGAGAGCACACACTGACAATAAATAATTGTCACATTTAAAGACAAGAAATGTGGTAGAAGTGATTTTCTGGAGGTAAATGCCTGCAGCCTTGTGGCTCCTTACCTCAGCACTCTGCAGCAGCTTCCTGTACAACGTCTCCTTCTCATTGTGAGACAAGATTTTAGCCTCCTTGGTGAAACAGGATTTCATCTTGTTCAGTTCTGCTCCAAACTTACTCAGCTGTGAAGAACGGTAAATACAGAAAAGTAAGTGAATGGAAATATGATCCTTCCTGACTCTAGCTCAGCACCCAACCTCACTGATACCCTATGCCAAACTCAACGATGAATTAGGAAAAGTACTGTGTCTCTAATCAATTTATAGACTTTATTTTCAAGGAATAGATCTTTATTCTTGGCATTAGAACCACAGAAAACAAAATCTCTTGATCCACCTTCTCAGTTCTTGTGGGATACTTTTTTAAATTTTCTGGGTTTTCTATGCAATAACTGTGGGTCATTTCTTTCTCCTTTAATATATTTCAGAGGACACATTTCCTTGCATTCTCCTGACATGCTGGAAGTTCCCAGCAGTTTTCCACTTAGAAAATATTTTGCCTTGTTTCACCTGCTGTTATTTTGTAACCATTCCGGTTCTTATTTGATGTGAATAAATAATTTAGCCTTACTTCTTCATTACATACAAACATTCTTTACATGCAGCATTACCTCTTCATCAGTGCAGGTTCTCATTACTTCCCACAAACTCCTGATCACGTTCACCAGGGGCTGATCCAGGACAGTCACATGTGGCTTTAACCTGAAATACGAGGAAAAAAAATTGGAAGCCTTGTTGCAATTGCACTGACCACACAAAGCAGCACGTTGATATTTATACAGTTCATTTCTAAATCTGTAATAAACTACAATCTATATTTTTACTTTTCCTGCCTGTAATGTACTAACTTTCTTCAGGCCATTTCCATGAACCCAGAGCTGAAAAAATGGAATTACTGATAAAGTGTGTGACTGGAAAACCACTCACTCCTCTATTTTCCGAGACAGATCCTGGCAATCCTCCTCGTAAATCCTCAGCTTGGGCCGGTGAATGTACTGGCTGTAGATGAGATCTTCTGCAGTGGGAGGTGCACTGACTGCACACTGAGGAAAAACACAGGGAAAAGTAGGAAGAAGAAGAAAAGAAAAATCCATATTTTTCAGATATAATAACTTCCATAGTCATAGTAATCATTTCAATTCTGCTTTCACCCCTTGTGATTCCTCATGCCACCAGAGCACAGGCTTCCTTTTGGGATATGTGCCTTATCATTAGAGCTCAAAAAAATGAAATTAAATACTACTGAAAGAGGTCTCTCTTTTAGATGCAGACTTGAAAACACGTATATGTTATGCAGATAACAAGAGTGCTCCCCAGAAAAACGATGCTTCATTCAAAATTCTGCTTAATTGAGAATCAAAACTCCCAAATCTTAGGGAAGCCTTATGGAGCTTTATTCCTCAAATAAATACAAGGGGGGGTATTTCAGCAAGCTGCCTGTGTAGTAAAGCTCATAAAAAACTGACATTAATTACTCCTACTCCTTCAAAGAAAGTTTTCAGGGGCTTTTGTGGGGGTGGTGTCTGTTTTTTACCAGTCACTAGTCTACAGTAGCAGCATTATTAAGCCTGATGACAACTCAGTATGAATAAATTTGTAAAATAAACTGTAGCTCAGCTGGGAGAGCATTTTAAATAAAAATAGAAGGGACTTAGAAGTCAGACTTCTGTATTTCTTCCCCTTTCTTCAGGTGAGGAAATAAAAGAGTGGCAATATCATGGTGAAGCATTTCTAAAGGAGTAGAACAGACAAGAGGAGCTCAGAGTTGCTGCAGGCAGTAGTGGCTGATGGACACAGTGAGAAGATAAAGTGAAAAGATCAGACTGAGCTTCTAAATCTTTCAAATTTATTGTCCTTAAAACAAATTTTAAAAGCAAGAATTAGCATATTTATCCAAGAACAGTAATCCTGAATATATGGTATTTGATGAGGACATGGAAATCCGTTCTGGTTTTTCATTTGAGTTGTAAAAATTAAAACCCAAACCAACAAAGGAGTATTATTTAAAGTCAATTATGTTGTTCCACTCACACTGGCTGGAAGCTGGCTGTGCCGGGGCTTCTGAATCACAACATGGACTTGAAGAAGGGTAAAAAACTCCCCAACTGTGATAGCACCATTCTGGAATTTCTGTACATTTGAGGAAAAACACACCGGTAAGTCCATTTTTCAAGACAGAATGCTCACTGGTGTATAAACACAAGAGGTTTTTTTTCCTGTTAGGACAGGAAATTGCCTGTTCATACCTCCCATAAATTTTCTTCACAAATGCTGTCCGTGAGAAGCTGGGACTCCACCTGACTGCTGCGCTGGACTGGGAAAACAAAACAGAAAGGGGGAGGCATTGGTGGGGTTAATAACATTCATACAGGGCAAAGAACACAAGGTTTGGGACTCTTATCACAAATGGGCTCTTACTTGTTGACTCTATATCAGCCTTCACGGAATCCAGGGAGCTGCTGGTGCTGCCATGAGGACACTCAGGGCTTTTAGCTGAGAGATTTGGAGGTTCTCCAGCTTTATCAACTTCTGCTTGCTCCTGAGGCACAACATCAAAACTCACCTAATATTAACAAATTAAAACCAATAAAATAATATAGTTATATAAAACAAACTAACTGGGTCAGTGGTTTATTGTAGCTGGTCCTTTAAAGGGTTAAAGGGATATTACACAGAGAATGGTTTAAAATTGGCAAATCCCTCATTCTGCCTGTTTTGCCTGGTACAGGATTGTTGCACACACCAACTCATTCTTCTAACTTGGCAAAACAATGAAAACTACAGGGAAAGACACAGGAAAACAAACTGGTGATAATGAAAAACAAGAAAACCTACTAATAGACCCACTTACACCCCCAAAACTTAAGCCCTGGTGGTGTTAGAGTGAGGGACCAAGCTCACCTCCAAGTCTTGAGGGGCCCCAGCATCCACATGTTGATCCCTCTTGGCCTTCTTTGGGCTTTGAAGATCCTCCCCTGCTTGTCCTAAAGCTCTTTTCATGTTGCAAGTTTTTGTCTCTTCAAATGGATCCTTTTCAGAGTGGGGGATTTGTTTTTTATTTTTATCAGTCCAAGCGCTTTCCATGAGTTCAGAGCTGACAGATTCATTGGAATCCATTTCCTCCAGGCACACAGGGAGAAATTCTTCTGCTATGAACTGAAAAGGATTGAAGTTCTGCCTGCTGGACTTCTTGCCTGGGGTTTCACTGGTGTTTGCTGGAACTGGGGCTTCTACTCTGTCTGATTTTGTACTTATGTCTTGTGCACTGGAAACACGATTTCTCTTGTTTGGTAATTTAGGCTGAAATATACCCAGAGGGATATTTATTCCTGGATATTTATCCTTAGGCACCATTCCTATGGGATCAGCTCCAGATTCCAGACCTGTGTTCTCCTGCTTTTTTGTATCCAAGAAGTTATTTGCTTCACTGACAGTGTTTTTTCCCAACCTCAGGGTATCCTCTGGCTGAGCTGAAGAACTGGGCAACTGGTCAAAAGAAGCAGTTTTGGAAACAGAAACAGATTTCCTTGTCAAATCTAATAGTTTTGAACAAACACTTAAAACACCTGAAGCTGCTGGTAGAAGAGTGGGATGTGTCTCATCCCCTGAACTGTCAGTGACCAAAGGTTGCCTCGTTTGTTCAGAGTCTTTTTGAAAGTCTTTTGGAGGCATCTCCCCTTCAGATGACAGTTCCTCATTTTTCTTGGATTCCTTATTAGCAGCCGGAATGGGGTTTGCTCCAGCCAAGCCCAAATCTGAATCTCCACACTGAGATGAACCCTCTTCCACTAGCTGGTTTCTCTGAGTACTAGGGGCATCTGGATTACCCTTCCAAGGATCTGATCCCTGCATGGGAAAGGCAACACAGGATCCCAAACTGCCACTTTCTTCTCTGTGATCCACAGTGCCCTTATTTGGGAACTCAAAAGCTACTCCCTTTGATTGCAGTTTTTCTGGTGGTGTGAGATCCTGCTCCCAGCTTCTAGGGACAGAATTATCTGTGGGAAGGCCATGATCCTGTGGTGTCCCCGCATCCACAGTACTTTCTCGAAGGGAGACAGAATAAAGGGAATGTGTTGTAGTGCCTCTGGGGACCTGGGTAGCTCCTTTCTCACTAGGAAATGCTGAGTCTGATGAAGCAGAAGAGGGAATGCTGGGCTTATCCTTAGGTTTTGTGGCATATTGTGAGGAATCCATTTCACCACTGCAGGGCACCAACCCACCATGCATATCCTGTGGTGGCTGCTGGGCATTTGTGTGGGGCACCTGCTGGGTCTCCACCCCACAGATGTTCTTACTGACAGCAACAGTGTGGGATGCAGTGATGTCCATGTCCTCCTGGTCGTGGGCAAAGACGATGGTTTTGTCAGCAGGAATGGCTGGGATGGGCTGTCTGTGCTGTGCTGTGTGAGTTGTGGTGATCTCCATACTCTCAGCCAGAGCAAAACTGATGGTTCTGCCACCTGCTGCAGCCTCCTGCCCACCCAGCCCCGCCGGTGTTGTCGTCGTGGCCCCTTTCCCCAAGGACATTGTTTCGTTCCCACTTTGACCAAACCATGCAGGTGCTGCTTTGTTTTCTGAGAAAACAACGTTGATGCTGTGATCTGGAACTATCACCACACCCCTGCCAGTCATGTCCATGGTTTCACCGTGGGGAAACACAACAGACTTTTCTCCAAAGAAAGACAACTGGGAACTTCCCTTGGGCACCTCAGATGTCCTGGCCCACACTGGCTCTTCCTCACCCCTCTGGAGGAGCCCATGAGCTGAGGGACGAGTTTTTAAATCCTCTCTTGAAGAACCCATTTCACCCATGGAAAAATGTCTGTCAGAGTCTCCTTGGGTAGGCAATATTTTGCGTACTGTCCTCACTGCCTGGGGTTCCTCTTGCTTCTCTGAGTTTTGGCTGTCTGTATTTATTCCTATCACTGTCCCAAATTGTTCATTTCCTCTCATTCCAGAGGGAACAGGATTGTTACTGAAAGTAAATGAACCACCTGGAGCCAAAGCAGTAACAATTTGCTTATTGGTGTTCATTTTCAAGTCCTCACATTCCATTGCTGCAGTTTGACTCACGATATCCACACCACGACAACTGGAAAATGGGAAGGGCTGGTTTTGCAGCTGCTTGGATAGTGCAGTGTTTTGATTATAATTATTGGATTCTTGTTCAGTGTTAATAGGAGCAATCTCAAAGGCAGCAGGATGAGCTTTGGTTATGTCCATGCTTTGATCACCTAAAAACACACCTGTTGTGTCATTTGTGCAGGAATCTGAGAGGCTTGGAAGGTTTTTTTCCAGAGGTTGTGATACAACTTTTTGGCTTTGCAAAGACAGGGACGCACTGGTGTTAGTGACAACATTCTCAGGGTCACCTCTGTTTTGTTCTTGTAACAAACACAGGCTCTTGGCACTCAGACCACTTGCCTGGAAGCTGGTTTTTCCAAGCTTATCACCCATTATCATCCAAGTATCTTGAGCACTCCTTTCCATTGCCTGGCTCTTTTTAATATTCCCATCAATACTCCTCACTTCAACATTTTCCTTGTCCACATCTACAGAATATGCAGATATGTCACCCTCAGTGACATTTTTGTTCTGGTTCTTTCTTGGAATGATTTTGCAGGGCATTTGTTTCGGTTCTGCTGTTATCCCACTGCTTTGACCATCAAAGAAAACAGTGTGGCATCTTGTTATTTCCATTTCTTCCTGCTCAGTTACATTGGAAGACGTGGATCTGTTTCCCAGGAAATGAGGTTTGCAGGTGACAGAGGTGAACGCTGCAGTGGGGTGTTCATCGTCAACATTCTCTCCACCATCCTTAACATAGGTTTTAGCCAAGTCCATGTCTTCTCCTGTGAATATTACTGTCTTCTCACCTGAAAAAACATGCTGGGGCTTTGCAGAGGGATCAAACCTGCCCTTCAGAACGCTGTCAGCCGCCAAATGCATATAAGAGCCAGAGCCAGTGCTGGCTGCAGCAGGACCATGAGCCTGGGACACGTCTTCCATGTGCCCACCCGAGGCTGAAGGCAGTTCCATTGCACTGATTTTATAGGGCCCAGCAGCAGGATTATCTCCAGGCACCAGACTCTTTGGGATGTCACCACGTGCCAGGGAGCTGCTCCCTGAGAGCGGAGGGTTGGTACTCACTGGCTTTTCACAGGTTTTATGGCATGAACTGTTCTTTTCTGTGGTGCTGGCCTTATAGATGATGTCTGTGTAATTCCCAGTCATTTCCATGTCATCACACTTGGAAAACACAACAGTTCTGTCCTCTCGGAAGATGGTCTCAGAGGAAACGGACCCCTGGATGGCAGACAATGCCCTGGCCTCCTGTTTCCCAGCTCGCAGCACTGGGGGGTCTCCTCTGTCTTCAGCATTTGCTGTTTTTCTGTCTGCACAAAGCTGAGGCTCCTGCTGACCATTTAAGTCGCGGTCAAATGCTCTCCTGAACACAGAATTATCTAACTCTGTGGGTGGGAAATCCTTTTGGAAGTTGAGACTTGGGTTCCCGACAGTGGAGAGGGCAAAGGACACCTTTGCAGTGTGACTGGTTGTCACGTCCATGCCTTCGTCTGCAAATTTCTCGGTAACATCTGCACACTCCCACTGCTCTGGTGGAACCTCACTGATGCCAGGGAATGGAACTTTAACATCAGCTGCCTCACATTTTGTCATCTCCATCCCACCTTCTCGGCCTCGAAACTCTTTTGTCACATTGCAGGTGTCCAGCGGCTCTTGGGAATAGCCAAATTCCCCGGACAGTCGTGTCACGTCTCCCAAGCCTTGGGAAGGGACACAGCAAACATTTTCCTTGTCAGGTCCCTCAGCAGGTTTGTTTGACTTCAGTCTGAGCAGAAATTCATTGAAATCTATTTTTTTCACAGTAGTGGCGGCTTCCTTCTGTTCCAAAGATGGGTCCGGATGGTTTGTGGGGTCGGAGAGCAAACTCAATTCCTTGCTGGTTTCTGCCTTCCCCTGGCTGGAGTTTAACCTAGCCAGGAAGGAGTTGAAGTCTATTTTCTCAGTTGTGTCAGGCTGGTGGGCTCTGAGGTCCCGTGAGATCACGGCTGTGTGACTGGCTGTCATCTCCATCTCGTTCTCCTCTGAGAAGAGGAGGGTGGTGTCCTGCCTGTCCATCTTGTCCTTTCAAAAAAGAAAAAAAACCCTGTTAATCTTAGGCCTCCCTGATAAGCAGTAACATATCTGAGGAAAGGACAATGACTAAGTTATGCAAATATATCATATTTAAATAGCTTTTAATGAAACAATGTGTCTCACCTTACACTTCACATCTAGCCACAACTTAGCAATCACAGATCAGTTACTGGGGTTTATGGATCAGTATTTTCTATTTCTCTACAACATGATTTCCACCTTTATGTCCATCTGCTCCAAAGCAGCAGCATCATGCTGGATGTTTCAAAAAACTTTTTCACCACGGATAAGGGAGATCTTAGTCTCTTTAACAAAAAGCACTTAATAGCTGTGGGGGGAAAATTGTAATGAGATATATTATATTTTATCAAGTATAAAGAATATATTTGTTACCAGATGAAAAATTGTCTACACCTGGTGAGTTATCACATTGTTCATCTTCCAAAAACTACTGGCCTATGGAACTGCTCAATGCCCATTGTGTAAGTAGGAGAACTGGAAAACTTAAGAGAAGTTTGTAATCAGTGGTGGCCACTTTAGACACTGGAAGATCAAGAGAAGTGGCCTAAGGATGGAACCTTGCACTGCAATATATATTGCAATTTATGTCATTTTGTAGAATGGAAAATAAGTGGGATGAAGTTCCTTGTACACTTGAGCAGGAAAAAAAGGCAAAGGGTTGAAAGAGGTGTTGGTTTGTGGGCAGCATGGGACAGAGGGGCTTAAAGTGCAGGCGAGAAGAAGAGGAGGATGATTTAGAGCTGATGGTTGCTCTGTGGCAAATAATAAAGAGGTTGAATCTGAAGCACCAGGGAATATGGTTAGACACATAAGTGAGGCTTGGAAAAGCAAACTGGAACAGAAAGAACGTTTGAGGGGATAGGGTGATTTTGGTCCGATTGCAGGACACACTAGAAGGCAGCAAGGAGATGTTGGAGGAGATGCCAGGGAAGTTCTGATGGTTCCCCTCCAGCAGGTGGCTGGGAATTATGGCCCAAATAACCTTGTTTTTAATAGTGGATTTATGTCATAATTAAAGCCATAATTAGGACTCAGGACCCCCTTCACTCAGAAATAATTGGTTAACTATTATAAAAATTGGTGACTAAAGTACACTTTAGTAATTTGTATTAATTAGTGGCTGAAGTATATCTGGCAATTTCTATAGTGATAATTAGTGTCTGAAATGTATTTGGCACTTTGTGTTGTGATGGTTGATAGCTGAAATGTTTTGGCAATTTGTAAAGGAAGGAGACATTGGAAAAGGGAGTGTTCCCAAGCCAGGTAAATCAAACAAAGAACCTAAACCAGGCTCTTCAAGCCATCAAGCCCAAGACCTTAAGTTAAAATTAAACACTCCCTAAAGGAAACAGGGGAATCAGCCTCAGCTGAGCCCTGGTTACTTATTGCTGGGAATGAAAAGGTAAATTTTTAAATTGATACAGAAACAACTTGCTCAATCCCCTTGCTGGGGAGAAATTCATTGGGAAAATTGGATGTGTTCAAGTAACTTTCTAGGATGGGGAAATACAAATTGAAACACCAGTATCAAAAGCCCTCAAGGCAAATATTTTTATGTTACAGGAATCAGAAGAGTTGGATGAAATCCAGAAGAGGCAGAGAATGCTGTAACCCTGTTAGTCTGGGCAACTGAGATGCCTGGATGACCAAAGGTGGCCAAATTAGTGAGGATTACTCTCAAACCTGAAGCCAAACTAGTAAAGCAAAACCAATATCCTATTAAGTCTGAGGCAAGGAGAAAGTTGGAGAGACTAAAAATTTTTTAGAATATTGAAAGAATATGAATCAGAATATAACACACCAATATTATCAGTTACAGATTTGTACAAGATTTAAGGGCTATTAATGAAAAGTTCCTGATATTCATCCAGTGGTAGCTAATCTGTACACACTCCTGACAGCACACAAAATTGGAAAGTATTCTGCCAGCAATCAAGAATGAAAGTGACTCAACGCTACTGCAAGTCAGTTACATTCCTTAGAACCATCTGGACACAGGGTGTCAAAGAGAATGGCACATATAAGCAAAGAAGCAGTAATATATTTTAGTTTTGAGATCTTGCAGGAAAAACAGAAGCTTGGGAAGCAGCTGAAAAGAAGCCATTTGCCAGACTCCAGAGCCAAGGACTATGAGCCTTCTTATGGACTGCAGTTATGGGGTACCGGCAAAACCTTTGCACAGTCCACCAAAGATACTTGGTTTGGATTCCTGAGAGTCAGAGTGCCTGAAAAGCCCTGAAAGAACCTTAATGCCAACCCTTGCACTGGCAGCCTCACACCTGAACCAAACCATCTGAGTTATCTGTGCAAGAAGGGATGCACCTGGCACTGGGGGTACTGGCTGGCGTTTGGGATCATGGAAGCAGATTTGGACAATTGGACAATGCCAGGGAAGGTGACCTGGAAAGCTCCAGGAGAGTGGTGGTAGCTACAGAGAAGCACAAAAGCTGATATGTGCCCCACATGGGCACAGCTGGTTTGGAACAAAAAGGAGGACACTGGATATTGCCAGCAGGATGTCCTTGTAAAGCCCATCAGTTTGGAGACTCCCCAGTTAATACAGGGAATCAATTAGCTGACAAAACAGCAAGAGAAGTTATTGAAAAAGGTCTGTCCTTGCACTAATACATAGCAAAAAGTTGAATGTCTGGGAACAAGAACCAAATCAGGACAGGCAGTTAGCCCCACCACTGGAAGCTACAGAAAATCCCAGCAAGTGATTAGTAAACTCATGGAGGTGAGTAATTGTACCAAATTAATGTTGAAAATAACAGAACTAAAACCATCAAGAAACACTTCAGGAAATAGAAAATTTCTGTAAATTATAGTAGCTTATATTACTTTACTATATAAAGTAATATAAATTATTACTTTATATAGTAACTAATTTATAAAGGAATATAGTAAGCACAAAGATGACAGAAATTAAGATCGGATACTGAAAAATAAGTAATTTGTTTTGCAAAATGATCTCAAGGAAGGAAGGCCACCTCCAAGGCTAGTAAAACAGAGGAATTCACCAGGTAATTATTGGCAAACTGAATTTGCAGAACTGCCCAGGCTGCATGAGGGGCTGATACATTTTAGTATTTTGGTACTTTCTCTAGATGGCCAGAAACTTTCCCACACTGCACTAACAAGGCAAGGGAAGCCTCGAAACTTTACTGAAATTAATGTAATAGTATCAAAATTAACTCCTGTACGTTTTAAAAGGTACATTGTTGCCAACAAATCATTGGGACCAGACTCGCCTGGTGCATCTTTTCAAACCAGAAGATCCGGGGTTCATCAGAACCTGGAGTTTTGGACTAACCCAGGAGAAGGGAAAGGGACCATATCAAGTGCCCCTGGTGACCTACACCTCTCTCAGAGTGGAAGGAATTGATCCCTGAGCTCATCACAGGCAGGTAAAACAGGCAACCACACATTAAACACAGCACAGACAAGACTGACTCACACCGTGGAGTTTTGATGTTTATATGCAAAACCTGTTGTTTTAGGATAGGATATGATTTTCTAAGGAAATATTATTTATTAGCTCTAGAGGCTAATTATAAATAATTACATATTTTTAATAATTATTGACACTATATTCTTAATTTCTGGGAAGGAACATGTAGTCTTAAAGTTAGTGCAAGATTTTGGCAAATTACAGAATGTAACTTCTATAACATGTGGGACCTTACAAAACAGATTAGCTTTAGATCTATTACTGTTACACAGACATGGAATATGTGGTTATTTGAATTTAAATAACAATATTTGTATGCACATTCCAAATGTGACTGCTAAATCAGATGATCAAATAAGATATGAACTGATTGTTGCATCTGGCAGAGAATTAATGGCAGAATTAGAAAGTAACTAGTTAAATAAATATTTATTTTCCCTGACTGGTTTGTTTGCCTTATTTTGCAAAATATATTTGTGATCATATGAATAATTGTGATTATTATACTTGCCTTGAAAACTTACATTAGTAACAAAAGTAAGTGAGGCTCGGGAAGGCTTGCAAAGAAGACAAGAATGGAGGAACTAGTTCACTCTTGAGAAGTTACAAAGTCATTTCAGAAGCAAGAGTTATTTATGTTGCAGTCTAATGCTTATCAGATTAGGACACACTTCAAAATACAGACTATTCACTCTCAAGAGAATTTTATGTGAATACAAAGGCTTATTTTTAGGCAGTTAGCATTTTTAACCTTTACTACACCAATTCTTGTGATGTATTTTGGATGCTGGCATTTTCAGCACCAAAAAATTAAAGCCTCCACATACCTCAGTCTGCTGCCCCAAGGCCTGGATGGGGGCATGAAGCAAAGTGTTCATCCCTGTGGAAAGAAAGGGAATACTCCAGTTTTTGTGCTCTTTGCTTGGCATTTTATCCACTGAGCTGAAGCTCAATGTACTGAGTAAATAAATACAATAAAACCCAAATATATCCTGAAAAATATTTTCATTACTCCCTTCAGCACCTCGAAGGGCCACCTAGACTTACATAACAGGATCCCTGTAAACAGCTTCAAGGGAAAAAGCTCATCCAGAGAGAGCTCTCCCAAGGCAGGGAGATTGCTCTAGGCACATTAAAATTTCTCAAATATAATCAATAGCTTTAAACAGAGTCATTTAGTTATTAAATTTGTTTTCAAACTCACCAGTGATCTCACATGGAACAGCCCCAGGGTCTTCATTCCTACAGAAGGTGCATTTGAGAAACAGTTTGTTAAAAGGTTTCGAAGAGAAGCCTTGATCAATAAACTGAAGAGGCACAGAATTGTGTTGCACAGAATTCCATGGCACAGCTCATGTGGGTCTGGGCAGCAGATACCAAACACTGTTTATTTGTCTTATATTCTAATTTGAGTTACAATCTTATTTTTCCCATGAAATTATCTATAATGCCACAAACCACTGTTCAACATACAGCAGCATTTTAATTTTTAAATGACAAGAAAAAAAAATTGTTTTTCATAGAATCTATGGCTCTCTGAAATCCCTCTTCTCACAAAGTGTCTTATCTGTTATTTTACCACCAAGTCATTTTAATTTTACAGATCCCAATATTGTGTTTTATCTACAAGAACTTTGAGGCCAGACTAACACTTTCTCTTTTTCTGAGGAAAAAGTTTGATAAAAAAATATTGAATAATAACAAATATCTATCAGACATGATACTTACTGATTAGTGAAGATATCATCTTTCTCGTCTGCTGAACACCCTAAAAATAAGAAAATGACATTACAACGTGAGAAGCATGATCACATTTGTACTTGATTATCTTAAAGGTTTTGCCCAACCCACACGATTCTGACTCAATAAAACACTGAGACAAGCCTGAAGTGCACAGAAAACAATGTTCTGAAGTTCTCACTCTTGATGTGTCTTCTCTGCGACTAAGGAGTTTTCAGCCAGCCCAGGATACAGATCTGACCCCACTCTTCCTTCCTCAAACAGAAAAGTTCTGATTTCATAAATTCAAGCTAAAATCTGGTTGCTAATAGTCTGGGAAACCTGTCATGAAAAGAAAAAGGTTACCTGTATTTTCTGTCTCTGATGCGCTGTTCTTAAGATCTCGCTGGAAGACTCTGCAGCTAAGAACAAAACCACCAGTTTTTAAAAACACAAAACCATCTCTAAAGGCAAAGTAAAAAAAAAAAAATCAGCACTAATTTAAATCTTTTCTACATGTTCTGCAGCGGGATATCAAAAGCCAGAAGCGTACTGAACCCAGCTGTCTTTTTCAGGGAGAAGATGCCGTTATGACATTTAAGATGTATAATGGAAACTGAATGGGAAACAAAAATTCTTAATATATTAATTTCACTGAACTGGGCTCTTTTTCAGCTGGGAAGAGAAAATGAATAATGGCTCTCAGCATTCAACCCAACTTGATTTAACAATCTCCCTGCTGCTTGCAGTCATTTGTGATTACTCAGTGAGGACACTTTTAGGGGGAAGGATTATTCCCTGCCCTTTATGGCTGAGGAAAGGATGTGTGTGCACCCTCCAGCTCCCTCACTTGATGGTGTTGGCGAAGCTGACCCTGCGCGAGCTCCTCCTGCGTCTCTCTACGTGGATGTCCTGCCAATAAAAAACACAACAGGTCGCTACCCATGGCAGGCACAGCTCTCCAAGAAACACAAAACCCAACAAAAGTGGTGTGTTGACATTACTATCAAAAATGGTGCATTAAATCCACCCACGTTATTCCAGTGACACAGTTGAATCAGCAAAATACCGAGGAGGGTTTGTAGGAAAAAGCTTGATAGACTCACCTGGGTCATTTCATTCCCATTTCCCAGATCATCCAGAGGATTTCGTGGAGCCTTTAAAATCTGAAAGAAAATACAATAGCTGAGAGTTCAGCCTGCAGCTCCAAGAGCTGGTTTCTTGGCTGAAGAGAGTTTCTAAAAGCCAGCAGTGCCCCAGTCAATCCTCTCAGTGTAACAGGCTCTTTTGAAATGCTTCTCTTCAAGTTGCAAGAGCAAGCAAGTTCCTCTTTCAGCTTCCCTTGGCTCCTTTCCTCCCTCACAGGGTTTTATTTTGAGGAATGCTGTAAGTTACTCACGGAGGACAGTCTCTTCCTTCTGATGTGCTCTGTGTTATCACTGCAAGGGGAAAAAGGGAAACAAGTATTGATGCCTAAAGTTTTCAGCTTTTATGTATTTGTAGTTCTGCACACTGTTAAATGCCTCAGTTAAATTCCAGTACTTCCCCACCTTTCTTTCCCACAGTGAACAGGCGCTTATTGACACATTCCTAAAATTTTGTTTAGTCTTGCCTGTACATTCTCCAAGGACGTTTTATTTTGCACCACGTAATCACAGGCATAGTAAAGGTAGGGTAGAAGGGCAGAACCCATGGGGGAGATTACCCAACCAACTGCTCCTCTCATTGGACAATATTGGCCAGATATTCGAACTCTCTGATCTTATCAATTGTAAGGATCTAATTTGGGGGCACTGCTTTTCACCATATTATGTGCCTGAAGGCTTCCAAGCAAAGGTTTGCTTTTATATTATCATTATATAGCCTGGAAAGGTTTGTGCTCTATTTCCAGGCATCAGAATGCCTCAGTTAAATTGCACCAAGGCACGTTTCCTAAATGGTCATACCATGGTTTTGAGGTTAATAAATTGATTTCTCTGTTATTTAGAAATTAAAATAAACAATGTGCTTGGAACAGACCGATCATTTCAGCATTGGTTCCCAAAATAAGTTTTGGAAAACTCAGCAGATTGCCCCCCCAATCCCATGGACAGTTCATTTCCTGCCAATCCATCGCTATGAAATACCCTCCCCAAACACCAAAGAAACTCCCCGGTCTTCTTCACAATGGAAAACAACTTTCATTCAAAGGATGCTGAAGTGCATTATGAAAAGTTTTGCCTCTAAAGGTCAATATTTGTACCACAGTAAAATTCTCAGAGGGTTTCAACTCACTTTTCCATGTTAGGGTCCGTGTAAATCTTGTCCATTGCTGAAGGATGTGCTTTTCCTATAAAATACAGCACCAAAATTCAAAACCATTAATGATCCTCAGTAGGAAAACTGCATAAACCCACAACTGGCTATTAGCTTTTCATGCTGTGTTTTTTTCCTCTCCATTCTTCTTTAGTCACAGAAATGCTCTGAAGTACGACAGGCCTCTCAAGTCAATGTTCGGTTATATTCACATTAGACCTATATTTCCTATTGTGTAACATATTAGAAAACAGTTGTGCTGACAATTTAAGTATTACTGGTTAACTGACCTTTTATTTAAAGTTAAGATTCTGGTAAATGCTGGGAGATAAAGGAGATCAAACCTTATCCATGACAATGTTTGTTCTGACATACAACATATTTTCCCTCTCTCTCTAAACTGAATTTCTGGTATTTCAGCTTGTGCCGATTGCTTCTTGTTCCTTCTCTAGATACAACCAGAAGAGCATGGCTCAATTTTCTTAAAACCCTCCCAAAAGGAATAAGAGGAATGTGTTTTTACAAACTATGAGTCTGCCTAAGCCAGAGACTGATAGGTGAGTTAAGCAAGAGCAGAATGTTACTTATGGACACAAACTGTTCTTACCCAATGCCCTGCTAAATTCCTGGACTTGGGGAAAAAGAACAAATATACAAAGAAAAAGAGGGAACAGGGGGGTGCACATTAGAAGAGGGTCTGTATTAGGCAATTCAGAAGTATCTCTCAAGTACCTCAGCCAGTGGGGAAAGGAAAATTTGGATAAAAAAGGAGGCTGCATCCCCCAGCAATTTGAGAGACCCCATGGAAAATGCCCCGTGGCCTCTCTCTTTATTCATGAATAAAGCTACGGGACTCCTCTTTCTCCTTTTTGAACATAAACCTCCGGCATCATGAATTAATTTTCCCAATACAGTGAACAATTGCTCCCCAATATCTCACCTAACCNTTAGGATAAACCGATAATAGTCTCTTTTTCCGTCTCTTTTTGTCCCCGCGCCCTCGCTTTAGCGCCCACACAGCTCAGGCGCCAATCACTTATCGATCACAAACCCCGCATTAATCACCTCTATCATTAATTACACCTCATTTACACGTTCCCCAGACATTAATTACCTCGGATCGATCCGCACCGCCCTTATCGGGGGGTTCCCCACACGCTCCGCGCCCACCGCAGGTGGCACCGCCTCAGCCCTCCTTCCATCCCGCCGATCCCGAGGCCGCTCCCGGGGCAGCGCCGACCTTCTCCCCCCGCCTTCTCCCGCGCTCCCTCCCCGCAGCACCCGCCCCGGCCCCTGGCAACGGCCGCCGTCGCTCCCGNTGGGGAAAAAGAACAAATATACAAAGAAAAAGAGGGAACAGGGGGGTGCACATTAGAAGAGGGTCTGTATTAGGCAATTCAGAAGTATCTCTCAAGTACCTCAGCCAGTGGGGAAAGGAAAATTTGGATAAAAAAGGAGGCTGCATCCCCCAGCAATTTGAGAGACCCCATGGAAAATGCCCCGTGGCCTCTCTCTTTATTCATGAATAAAGCTACGGGACTCCTCTTTCTCCTTTTTGAACATAAACCTCTGGCATCATGAATTAATTTTCCCAATACAGTGAACAATTGCTCCCCAATATCTCACCTAACCCCACTTTCGGTCAGACTGAACACTTAAGGAAGGGAGGGACAGGGAAGATCGCTGTGGGAGATAAACCTGGAGCTATAAAAGCCCCAGCCACTCTGCTACTGGGGATAAGAGTCTGAAATTCGCTTCCCGACCACCTTCCTTAATTTTCTTCTCCAATCCTGCTGCAAAGTCCTCTACAATCCTCGAAGGACGAGCGGCGAGCTGAGTCGCTGTGCTGATGAAGACACCCCCCCTCCCCTTTTTATTCACCCGTTGGACTCTGCGAACACGGGAATCACTCCGTAACACTTCGGTCCATCCCTGCCGCCCATCCCGACCCTCCTCGGCCTTTTCCCCATTAGGATAAACCGATAATAGTCTCTTTTTCCGTCTCTTTTTGTCCCCGCGCCCTCGCTTTAGCGCCCACACAGCTCAGGCGCCAATCACTTATCGATCACAAACCCCGCATTAATCACCTCTATCATTAATTACACCTCATTTACACGTTCCCCAGACATTAATTACCTCGGATCGATCCGCACCGCCCTTATCGGGGGGTTCCCCACACGCTCCGCGCCCACCGCAGGTGGCACCGCCGCAGCCCTCCTTCCATCCCGCCGATCCCGAGGCCGCTCCCGGGGCA
>VYXD01011650.1:277831-288619 GCA_013397195.1 Hylia prasina | reverse complement strand
GCCCCCGCTCCCGAATCCCGGTTTCCGAGTCCCCGGTCCCGGTTCCCGCTCCCCGGGCGCCACCGCCCCGTTCAAATCCAACCGCCCACCCCGCGCCCGTGACGACACATTGGCGCCGTACGGGATGTCTGCCCCCGGCTCCGTACAACATGGCGTCCCCTGTGTCGTACAACATGGCGGCCTCCGCGGATCGCCCGGCTGCTGCCATTTCGGTGTCTCCCGCGGCCCGCACGCCCGCAACCGCGGTGATGGGGACGGCGCGGTACTGCACGGGCTCCGTGAGGTGCTCGGTCGCGGCGCTGTGGCTTCGCTCCGCACAGTGCCCGTGCAGGGCCGCGTAATTGGCCCTGCCGCACGGGGGAGCGGTGGGCGGGAGGAGAAGGTGGGGGCGGTGGGCGCACTTCCTTATAGGCCCGGTGAGGAAGAGGTTGCTGTGACGAGGTGGCCGAGTGGTTAAGGCGATGGACTGCTAATCCATTGTGCTCTGCACGCGTGGGTTCGAATCCCATCCTCGTCGGAAAACAAAACTTTTCTCCCAGGAATAATTTTTTTTTTCCCCCCTCACACTTCCAAGTGGACCTGTCCCTCGCACCTTTCCCTTCAGCCATTATGGGGAGAAGGAAAAGCGGAGGTGGGTCCCGCGACAGACAGGACACAGCTTCCTGAGAGATTTAGGGTCACAAGACAGGATAGCGTCCCAAAGATCCAGGGGTTGCTGCCAGGAGGGAGCGTCATGAGGGATCTAGGGCTCACCCAGGATCGTGTCCCAAGGAATTTAGGGGTCACAGCCAGGACAGTGTCCGGAGGGATTGAAGGGCCTCACCCCGTATCCAGTTTCCTGTGGTGCCTCCCCTTGGTTCCTCAGAACACAGCTCTGCTGCGGAGCTTGGAGCTGCGACATTGGGGACAAATCCCTTTTAATCTCAACCTCCTCTGGAATCCCAACAAAACATCCTGTTAGGGCTGGCTGGGTCCATCGTGAAAGCTGAGTAAGAATTAGAGGGATGGAAGATCTCTCCTATGAGGAAAGGCTGAGAGAGCTGGGATTGTTCAGCCTGGAAAAGAGAAGGCTCCAGGGAACCCTTAGAGCCCCTTTCAGTGCCTAAGGGGGCTCCAAGAGATGAACTTTGGACAAGGAGGAATGGCTCCGAATTGGAAAAGTGGAGATTTATATGGGATATTGGGAAGAAATCGTTCCCTGGCAGGGTGATGAGGCCCTGGCACAGGTTGCCCAGAGAAGCTGAGGCTGCCCCTGGATCCCTGGAAGTGTCCAAGGCCAGCTTGGACAGCGCTCAGAGGAGCCTGGTCTAGTGGAAGGTGTCCCTGCTCATGGCAGGGGGCGGGACTGGATGGGCTTTAAGGTCCCAGCCCCTCACTGAAAATGACATCAAGTTCTCTTCAGATCAGTAATTACTGCATTTGGCTTTGACTTCCATCAAGTTATGGCAATTTAAAAAGCATAAATGAGTGTATTGACAAGACCGAGGAAAACTTTTCCTCTCTGCCTAAGCCATCCATGGTTCACTTATTAAAAAAAAAAAGTCTGGAATTATAGGTCTGGAAGTAGAAGTTAATGAAACAGAGCTTCTAGGGGAAGGGACATCTCCCACCTCTGCTGTGACAGCTCTGAGCTCTCCCTGCACATGCTGCCAGAGTTTTAACTACGCTTAAATCCCTGGGAAGATAGATCATACCTAATCCGGGGCAGAGTGGCCAGATCACAACGGTGCAGCCTCACAAAAGGTTCCCAAAGTACAGGTTAAAACACAACTGGACAAGTGTTACTGTGTGGAGGTGTTTAGGGGCTAATTCCAGTCAGTCCTGCACAGGGAGAGGGCAAGGCACAGGGATGCTTGCCAGGAGGGTTTATTTGTATGGAAAAGTGCTTTAGCACAGTGAGATAGACATTCTCCTGATAAAGACAGAAATATAGGATCATCTAGGATGGAGAAGACCTTCAAGATCAAGTCCAAACCTAACCCAGCATTGTCAAGGCTGTCCAAGTAAAGGTGTGATAAAGAAAGGAATTCTTCCAGGGCCTACACTTTGTATGGAAAACTTTATGCCCACAACCAGGACCCAGTATTTACCTCAAACCCAATCTCAGATGGGAATTTATCCCAGGACATCTCCAAGAGCAACATTTTCCCAGCTAGCAAAACATCAAACACTGTTCTGACTTTAAATAAAATAAACTAAAATTAAATAAAATGCAATTAGAGGTAGGATCCTTGTGAAATAAATCCTAAATTTTCACTGGAAAGAGAATCTTGGAAAGAGAAGCCCACGGGTTTCTTGACCAGGAAATTAAAAGTTGCCAACTGCAGCCATTATTCCAAGAAAAGGGGGAAAAGCAGTGCTGAGCTCCAGTTCCTCCTCAGGCCCTTTGGCTCCAGTCTCAGTCAGGAAAATTCCTGACAGAGCCTTTTTTTGTAGCAGAAACTTCTTACCAAAAAAACCCCCCAGTATAATTTGGGACACATCAAAGCCTAATGTAACTGTCATCCCTAAATCTACCCCCTTTCCCCTACATCCAAATCCAGTAACAGCTCCAGTCACCCTTTTCTATACACTGAAGGTGCCCATTTACTTCCACGAAAGGTATATTCCAATGCATCAAAAATTTGGATAATGCTGATTTTCAGCATCACGTCTCTAAATATCTCAAATTAAATTAGAATCATGAAACTATTGGCAGGATGTGGAACAGCAAAGCTCAAACCTGAGTGAACTTTTATGGAAATATTCAACGTCAGCTGGATGATCCAGCAGAGAAAGATATCACTTGGCTCTTTTGTGCTGCTGGAAGCAAGCAATGGTTTATTGTGATTTGGTAGCTACATCCTGTTCCTGGGGACAACGATCAAGTGATTTTAGGAGGAAGGTATTAATTCCTGTGGGTTGGCCAACCTGGGATCTCCAAAATTAACATAAAAACCCTCCCAGAAGCCAAGAATCAACTGTGTAAACACTGATGAAAATAAAAACTATGGTGATATTTATCATTCATATAAAATTATTTTTTAAAAAGTCTTCTGCTTCATAAAACTGCTTTTGTTTTTCTTGAAGGCTGATTGTCACACCCAAGTGATATTAAAAAAATCTCTTCAAGACAAAATCTGGGGAACAGTACTTCCAAAACCAGGCCCAATACATGTACCCAGAACTACTAACTTAAGTAATTATTTAAATGGATATAGGTAATTTCAAAGGCAAATGAATCTTGCTGACAAACAGGAGGCACAAAACAGATCACAGTGTTCTGGTTTTACCTCAGAGCGTTCTCAAGAGTGATCTTGTAATTTTGAAATCAATCTGACAATAAAATACAGTAAAACCATTTTTTTTTATGACACGACAACCAGCAGCTCTTACTGTAAGACACAGGAACGCAGCAGGCTGGAAGAAACATCAGTTTTTGACATCTAGTGCATACATTTTGCTATCCATGTGGATAATTGATACAGAATCCATTAAGGTGAAGGCAAAGCTTCCTGTGCCGAGCAGATTTCGGTCTTTGTTGCCTTCATGTGCCAGTTTGCTGAAGGGCAACACAGAACTCCTGTTTTAGCCTCGTTTCCCTGCTCATTTTTCACAGCACCTGTGGGAGGCGGGATAGTTCTCCAGCCCCACTGATCCCTCCCACCCCAGCTCAAGGCACATTTTGTTCACCTCAACCACAATGAAAAATCAATCTTTGGTCTTTGCACGCCGCTGTCCCGGCAAGCAGTGTCCGCAGGTGCCGGGTATCCTGGTCATTCCTCCCAGTCCTCCATGGCCCACTCGGGCATGCTGGAGCAGTACTCAAAGTCCGTGCCCTTGTAGCGCAGGGCGTGCAGGAACATCACCAGCTCCTTGGGAGATGGGTCCCTCCTGCTCATCCTGCACTCCACACACAAAGGGTCCTTCTCCTCCCAACCCTTCTCCCCAGTTCGCTCATCCTGATTCTCACACAAACTGAGCTCTTTGTCTTTATCAAGCATTTCCAGGTTGATATCAGAGTTCAGTGGACAAGCTACTATGTCATTCCTCTCGGGATCCTTCTCGTCCTCAGCAGGGCAGGAACTCCCGTTTATAGGATCAGCCTCTGCAGACTTTGTGCAGTCACCTGAATTCCCACAGCCTTTACTTTCACCGCTGGAGTTCAAGTCCTCCTCCCCAATACCCAGGACCTCCAGGCTCTGTTTGGAACGATGCTCCTCTACCAGCGCCTTCAGGAGCTCCTCATCCGTCTTCCCGATCTTCCCGCCCTTGCCCCTGTCCGGGCCCCACGCCTCCATGTTGTAGATGGGATCGTTGACAATGGGGTGCCCCAGGAACTGCAGGTGGACGCGGATCTGGTGCGTGCGGCCCGTGCGGGGCAGGCACCTCACCACGCTGGTGCTGCCGTTGTAGCTGAGCCTCTGGAAGAGGGTTTGGCAGGGCTTCCCCTTGGGATCCACGCGGCACACGCCCACCTTGTAGGAAACCACCAGGATGGGCTCTTCGCAGACCACCTCGTGCTCTGGGAACTCCCCCACCACCCGGCAGACGTATTCCTTCTCCAGCTGCCGGGAGACACAAGAGGAAGGCTCAGGAAACACAGTGGAAAAACACACCCAAGCTCCAGCCTTGCTCCTCCTCCCTCTCCCCTCAATAGAATACATCCGAAGGTGGCATTTTATTACCAGAGGAAAGGGAAAAAAATTAAATCGGCTATTTAAAGCCGAATTTCCCCTCACATTTTCCCCAGCTGGGTGGGAAATCAAGAACAGAAAGGCCTGGCCTATTTGCCTCGTATTAAATTCAGGAGCCATCTCTCCAAAGCCTTTGGCTTACAGCCCTGAAGTCAATCCTGGAGAAAGTTCTGTTTGGATCAAGAGACTCTGGGAAAATGGGAATTTTAAAATTACAAAAGTATTGGACAGTTGATATATGTCCACTCACAAATAAATCTCATCTCTAACTGGTTTGCATGATCCCAGTAAGTTTGCACAGTCCCATGGGACAATCCCTTAGGGAAGAAGATCCACTTCAACCGAATATCACCAAAATAAATTTAAATTTTAGGAGATTAGCTTCAACCTAAAATTGTCAAAATCAGCTAAGGATTTAGGAGGCCCTTTTCAATTAAATATTACCAAATCAAACTAAATTTGTAGGAGATCTCTTTCAGTCCAGTATTACTAAATTAAATTAAATTACCACATTGAACTAAATTTTTAGGAGATCCCTTCCAATCTGATATCAGCAAAAGCGGTTAATTTTTAGGGGTTTCAAGCTAATATTATCATGGTAGTACTACCAAATTCAATTAAATTTTTTAGGAGGTCCCTTCCAATCCAGTATTACCAAACTCAATTTCTACTCTGTCTTCAGCCTATTAAGGACGAGAAGCACCAACAGTTAAGAACAGCAACACAGCCATGAGTTGTCAGGGGAACTCGGGCTCATCTAGAGCCCAAATCTGGCTGGCTTTGGAGCACATCTGCTCCAGGAGAGCACAGCAGCAGCTCCGAGCCCTCACCTGCCTCTGCCGGACCTGCTCGTCGATGCGCTTGGACACGGCCGTGGTCTTGGCGAACATGAGCACGCCCGAGGTCATGCGGTCCAGGCGGTGCAGGGTGTGCAGCTCCCGCAGGCCGTGCTCCTTGCCCAGGATGAAGATGACCGTGTTGTGCCGGAACCTGCCGCAGGGGTGGACGGGCAGGGACGAGGGCTTGTCCACCACCACCACCTCCTCATCCTCCGCCAGGACGCGGATGGGCTGGGCAGTGACCGGCGGCTCGTGCCGATGCACCGTGTTCCTGAGGAAGTCGTTGTTCTGGAAGGGATATTGACAATTAGCCCGAATCCAGCTTGTGCAACCACCCACCCGGCCACAAACAACAGGGACTTGACATTGTGGGAGAAGAATTAAAGCCCCTTTCTCCTGGGACCCCTGGATTTAGGATAGTGTGTGTGTCACCGTGCAAATCCGACGACCTGCCCATATGGTATGCCCGTTCCTAAGGGCCAAGGAAGCTGTGTGGGACTGTAGGATCTACGCAATCCCGAACCCAGCGGGCCACAGACTCTCTACGACCCCCGATTTCCCCTTCAACCCCTCCACAGGGCTCACAGAATTGTAGAATATGTCCAATTGAAAGGAACCCATCAGTATTATCGAGCCCAACTCCCGGCCCTCTGTTATCTGACCACGCAGCTCACGGGGTGACGCTCACGGCTTGGGGGCAGGCCGGGCTCTGCCCACGATCCCACCGGGCGCGCCCACCCCGGGGCCCGCCCACCTTGAGCACGATGTCCAGGTCGCGCACGGGCTCCTCGTTGAGGCGCAGGCGGCCGGCGCGGGCGGCGGCGCGGTAATAGGCGAGGGGCTGCGCTCGGAACTCGGTGCTGAAGACGTGCAGGAGGCTGCGGCCCACCCAGCGCCCCTTGCAGTAGGTGCGGAAGTCGAAGTAGTAGGGGCGCACCTTGCGCAGGCCGCCCTCGAAGTAGTACGAGGTCTCGGCGAAGTGCTCGGCGCTGAAGCTCACGCCGGTGTTCAGCTTCCGCGGCGGCGGCACGTACCGCTCGCCGGCCGCCAGACGTCGCTTCTTGGGGGCTGGNGGGCGCGGGAGGAGCCGGAGGCGATGGAGGAGCGAGAGTGCCTTTATTTGTTTACCTCCCAGCAGCTTCCCCACTTAGAACTGCTCCACAAATGACCCTCGAGCCTCACCGCAGCTTGCCTGCCCCATGTGAGCCTCCTCAGCCACAGCCTGCGGGAGGGACACGTCGGGGAAAAGCCGAAACATGAGCATTTTTGCTGAAACATGAGCGTTTTTTTATAACTCCAATCAGAAAAGCCAAGAAATGAACATTTTTCATAATCCCAAAGAGGGAGAAGTCCAGAAATGTGCATTTTTCAAAATAACAGAAAAAAAATCCTCCAGAAAACGAGCATTTTTCATTACCTCAAAATCCAGTGTTGATTAAATTAGTTGGTGCAGGCAGGAAGAGAACACGCTCCCATATTTAAAAACACTGACAAATCAGGGTATATTGCTGCTCCAAGACACTAATTGCGACTTATTTTCGCCAAGCATTAGGCAGAGTAGTCGACATTAAAGTGGTTTTAGTGAAGCTTTAAGTATTCCTGTCTGCTTTCAGAATTCTCTGAACTGATGTTATCTAGAGTTGATCAGAGAGGATAACTGGAGTTGTCTGGAATCGTGCTCTGGAAGCTGCCACAGCCTCCAAGAACCTCCCCTGGTCCTGTCCCTGTTCTCCATCCCTGCAGAACGAGCTCCTCTGAAGCAGAACTTCCCTTTATCCATTGATGAAATTTCCATTAAAAAGCAAAACCATACCGACCATCTACAGGCCTAAGTCCCTCTCATGAGCTTTCTGAGGCGCCTTTAGAGATATCCATCCATGTGTCAGAGGTCATCCCTGAGGCAAAGGAAAACCAGCAGTTACTACTCCCTCAGTTCTATGTCAGCATCATGTGGAATTTAAAAACACACAGAGGCTTCAGAAAAAGAAAAAACTCTCCAAGCTCCGTCAAACAGAAAATACCCCCTGCTTTGCCAAGCTGTTCCCTCCTGTTTTTCCACAAATCTGCCAGGGATCCAGGACTCGGTCAGCAAAGCCAAGGAAAGCAAGCTCAGAAGGAGAGGAAGGAGCGTTCCTCAGGGAAGAGCAGATTTTACCGAGGCCACTGCTTTTCCTTGTCTGTGAGAGGCACGTAGATGACGCCCATGAGCTGGGTCTCCACGATGTGCCCGTCGCTGGTCTTGTCGTACTGCATCAGCACCTGGTTGGCTCCCTCGGGCCCCACGGGCACGATCAGCCGCCCGCCCGGCTTCAACTCCTTCAGCAGCTGCAGCACGGAGAAACCCAGTCACCAGAGGCAAAAAGTCCCACACAGACAACGGGAACAAGCAGCGCTGTGAAGGTCATGACAGAAAAGAAGCTTCCAGTGGTTCCCTCGTTTTTTCCAGGGACACCTGGCACAGCTACTCTCACCTCCTTGGGGACGGTGGGTGCGGCCGCTCCCACGTGGATCGCATCGTAAGGAGCCTCCTCAGGGTATCCCTGCCTGCCGTCTCCAACTGCAGAGGGAAAACACGGCAAGGAGGACTTTGGTTGTCGTAACAACTCAAAGCATCAACACAAACTGGAAGGACTTTGAGGAGCAGAGCCAAGGGAAAAATGCCGGGATTGCAGGGAGCTCACCCACAAGCTTCACACGGCCGGAGCTGAGCAGCGTCGGATCATCCTCTTGGACGTTCCGGATGGATTCGTGCACCAGCTCCTTGATGTGCTCCACACCCACAGCTTTTCCCGTCGGGCCAATCTGGAAAGAACATCAGTCAAACACCTGATGCCTCCCATATGGAAGAGACAGGGCAGGTTCCAGTGGGAATTGGGGAATTTCCCAGAAGAAACTCCAGAGCAGAGGTTCTGAAGAGGAGGTGCAAGCTCTGTGCCCCTTCCTTGGTTTTAAGGCTGAGTAGTTCCAGTTATACCAGCTAATTAAGGGATGTGCTTCCCAGGCTGGGAATAGAGAGGTGAGCTTACCATCCTGGCGAAGCACGCAGTGAGGTATCCGCTCCCAGATCCCACATCCAGCGCCTTGGCACCTTCCACCAGCTGGTCCTTGAGCAGCTCCAGTGCGTGGGCATGCTGCAGGGACACCCAGGACAGGGAGGTGGGAAACATCCAGGGCTAGTCCCCTCTTCCAGTACTTTTTCTTGTTTTCTGATTTAATCACAGCACACCTGACCTCGGCCTGACACTTCCAGAGCAAAACTCAAGTGTCAGACCTGGAAGATCTTTTGCAGGTCATTTTTTAGGCAGAGGCTCAAGAATTAGATGTGAAACAGCAGGAAAAAAAGTCTCATGCAAAAAAAGGGACAACATGGAATTCCCATCTCAGCACACTTTTAAAGCAACTGAAAAAGTATAGGGGAAAATCCTCTTAAAAAGGAAAATCCCTAAAGAAACAAGCAGGATAATCATGCCCATGGGATGTTTCAGTTTTCTACTCAAAGAAAAATTAAATATAAAAAGAGAAATAAACAATTCCCTCCATTTCTGCTGAAAGGGAGGAGTTTTCACCTTACCATGTGCGGGGCGCTGATCGTAGCCTTGTAGCCTAAAAGGAAACAGGTGACACAAGTTATTTGATAAGGAATAAAATTCCCAGTGGGAACAGTTCTTAATGCTCCCCCACCTTCCCCTAAGAACAGGAAAACACTTGTCTCCTTTCACAGAATCATAGGATGATTTGGGTTGGAAGGGACCTTGAAGCTCATCCAGTCCCTGCCATGGGCAGGGACACCTTCCCTCAGACCAGGCTGCTCCAAGGCCCATCCAGCCTGGGCTTGGACACTTCCAGAGATAGGGATTTCACAACTGGACCATGGAGCACCTGCCAAGGCACCTTGTGCCCTGCTGACAGCAGATGTTTTGACAGAGGTGACTCACCAATGGATTGAGGAGAATCCATGTATGGGAAATACTTGATGTAGTGCCCTCTGTCTGTAGCCAACAGCACATCGAAGACTCGCTGAGACTTAATGATCCCTTTTTCTGGGAAAGAAGGAAAAGAGAGACAGGCAGGACTGAAATCTTCGGCATTCCAGCACGAAGAGATTTGAAAGAGGAAGCACACTTCAGGGAGCTTGTGGATCTGGGGGAATTAATGAGGGATTTGAGAGAGACAGCAAACCAGACGCTGATGGAAGGACCTCCTTTCCCATTCCCGCGAGGGGCCCAGCCACCACTCCATCTCCAGAGGGTGGACACCTGCACCCACAACACCGCCGGCACTGCCAAGTGTACCGGGAGTGGAACGGAGTCACGTTTCACGGCGGGAAACGGAGACTCCGGTTCAGGTTTCAGCAGTGAACTCAAGGGCCAAGACTGCAGAGACATCCAACATCCCTTCACATCTTTCTGCGGGAATCCTGGGGAAGTTTACAGCTATTTTTATGCGTGTTCCAGCCCGCTGTCCTGAGCGGAGCGGGAGCACCGGGCACCATTCCAGCCGCCGGGCAGAGCTGGAGGCACAGCATGGACGTCCGGGACACTCGGCTGCACCCCCGCGCTCGGAACACTGAGCTGGGGCACTCTAAAGGGCGCCACGCACTTCCAGAGGCAGGGAAGGAAGGTGTGGAGTGGCTTTCCTGCCCCCTTTGGCATAACACCTTGTTTCCGACTATAAATAGAACGAGTTCAGGCTGGAGCAAATGCCGAAATTCAGGAACATTAACCCCAACCCTTCCGAGTGAGCCGTGTGGCACACACGGTGCAGACACTAAATACGCATACACAGACATTAAATATCCGTACACTGACATTCCGACGGACGCTGCCGGGACTCACTGTAGAGGTTGTTGACCAGCTCCGCGTGCGTTTTGCCGCTGGATGTCCAGGCCATGGTCCTGGCGAAGAGCAGCCCCATGAGTGCCAGCACGGCGCCGGACGACAGCTGGATCATCCCACGGGCACGGCAGCGGCCTGCGGAGAGAGGGGGTTCAGTGCCACGCCAGAGCTCCCCGTGTCCCGCTGAAACACATCCCGCCCTCGCTAAACCACGGCAAGTGTGGCTCGGGCTCAAGGATGTCACACCGCGCTCGCCTGCGCCGCCCGGGACAGCTTCCGCCCTCTGCCAACATGGCGGCGCGGCGGCGTCAGCGTCCCCCACCCTGCGGACCAATGGGCGCTCCCGCTCCGCCGCTGGCGGCGGTGATTGGTCGGGCCCCGCGGCGGTGATTGGCCGGGCGCGGGGCCGGAGCGGCGCGGGCGGAGCTGCCGCGGTGC
>VYXD01011650.1:208624-269956 GCA_013397195.1 Hylia prasina | reverse complement strand
AAAAAAAAAAAAAGACAAAGCAAGACAAAAAGAGCCCCACACCACAAAAACCCGGCTGAGAACGGCTGTGCCGGAGCCTCCCGGTGAACACCCTGCGAAGGGAACGCTCCTCCTTATCCTCACGGGAACATCGGCGGGCAGCGGGCGGCTCCCGTCCCTGAGCACCCCGGAGCCCTGGGCAGGTAAGAGCTCTCCGGACCGGGACAGGGGGTCCCGCAGCCACACCCTGGACCCCCCAAACCCCAGCCAGAGCTGCGAGGTTCAGCGTTTATCGGAGAGGGAGCAGGACCCGGGCGGTGCAGAGAAGGGCTGGTTTGACTCTCGTAGCTACGCAAAGCAGAATTAAAGAATTTAATTGAGCTTCAGAATTTTCATTCTGTAAGTTAATGAGCATTCTGGTTTCTCAGCTGCAAGTTTCCTGATGGATTTCCTGATGTGTTCCTGCTCCGAGCAAGGCACGGGGACCTGGAGCTGTGGTATCACAGCGTGCACCCTGTGAGTGCAGCTGGGACTTAGAAAACCACAATATCCCTCGGTTAATTAAAAGGGTTTCTTAATTAATGCTGATTTGACTCTCCACTTGGGGGAAAAGACTGTCCAGATCCTGGTAAGGGGGATCAAACAATAATTTTGAGAGTGTGGAGCTTGAAAGGAGGGTCCTGGAGGGGAACTCTGAATTTCCATACACTTTCTGCTGGAATATATTTTACCTCATTCCCCTGTGCCACTTTGAGTGAGTTTGTGGAGGTGCCCAAGGAGCCAGGCACTCCCTCCTTCCCTCCCTCCCGTCACAGCTGCCACAGGGAAAGGCAGGAGAAGCCGAAGCTCCGTGGATGGTGAAGATATAACCAAGGGGATAAAAGAACCCAGTGGGACAGGTTGGGGTGGGAGAGACCACAGGAGTGCAGGGGATGGAAAGGATGCTCCTGCCCAGCCAGGGGGCATGGAGCTGATGGGTCAGGTTGGAATTAACTGGGAAAAATAAAAAGTAAGAAATGCAGGAGTGTCTTTTTTTTCCCTGCCTTACATCAGTGCAGCTCCCAGGTCACTCTCCACGAGGTTTCTCAAGCTGACTTCTGGGTCCTGCTGCCCCAAGCTGGCAGCTCCCCACAGACTTGTGCTGGCTGCTTAACTATTTCACAGCCAGCTTCCCAACTTTCCTCCATACCGGGGTTCCTCTGTCTGTCACAGGGCACCTTCACACTTTAAGCAAGTCATTTAAATCAGCCAGTGCCTCAGCACAGGGCTGTGCAAAGGGCCCAGACTCTGGGGACCTTCTGCTCAGAACTTCAAGCAAAATGTATTTATGTCCCCTCCAGAGCTCACAGGCTCATCTGTGTTTGAGTTGTGGAGAAGCTGCATCAGCCACGGGGGCTCCCATGGCTCAGCTGCCCAATGACTCCTGGCACAATGACTCAGCCCTGATCTTCACCGGCCTGGACCTGCTCCTGGAGCTGAAGCCGCTCTTCATCCCGCTCTACGCCACGTTGGTGGTGGTGGCGTGCATCGGGAATCTCTTCCTCATCCTCCTCATCACCTTCACCAAGAAGCTGCACTGCACCACCAACTTCCTGATCGGGAACCTGGCGGTGGCCGACTTCATCATGTGCCTGGCCTGCGTCCCGCTCACCGTGTCCTACGCCTTCGAGGAGCGGGGCTGGCTCTTTGGCATGTTCATGTGCCACTTTGTCACCCTGCTGCAGGCTGCCACCGTCTTCGTGTCGGTGCTGTCCCTCACGGCCATCGCCATCGACCGCTACGTGGTGGTGGCGTACCCGATCCGCAGGCGGATCAGCCGCAGGGCCTGCGTCGGCCTCGTGGCCTGCATCTGGCTGCTCTCCATCGTGGCCTCTGTGCCCACCTCACTGCACACCCACTACCTGGACCTCAACGCCATCGGCCACGACATGATCATCTGCGAGGAGTTCTGGAAGCACGAGGAGAGGGAGCGGCTGCTGTACTCGTGCCTGATGCTGCTGCTCTCCTACATGCTCCCGCTGCTGGCTGTGTCCGTCTCCTTCTGTGCCATCACCTACCACCTGCGCAGGAGGAACGTGCCGGGCGCCGCCCATCACTGCCGGGAAAAGTGGACCAGGACCAAGCACAAGACCTTCCGGGTGCTCATCATTTCCGTGGTCTGCTTTGCCGTCTGCTGGCTGCCTCTGCAGGTGGTCAACTTCATCCGGGACATCGACGAGGAGTTCACCATCCTGGACAAGAGGTACGTCAACGTCATCCAGGTCTCTTGCCACCTGATCGCCATGAGCTCTGCCTGCTACAACCCCTTCATCTACGCCTCCCTCCACGACAAGTTCTGGTTCCACCTCAGCAACTACTTCTACCGCAAGAAGCAGAGCTCCAGGACCACGTCCTGCAAGGCTTCCCGCTTCAACACCTGCTCCACCCTGGCGGATGCTCCCACCGGGGCCTCGGACAAGATAGCTTTGCAATCCAGGTTACCTTAGCCAGAAGATCTTGAGGGATTTGGCTTGCATAGCCCTGTATCCCAAACCGTGGCTGGGACGTATCCCTGTATCCCAAATCATGCCTGGGTGTAGTAGGTGTCCAGTGCTACATTTGGAGCGCAAAGACTTCACCCCATGGTTTATGCAGGAGGTGGATCAGTGTCTGGAGCAAGGCAAACACCCATTGTGTAAAAACCCCTTTGGAGAGCACACGTCTTCATTTTGTAGGATATAGATTGTTTCTAAGCAACAGGCAGCACTTTGTGCCATGGGAAGAGGTCGAGTTGCACAGGGAGCCATGAAATTGCTGCGCATTTATCCTTTAAAATTGTGGCTTGCTGCTGAAGGGACAAGCTAGGCTCAGAGATGTGCATTCTGCAGGTGCAGATGGGTGCATGTGGCTGCTGACAGCAGGTGGCTGGTTTGGAATGGGTGTGACTTCCAAAACCTGCTTGGCCTGCTGGAGGAACCACCCCCATAACCAGACAGGGCATCCCAGTTTCTCCAGCCAAAGGTGCAGATGCAGCTGGGCACATCCATGAAGTCACTGCTGCTCTTCATGGCCAAGTAGGACTCGAAAGATCTCAAGTGATGAGTTTGCAGGGAATAAGGTCTCAAATTCTGCTCCCAAGGAAGTTTAGCTTGATGTATGTCCACGTTCAGGGTCCTGCAGTGGAGGTGGGAATCCCAATGCCGGGCTGCTCTATCCCAGAAGCTGCCAGATGAAGGGTGGGTCTGCTTATCAGTGCTCCTTGGTGCCTCTGTGGCCTCTGTGCAAAAGCAGCACACGCAGAAGGCAGCATCTCCATACACCCAATTCCCATCTAGTTTTTAACCTCTTGATTTCCCAGGAGAAACCCTTGGGAACAGCCCACAGGCACCAGCACCCCCACAGGCACCACAGCTCAGGGCCATGGCAGCTCCCATCTGCCCTGCTCTGTGGGGCCAAGCCGTGACCTCCCACTGCTCCTCAGCCCTGCCTATGGCACTGGCCAGCATTCCCGCTCCCACCAGCAGCTCGGGAGCATCCAGCACGGACACAGCTGGCTGGACCCCAACAGGATCCCCAATCCACTCCCCTTATGCCACCCACAAGCTCACTCTCCTTCCGGCCGAGGCTCTCGTGGTGGCCCTAGAAGGACTCGTGATCTTCTGTGGGGTGAGCAGCAGAGACAGAGACCCATCCAACGAGTGCCAGTGGCCTCTGTCGCGTTCCCAGAGTGCAGCTCCCTCCTCGACTCCCTGCAGCTTCCTTGGGCCTGGGCTGCTCATCCCAGAGGAGCCAAGCAAGGCAGAAGGTCCCTGTTTGTCATTCCTGTAATAAAGGCTTCAAGAGCTTCGACTCTGTGTGTGTGTATTGATGTGAATCCCACAAAACCCAGAAAGCCTCGACTGCAGCTCAGTCGCATCCCAGAAGAGGCCAGCTTGGATGTGGTTAGTTCTGTCCCAGTCCTGGGCAGTGGCAGATCCTTGGAGGTCAGGCTGGGATTATGCTGGACCAAGTTGCTCCAAGCCCCATCCAGCCTGGCCTTGGACACTTCCAAGGATGGAGCAGCCACAGCTCCTCTGGGCAACCTGTGCCAGGGCCTCACCATCCTTGGAGCCAAGAATTCCTTCCCAGTATCCCATTTAACCCTGCCCTCTGTCTGAAGCCATTACTTCTTGTCCTGTCACTGCTATCTTTTCATTTCATCCCATCATAACCTCTATTACTTCAGTCTTAATTAAAACTCCTAATTTTCCCTAAATTACTCTTCTTAGCCTTTTTCTCCTCCCATCTCCACCACCCACTCGTTCCCATCATTGCATTTATCTGCAGGACCATTTAAAATCCATATATCCATCCCTGAACTGATCCACAAAGAGGATGAGGTTTCCTCTTCCATGTTTCCAGACCAGACTAGCATTTGCATTTACTGAGCGCTGGGAGACAAAATCCCCACCCTCAGGTCCCTCTGTTGAGATGTTTTGCTAATTCCTCAAATTACCTGCAGGAAAAGGGAAAACACTATTTTTGGAGGGTGAGCTAAAAGCTGAGTGACTTCTGAGAATCAACACAGAAATCCCGGAGCTGTAGTCTGTGATTCACAGAAACTGGATATATAAAGGAGAACACAGTTTGTTTTCTTAATGAAAGTAAATTAATCAGATAAATGAAGGAGGAAAACATGGTTGAAGGCTGATTCTCCAGAGCTTTCCTCAGGAAGCTGCTCGAAGCTTTTCTCCCAGGAATCAGGGGGTATAAAGGGGATGTTTTTGTTAAATCATCCTCAATTATTAAGAGTTTTGCACAATATTCTCCCTGAGGCTGTTCCTTTCTTACAGACTCTCTTGTTGGTTGAAATATGGTTGATAATGGTTGGACTCAATGATCTTAAAGATCTCTTCCAAGCTAAACAATTCCATTCTGTGACCCTCTTCTCTACCAGGATTTGGTGCCTATAGCTCTCCCATCTTCCAGGACATAGCTCAGGAAGGGAAAATATTCGTCAGCCTGTTTAGGTGTTTACAGCTCTAACGGGCAGATAATATAATTTATTCCAGTGATGTTCTTTCAGAAGCACTTGAGAAATTATTATTTGAAAGAGCTTACCTACAAGCAAGGTATTATTCCCATTATTTGATCCCCATCCTGGTTTCTTCTATGGCTGCAGATGATGAGGCCCTTTGTCCTGCACTGCAGACTGAATTGAGATGAGCATCAACTCTAAATGCACACAAGGGATCAACAATGTTTCCATGTGTACTCCTAGAAATTTCCTCCGTCTCCAAATCAGGCACAGCAAACAAAATCAGCCTGGTAATTTTCCACTGACTTTTAGCACCCCTCTCTTACTGCATTTGTTCTGTCTGGATGTCACCAGTGAAGACAAAACATCCAGAACAGAGAAGCTCTTCCACTGAGCCAGGATCACTGGGCAAATTTTATCTGTGGATCCGGAAAAGGCTTAGAAATTGTTGATTCATGTTATTATTATTATTATTATTATTACCACCATTATTTCCTGGTTTATTGCAAATTACATTCTGTTTCAAGCCACTGCTTCTGATTTCATTGACAGGGCTTGCAAAATATATTTTGCATTTCTCTGAGCAGATTCCATGGGCTGTACAAACCATGACCAACTCTCTTCCCAGATCCTGGCTCTGGTTAGAGAGGCAGGTTTGTGACATGTACATGAGTAAATCAGGCTTATTTTCCCTTTTTTTTAGCTAAAAGCACAGTTGATACAGCTCAGGCTCACAGTAATGACCCAGAATGGGACCTGATTTGGGATGGAAGGGACCTTAAATCCCACACAATTCCACCCCCTGCCATGGGCAGGGTCACCTTCCAGCAGCCCAATTTGCTCCAAACTCCATCCAACCTGGCCCTGGACACCTGGCTGGATCCCACTGGATCAGGCAGACTGAGCACCTTCCCATGGACATCACCTCTCTGTGAACCACTGGATCTTCCAGCACAGTTGAATTATTGAAAGCACCACAGCTGATTTATGGATGTACCCCTTCCGACTCATCCCATATTCCCCCGGTGCCTCCTCCTCCTCTATCACTGCGAGACGCTTTGGAGCGCTCACACTTTAATTTCTGTGAGCGTGGCAAGCTCTCGCTGCAGCAAATTAACCAAGATTTCCTAAACCCCAGTTTACTCCTCATTCATCTGTTTTATCCGTTCATCCCACTCCCGCAGCAGATGCCAAGAATCTCCTTAGTCACACACCGCGGTCACCGTGCCCTCGCCCAGGGACAAATCTGGCGTTTACCACACTTAGTTCAACGTCGTTCCCCAAGGTGATGATGAGGGATAGGATGCCTTGTACCAGTCCCCAAAAACCTACAGACACATCCCTGGCTTGGTGCCACTGCCTGAGACTCTCCAGCATGCCAAGGATGGAGCAGGGCTGGGAGACACCCCAAAACCCTCCCACTCAAAGCATCATTTCTGCGGCACGTTAATATCCAATTTTGGGAGCAATGCGGGCGACACAAGCATTTCCTGCAGCAGGGATGGAGTCACCCCGCTGCCCCTGGCAGCAGAGAGATGCAGGTGATGCTCCAGCCAGCTGCCCCCAGGCAGGGGTGGCTGTGTCCCCCCGGGGGCCCCAGCCCATCTCCTGGCTGTGATGAGCAGAATGAAGCCGAGGCCACGCGCAGCGTGTGGGTGACGGGCGCTAATTCCGTAAATGAGGCAAGCGTTGATTGCCACGCAGGGAAGCGCTGCAGAGCGGCTCTTGGTTGCCATAGGAACCCATCAACCCCTGGGAAAAGCCAAATTACTGGATCGAGGCGACTCCTCTGGTGGTGACAGTGGGGGGCTCTGCGTGGTGACACCCTCCCGCTCCAGGAATGGAACCAGAGCAACCTCAGGGGCTGAAAGATGGCAGTGGGGATGCCTAAGGCTCCAGGGAAACCTTGGAGCCCCTTCCTGTGCCTAAAGGGGCTCCAAGAGAGCTGCAGAGGGACTTTGGACGTGGGTCTGGAGTGACAAGGGAGAATGGCTTCCCACTGCTGGAGGGCAGGATGGGAGATTGGGAAGATATTCTTCCCTGAAATGGCAATGAGGCCTGGCAAAGGCTGCCCACAGAAGGTGCGGCTGCTCCATCCTTGGAAGTGTCCAAGGCCAGGCTGGACAGGGCTTAGAGAGCAACTTGGTCTAGTGCAAGGTGTCCCTGCTCAAGGCAGAGGCTGGAATGGGATGTCCTGGCAGGGGAACAAAGGGTCCCTGCAGATTTTACCAGGGCTCTCAAGGGAAAGTCTGCATTGCTGAAAACATGCATGATGCCGATAAAGCTCCAAAGTTCTGAACTAAGATCCTCATAGCTCTTTATCCCAAAAATGTGTCAAAAAAGATATTGCAATAATCCCACTGGGTTGCAACAAAAGCCTGGTGAAGCAAATGGATGAATTTTCAATATTTACCCCCAAACTCATCCCAAGGCACAGCCTGGTCCTTCTCTCTCCATCACCTCCTGGGCCACCCCGAGTCCAAAGTAATGCCTGGAAATATCCAGGCAGGTTTACTGATGCTCATCCCTCCTGCATTAACAAGAAATCTTAATTTCTACCCTTGCCATGGGGTGTTTCCTGGCTGCCAGCTCCTTCCTTCCACGGAAGACGACACAGTTCCTGGGTCTCCATAATTATTTACATGTGGGCTGTGTTTATTGGCAATTAAATGGTTCGGTGGCTCCGAGACATTAGTCTCCTCTAAACATGTTGTCTGCCAGATTGTTTCCTGCCAGCAGTCCCTGTGGGATGGGGAATTCTGCCGAGCCCTCTGGGGCCGCGTGTGGAAGAGAGGGAGCAGCTGGCAGAGCGCCCCTCCCCGAAAAAATAATGCTCTAAAGGAGCAGGTTTGGAATTGGGAGCCACGAGGAGGGGTGGGGCTGTGTTAAACACTGCACAAACAGGACCTGAGCCCTGGAAGATCAGAGTGGTGGCAGGCACAGGGTGTGCAGGAGCATCCCAGCCTGGGTCAGGGAAGGGAGGGATATGACAGGCTGGGATGGCCATGGGACTGCACAGTGTCCCCACCAAGGCAGCTGCCCCAGCCCACCCCGGAGGGACACTTACCACTTACAAGTCTTCAAAGATCCACTGAAACGCTGCAGGGCTCACCCTTGCTATTGCAAGACTTGGTTAAAGCGATTTTTTGGTAAGGAATTGTCTGAAGCCAGCGAGTGGAGAGTGGATTCCTGCGGAGCTGCTCCAGGGAAGGCTCCGGCGCCGAGCTGAGTGCCCCGGGCGGCCGCGGTGCTCACAGAGACTTTGTGCCTCTGCAGCATCGTCCTGTCAGCGCCAGGAATGCGAGCCAGTCCTGGCTCCGGGGGGCTCTTTGTGAGCACTCAGCGGGACAGACCCCCCCAGCCCTGCCCTGCTGTCAGGGCTCTGCCACAAACCAGATGTTCTCGTGGCCGCCCCAAGTGTCCCCAGCTCCTCATCCTCAGCTGCTGCTTCCTTCACTGCAGCCACAGCCCCCAAAGCCTCCTGACCCCCACGATCCCAGGGAACACCCTGATTCTGGATGGAGCAACCTGGTGTAGTGGAAGGTGTCCCTCCCTTGGCAGGAGGTGGCACTAGATGATTTTTAAGGTTTGTTCCCACCAAAATCATTCTGGAAGCCTCCCCAAAGGTCAGGCTTGCTGGGCTCTCATCAGCTTAACATCCACTCGGACTTGCTAATCATCAGGAGGTGGGATTGAGGTGTGGGGTGAACAAGCAGCATGGGGACCCAGATATTTGTATGCATTTACTATGTTTTTATATTTTACATCTCAAGCCTTTGCTGCTTACCCCTTTTCCAGGTTAGAAATGAGCCTGAACCTTCTCAATTCTGCTCTGCTGCTGGCAGGGGATCAGCCTACACCCAGCCACGCTCTTTATCCTTTAGTCTGCACTCTGGCACCTTAAAATTCCTTCAAACAGTGGCAGCTTCAACATGGGTTTCCTCAGGCACCTGTGTGTTGCTGCTGGTTCCCACATCCCTGTTTTCCTCCTCACCTGATGCTCCCCAACAGCAACAAACAGGATTTTGCTGGTTGCTTTGAGCTTCTTCCCAAGCCCCCGGTGCTTTCAGGAAGGCAGAAGGATGTGTTTAGGCCCCAAAGTGCCCTGTTGTTCTCCAGTCCAAGCTCCCACCAGCAAATACCACTCACCAAAGCCACTGAAAGGCGCAGTTTCCACACTGATTCTGGGCCTCACTGAAGAGCTCTGCAGCTCATGGATAAACCCTGATGGAGATTTATTTTAGTCCCTCTCATAGCTCAGCAAGGATTCTGTGGCTCCCACTAGCACCTTGGAGAGGTATAAAGCAAATTCCTCAAGCTTCTTGGCTCGAAATCACGTTAAGATTTGCTGAAAGCAACAGAAGATGCAGTTTATAATTGTGGGTCTGCAAAGGAAAAGGCTTTTGGAGAACTTAAAATCCAAAGGTGTCTGTTTTTTCCCAGACAGACCTTGTCTGTTTTTATAGGCAAGTGGAAAACAGACCAGGAAGATTCCCAGACACGAAGAAGAGGTTGGATATAACTGAGTCAGGAGATTCCTGCCCGTTACCTGAGATGGGATTCCAGCTTCGGTTCCAAACTTGCTACTGACATCCTTTGGGATTCTAAATGTGAGGCAGCTCTGCTGAATTTGGTGGCACCAGCACTGTGGAAAGAGCAGGTGAAGTTTTTCCCATCCAGACATGCCACTTCTGATTTCTCCCCTTTTAACCCAAAGGACGAACTGCCAAGGATAAAGAAACCACGTGGAGGCACATGGGCCCTGGCAGAAGGTGCCTGACCGACAAGGTGTTCCCTCCTCCCTCCCGCTGGCGCCGGGCCTGGACATATTTTGCTCACGATGCAACTTCCATTATTTCCATGGCAACCATCCTTTGTCGGGGCTGAAGACTGGAGATTTTTTAACAACTCCCCGTTTGCCAATTCAAGCCCCAGAAGGAAGTGGGGAAGTTTTCATTCACATGCAAAATAGCAGCGATAAAAGCCGAGCGGTGCAGGGCGGGGGCAGCCCTTGGGCACGACGCTTTTCATCCCAGCCTTCCTCATTTCCTTGGTTTACAGTGGCAAAAAACCTCATCCAGGGATGTGCCTGACACCCTATCAAACCCACCCATGGCAGGGAGTTCGAACTGGACTATCTTAAAGTCCCTTCTGATCCACACCATTCTGGAATTCTATGAATACCAAAACACCTCGACGCACTAAAGATCCATTGGAGACGCTTTCTTTTGGCTCTTTCAAAATCCCGCCTGCGAGGGAAGGAACATCCCAAGGATGTTTGTGCTCAAAGCAAGACACAGGGCCCGTGGTGACTCTCGTCCATCAGGAGGGGGGCTGGGAGCCAAGAGGAGCAGAAGCCAGGCTGGTGTGATGCCGTCTGCAGGCGTCAGAGCAGCCGCCCCTGGCACCGCTTGCTCCCGCCGCCATTCCCAAAGCTAGATCCGCTAGATCCGGGGTCATGGCTACCAGCCAGCTTGGTGACTGGCAGCCTTAATGTGTTTATTTCAGCCCCAGTGCCTGGCCAGGAAGTCAGTTATTCCTGCAAAATCCACAGGAGACCCACAAGAAAGAGGAGAAACCTGACATACACCCTGAGCTGAGCATGGGGACCAGAGGGAACATGTTCCTCACCCCTTCCCAGTCGCGTTGCCAAAAGCCAACAGCTTAGGATTTGGAAAGGGTGGAATGAGGCTTTGCAGGTGTAATGTTGGAATTAGTAAAGAAGATGACACATGAAGTGATTTTTGGAATAGCAAAGGTTCCTAACCTGTCTCGCTCCCTGGTCCACAGGGGAACACCAAACCAGCTCCAAACTCCAAAAACTGAGCAGGAGAAGCAACTAATGACAAAATACAGTAACAGTGGTACTGTAGGGAATCAGAAGGTTTCTTTGTTATGAGGTAGAATTATTGTTAGGGTGTCTCCACATCCCTGAACAAGGTTCTACAGGGAGAACACGAGGGCAGCGGGGTCAGGGATGTGATTTCTCAGCACAAAATTGGAATAAACGAGAGGAAAATGCAGGGACAAACCCTGATGCCAAAACCTTGGGTTGTTTACTCGGGGAAGTTTGGGGCATTCAGTGCAGAACTGAGGATTAACAAAACAGAATTCAAAAGAGGAAAGATTCCCTTTTGGTTCTGCAGGATAACTGCACGTGTGGGGATGGAAAGGTGGGAAAAAGAGCTGCCAGACTGGAACAGATCCAAACCAGTTCATAATGTCATGTTTTCCTCCCTGCTCCTGCAGCTGTCACTCCTTTTCCCGTGCTCCAGGGGATAGCTGGATCCTGCTCATCACCTCCCACCTCCAGCGCCTGCTGTCAGCTCTGGAATCTCCTCCTGATTTATTCCACCCTGGAGAAACACCTGACAAAGGAAAGAAATGATACAGCTGCAGAAGGAGCTGACTTTTTTTTCACTCTACTTGTCCAAAGCTACCACAGAGAATTGGACCATTGACCACAGATAAAATGTAGTCCAAATAATGGAAACCTGATAGACTTCTCATTTTTGCTGACCTGCAGACAAACTTCTTCCCAAGCTACAAGGCTCTACCTGAATTAAAATCCTTCTCATGGGAAGGTACAAGGAAGTGGGAGCCTGTTTGTTTTATTTAAAGAGAATAGGGTGATCAGTGATGCCCAGAAAATGAATGAGAGAGTCAGAGAAAAGCAAAATCCTGTGCACAGTAAATTAGATTAAGGGGACAAGAGACAGAAATTTAATATAGAGAACAGAAGCTATAGCAGATAAACAAACAAGCAGCATAAACCTTTAAAACTACTGAGAAATAAACATTTAATTAAAAACCAAATCACTAAGCAAGTGGGAAATGTTCCCAGAAGCAAAGATAGCAAAGTCTCACCAACTTATTCCTAGTTAGGGAGACCTGGAGGTCAGGTTTAATTACAGCTCAGCCCCCCCCCCCCCCTTCAACAGCATCTGTTACAAAACAAAATCTGATTCCCAGCCGGATCTGGTGCCTTTGGCTGGAGGACAGATCTCCAGCTCTTCCAGCACCGGGTACCAAAACCCCTGGGGCGGACAGGAATGCTGCTGATTTCAGAGTGGGCACAAAGAGAGCAAAGCCAATTTCTGACCCATTTTTGGCCTGGGATCGATGCCCACAGATTCAGGACACAGCCAGGAACTCAAATCCATGAATGTTCCAGTCACTGCCCTCATACCCAGTCATGACTCCCTTAGCAAGGCTAAAAATCCCTCAGCCCAAACTGTCCTTGGCCACTTACCCCAGCAGTGGGCTTGTATGTGACTCCATGCCCTTCTTTCAGAAAATGTTAAAATCCTGAAGAAAAAACCTTAAAAGGGGGGAAGGAAAATTAAGAGAGGAATCCCAGGAAGTTGCCAGCTCCATAACCCATTCCTACCACTTTGTATTAACTCCACAGAAATTTGTAGCCCATTCTGCTGCTTTTCATCCCATTTCACTGTGTTCTGTTATGCACTCAGCTCTGACGTGTCCTTCTCCATGTGTTGGTGCTGCTCTGGCAATTAAAACATTAATTAATCACGACAGGAACAACCAATTCTTCCCACCTTTGTGTTGTGGCTCAGCATGAGGGGCAGAGGCCTCTCCAAGGATACAAACAATCCCAAGGAAAAGCACTAACAGGCTAAATCATATAAAAACTTTATTAGAAACGAGGACACAGCCTCCCAGGAACGACATCCTGCGCTATCTCCCAAACTTTACTGATTTCATAGCCATAATTAAATACAAGAGCTACAAAAAGGGTGTGCACAGCTATTAAAGAAGGAAGAATCAATCCACAAATCGCCATTGTTTCAAACATGGCTGGAGAAAGGGGTTTTCCACAGTGGTTTCCATGCAGAGACCCTCAAGGCTGCAAGCTGGCACGTGGCCTGTGGGATTTGTATTCCATCTTGAGGACCAGGGTGGGCTTTGATCTTATCCTGAGTCTGTATTGCTTCAATTCAGAGAAAAGGGCAGAATGTGATGGCTTGATATTGCATCTGATACACGATGTTGGGTAAAGAGTTGTACTTCCAAAATCACCCAAGAAAGGGGGGTATTATCCTATCCCTAGCTATATTTCAATGGTAAATAATAATAGTAATAATAAAAATAAAAACCAGAGGTACTACTGACATAGAAAAAATGACCAGCCTTATTTAAGTACCATCTACAATGAGAAAATAGAAGATAAATGGGACCTTCTTTATCTTTTTTTTTTCTACTTATACCCAAAACCCACCCGGGACTGGTTTAACAATGCTAATTTTTAGTGCATCAACTGCCACATTACGATCTCAATTCAACCAGCGTTTAGTACAAAACCCAAAAAAGGAAGAAAAATACTTAAAATATATAAATTTCTCAGATTCCTTATAGGAGTTCTCCATGTTGTGGCATAAAAAAGGGATTTAGAGCAAAATAGAGATACAAAAGCTACTGTGCTCGAGCCAGCCGCGTATGTACACGGGAAAGTCAGAGGGGTACAAAAATGATCCTAAGCAGCGAAGGCAGTAGAGAGTATTTTATATAAAGAGTGCTTACAAAGTATAAAATTAGGAAATAATGCATAGAGGAGCGTGCTTCACACAGCAGCGGGGGCTGTGCGAGCAAATCCCTGTAGCCAAGGCAGAATTCCCACCGTCTCTCGACAGGAACCGCTCACTGCCTGCAGAACTCGCTGGTGATGTTGGGCAGGGGGTAGGCGAAGAGGGAGAAGTCCAGGATGTATTTGGGAAGGAGCTCCTTGACCAGCCGGCGCGGGGCGTTGCACAGGTAGTAGTGCAGCGTCTGGGCCGTGACGGGCTTGTACCAGGCCTGGCGCTCCGGGAAGCGGATGAAGGAGGGCGACTGGATGTGCTCCAGCACGTGGTTGGCGTCGGCGTGCAGCCGCTCGTAGGAGCCGATGAAGTCGTACCTGACGGCGCAGGGCTGGCACAGGTTGTAGATGGGCATCCAGTGCTCGTTCATGCGCTCCACATCCTCGTCCAGCAGGTACTGCAGGAACTCCGCGAAGGACACATCGTCGCCGGCCGAGTTCCCGCCATTCTTCCGGTACCGCCGGACGATCTCCACGCCGTACTTCTGCTGGTACTCCTTGATCTCCCCGAATTTATTCCGGTAGGCCGAGAGCAGCCTCTCCATCGGGTTCCGCACGAAGATGAACTTGTAGTAGTGCTTCAGGCGGTATCTGATCTCCTCCGGCTTCATGTCAGCCAGGAACACCAGGTCGCTCTTGTGGTCCATCTTGCCCTTCACGTCCACGCTCTCCAGAGCCCCGTCCAGCACCTTCAGGATGCGCTTCCAGTTGGAGCAGGCCACCTTGGGCACGTAGCAGTAGAGGAAGCGGTACTTGTCGCTGACCAGGAGGTGCCGGAGCACCGTGCGGCGCTGCCCGGGCGGCAGCTCCCAGACGCTGCGGGGCATCGAGCGCTGCCCGCACAGGGCGCGGATCGTGCGGTTCCGAGTGTCCCGCAGCACCTCCAGCTCCAGCTCCGCCGTCGAATCCCGCCCGTCCCGCCGGGACATCCCCGCGGGCGGGTGCAGCGGCGGCGGCCCGACCTGGGCGAGGATGCCGCGCTCGATCATGAGGAGGAGCCCGCTGGAGGCCAGGATGACGCCGAACATCAGCATGGAGGGCAGGAGCGCCGCGCNAACCGGGCAGAGCGGGTGGAGGCACCTTCAGGGCCCGTCCGCTGCCATGGGCGGCCACGCCTTCCACCGGCCCGGGTTGCTCCAAGCCCCGTCCAGCCTGGCCTTGGACACTTCCAGGGATCCAGGGGCAGCCACAGCTTCTCTGGGCAACTTGTGCCAGGGCCTCAGCACCCTCACAGGGAAGAATTACTAACCAGTATCCCACCTAACTCTGCCCTCTGGCAGTGGGAAGCTGTTGCTCCTTGTCTTGTCCTTCCATCTCTTGTCCCAAGTCCCTCCAGCTCTCGTGGAGCCCTTTAGGCACTGGAATGGGCTCTAAAGTCACCCTGGAGTTTTCTCCAGGCTGAACACCCCCTGCTCTCTCAGCCTGTCTCCAGAGCAAAGCTGCTCCAGCCCTCTAATCACGGAATCACAGAATCATCCAGGTTGGAAAAGACCCCCCAGACCACTGAGTCCAGCCTGTGACTGACTCTCACCCAGCCCATGGCACTGAGTGCCATGTCCAGTCCTTCCTTGGACACCTGCAGGGATGGGGACTCCACCGCCTCCCTGGGCAGCCCCTTCCAGTACCTGACAACCCTTTACTCAAAAAATTTCCTCCTGATGTCCAGCCTGACCCTCCCCCGGTGCAATTTGAGGTAATTTCCTCTCCAGTCCCTTGTGCCCTGAGAGCAGAGCGTGACCCCCACTAGGCTGCACCTTTCTGTCAGTTGTGGAGAACAAGAACGTCCTCTCTCAGCCTCCTTGTCTCCAGGCTGAGCCCTTCAGCTCCCCCGGCTGCTCCTCACAGCACTCAGTCCCACTGATCATCCCCCTAGAACTGGTCCAGAGCCATCCATCCACCAGCACCTCGGCATGTCGGGGTGTCTGTCAGTCAGGCACAGGCCTGAGCAACACCTCACGCTGCTCTCATCCCAAGAGACATTCAAGTGTCATTTCAAACAGCCCACCAGGTTTGCTCCGAGGTTCGGGGCGCTGCCGGTGGCACAGTTCACATCCCGGTGATAATGGATGGCACTTGCAGGCCAAACTGCCCATAATTAGGCATTGTGCCTCACTTGATGCAATTCTATAATTCCTGCACCGGTTTAGCAGGAGGAGGAAGGACACCAGCTACCTGCTGAGCCCGGGAGGCTGTGCCACCAGTGGAGAGCCAGAGGGCGGGATTTTCCAACACTTGGCAGGCATTTCCCCCAAACCACCTCTGTGAATGACCCCAGCCGCTCACCTGCTGCTTCAGGCCATCCCCTGGATGCCTGGGGCACTAACCCAGCCATCAGGATGCCATTTCCTCACACAGCCCTTTCCGAAATCATTCCACACTGCCATTGTTCTCCGCATTTTTCTTCAATGAGTTTTCCTAGCCTACCACGGGGCCTGGGCTCTTAACCAGCCTTGCAGGGACTCTCTGTCAGGAGCTTTCTTAACATCAAGAGAAAACCAGCTTCCACTTACTTTCCTTTGATCAGGAGCCAAGAGCATTTTGTCAGCCAAGGCAGACAAAGCACTTGGAGCGCAGCTCGAGAGCCTGCAGCTAGATTATTGCACATTTCCCGGTTTTATTTGGATGTAAATACAGCATTAGCTCTAGGAAGAGACCGATATCCGACCCTGCCACCAGCAAAGCTGCACACACGAGGTGTTATCAGATTCCTGCTCTCATTTCAGAGAGCAGGTCCTGATCTGATCTCAACACCAGCCCAAACTGAAGCTGTGCCAACATATATAATCCGTGTCACTGAGACAAAAATCAATCCCTCCCCTCCTGGGGAAAAAGCCTGATTGCAGCAAACTCCAAAGCGGCCAAGGGGAATTTTTATTTCTTTGGAGGGTGATAGTCTGGCACTTCTCATCCCTTTTTGTTCCTATTCCCCACTAATATTTCTAGGTCAGGAGCAGTTATACAGGATAGCCCACTGGTTCTGGAAACGCAGAGAAACAGGACACTGCCCACGAGGTCAGCAGGGGCTATTTTCCAAAGGGAACTTGGATTTAAGGACTGGTCTGAAGAGCAAAGGTATGGGGATGGGATGCAGACTCTCTACAGGAACACAGCCAAGCAAACACAGGGTTCAGGGGCTGCTCTGCAGGGCTAAACCCTGCGTCACCAAAGAAACTTAATTGTGGATACACTCATTGTGCCTAATTAACACCCAGATGAGCAGTAATTTGTTTTCCAAAGCTGTTAAAAACCGCCTCACGTTCAGAATGTGTAAAACTATATTTCCCAGACAGATCCATCCCTTCAGAAAAAGCACATTTAGCAAATAAAATGTCACTGAGAAAATCCAACTTCAGGCTGCTGTGGTTTGCCTACAAGTTTATACAACATACCACAATGATGGAAGGCTTTGGTTCTCTCTTCTGAGGGAGAAAGGAAACCCACACAGCCCTTCCCAAGGAAATGCTCTGCCAGGAGCCTCAGTGTGATCTACTACCAGGGGCTGGAGCAGCAGCCTCATCCCTAAAATTCCCACTTACAGGTATAAAAAAGATTTTTATACTTCCCAACTCTCTTCAAAATGCCTCCAAACCCCACCTTAAGAGCCTTCACCTTAAGAGTGCCACAGCTTCCACCCTGGGTAACTGGAGCAGTAAATCTCTGGGTCTTTTCCTCACTGTTTAATCACATGAGCAGAAAAATAACATTAAAATACATTATTATTATTATTATACTACATTATATCAATCGCATTAGACAGAGCCAGTCTCCCAGCAGCATTTATGCACACACACGTTTAAGGAAGGGTGTAGAACTCACCTTGGCTGTCAGAAATCAGGAATATATGTGACAAAGAAAAGGCCAGTTCCCAGAGGGGATGGAGAGATAGACTGAGGGACGCCCCTGTCCTTCCAGCTCGGAGTCAGGCTGGACATCGATGTCATCACAAATGCCCTGTGCCAAGGTTCTGCTGGCCTTTGGGGTGAGATCAGATATTTATTTTGGTCTGAAGAACTGCAAAAAGGACAAGGGGCTGAGGCCTCTGGAAAAGCTGGGCAAGAGAAAGGTTTCTTGAAAAAACATTAGTTTGGACTGATGCCAGCTTTCCAGACAAGAAACAGGACGGTGATTCCTATCAGAGGAGACCCCCTGGATTGGTTTGAGCAGCTCTGGATCAAAAAGTAAAACAAGCAAAGGAGGAGAGATCCGATGCTGTGGCTGCGTGTCCAGAGATTATCCCGTAATTTGGTATAATAAAGCCTCTTATCCAAGGGGATAAGCACAGAAGCCGCTCCACCATCAGCTCACTACCGAGGCGGAGTTTCTTATCTCTGGGGAAAAAGCCTTTTTAAACAAAGTCAAACGCTCTGGATGAATACAGTGAGTAATTCCAAGGAGATGGTCAAACACAAAAAGCACTGTTTTCAAGGAAAACTTTGTGCTGAAGGATCCAGTTATAAATTCATTGATATGCAGTTGGCTGGACTTGCAAAGACCTCGCTCTGAGCTCAGTGCCTTAACTCCAAGCTCAGATCCTTACTCAACTCCTCACGCTGAGCTCGGTTCCACTCTCTCTTCTCCGCTGGGCACGACTGTGGAATCACTTCTGAATGGAGCCATCCGGGGAGGTTCAGCTCCCAAACGCCGGGAGAAGCAGCGGGCACCGCTCGCTCAGCAGAGGCCGTGACAGCAATTCCCCCTTGGATTTGGGGTGAGGAGCAAGCGGGAGCGCATCGCGGTCCCCAGGGATGGCCCAGACAACAGGACGGGAGCGGAGGCTGCGGGGCAGGCAGCCAGCAGGGCTGGCAGTCTCTGCAGGGATGCACATCCCCCGGGCTACGCGCTCCCCGAGCAGCAGAGCTGTCACACACTCCACACGCTCCAGCTGGGCCGGAGGTCGGAGCGAGGTCAGGAATACCGCAGGCGCCAGCGCTACGGGGACAGCGGCTCGGGCAGAGCTCTCCCAGTTATTCTTCCGCTCCCACATCTTCCCCCACAAAAATCGGGTTGACATGCAAAGCCCATGGCCAGGTTGTTACTAAGTCAGTAACAACCACGACTCCCGTGTCGCACCCTTCATCCTCCCGCTGACCCATCACTGATCCCTCTGATCCCTCCGAGCCCAGGGCTGCTGGATGCACACACAGACATCCTCGGGAGACGCAGCCAGCCGGGGTTTTACCACCAGCGCTCAGTACACACACACATTAAATCCAACACAGCTCCCAAACCTGTGTCGCAGGAGAGTCTCCAAGTCTCTTAACTCATTCCAGGTCTATTCGCTGCTCTTTACACGGAGTTTCCCGAGGTTCCCAGGCGGCTCCTGCGGGGCTGTAATGAAGTCATGACTGTGTGAAGTTCCCGCTGGAATTTGTAGGCAATTAATGTTTTTGTGGTTTCACAGGCAGCAGGACAAGGACTGAATCTGCTCCAATACCTCCAAAACCTCTAGCATCTCATCCCTTCATAGAATTCATTGTCCCCAAGGCAAAAACAGAACAAAACAAAACAACCAAACCAAACCAAACCGAAAAGGGACCGATAAGGACCCATCTGACTGAAGTCTGTTTAGGTTTGTAACATCCTTCCGTGTGCTGGGAGTGATAATGGCCTGTGAAGGACGTGCTTTGCCCCGGGAAAAGTATTTGAGGGGAATATTGGAGACTGATGCTGGATGGGTGCTTGGAAGTTTTGGGGATAAGCTGAATGAGCGGGGGGCAGGGGGGATCTGGCTGGAAACATGGACAAGTTTACCCTGGAGGGGACAGTCAGACATGGGAGGAATGGTGCCACCTGTGTGGAGTCCAGGCTGGCTGACTCGCAGAATCCCAGAAGCATTTCATTTGGAAAAGGCCTCCAAGATGATCAGATGCAATCTTCACTTGTGGCACTGGGGAAAACGTCTCAATATTCTGATCTTTCCCTTGTTCTTCTTGATATGGTTTTCCATTCGTAACCTGGATTTTATAGGAACAGGAAGTTTTGTGCCTTCAGGCTACCCTAGGCAGCTTGTTATTTAAATTGCTGTGTAATCCCTAAAAGCATTTTCCTGAGTATTCCAGAGGCACTTCCAAAGGAAAGTCTGAGGGTTTATCATCAAGCCCACTGTAAATTCCAGTCGGAAATCCTGGGTCAATGAATCATGGCAGCATCATTCCTACTTTATTATTACTGACACACACTTATGTACACACTCCATTTGTTTTTTTCATGTTAAATTCCCTGTGTGTGCACAGCAGGATCCTACTGGTGCTTTTAATGAATAAACATGTAAAATTAACCTGACATTTTCTCTAAATGCAGCATATTCGGAAAGTTATTTCCAGTGTTTTCAAGCCTGAAATGTATTAGCATCAAGGTGGTTTGGAAAATGAGCATTGAAGGGAAGAAAAATGAGGGAGGAAACTCAGGATCAAGGGGAAGGCAAAGAGCAAAGAGTAAGTGAATCCCATCCCTCATGAAAAATTAATTATTAGAAAAATGAGTTATTATAAAACACGAGCCATTGTTAATGAGATCAAAGAACATAAGTGACTCCAGCAAGAATTCTGGCCTGACATCTGTCCCAACAGGATTAATTTAAAATAAACAGCAGGAAGAAAGAAATAAATCAGTCCATTTGTGCCTCCTCTTGCTCCGGACCTTGGAAGACTGAAGCTTTCTGTTCAAGAGTGATAAAAAGGGTTTTTTCCCCCCTCTCTATCAATAATAATAAAAAAAAGTTTTAGAAGAAAACTAATTAGGAAAGTTAAATTACAAGAAAATTTGCTCAAATGTTAGGAAAAAAATGGGTTGGGAGCAAGGGGTCTGCCCTGGAAATAGGGGACTGCTGCCCACCTGGATCCTGGTTTCCAGACCCACATGTATCTGTGGGACTGCTTTTGGGACATCATGTTCCTGAGAGACAGGGAGATCCCATGAGGAAATCAATTCCCATGGGGAGTCTCAGCTTTCATCTTGCAGGGAGGTGAGAACGAAACTCAACCGTGCTCGTTAACATGCCATATAATTCCCTTTTTATAGACTAATTATCTGATATGCTACAAAGCCAATCCTACTTGTGGATTTCTGGCTGTGATAGGGGAGAAACATTCCCAAGCCTGGGACAGGGAGAAGTATCTGATTTCTAAATCACCCTCACTCAGAGCAGTCCAGGCTCTGCTCCTGGAGAAATCCATCTCCGCAGCCCAGGACAGCAAAGGATGCTGTTTCCTGCCAGGGGGGTCATTTATGTAGAAGGAAAAAAAAGAGGAAAAAGGGATTAAGTGGAGGTGAGGGAACATTCTGTGATCTGACAGCCCAAACCACTGTGCAGGCTGACTGGGATGTGGTGGCCAGGGGCACCTGCTCTGCTCCTTAAATCCGGGTTCAGGGACCACCCAAGAGATGGAAGAGAAATCAGAGCCAGCTTTGTGCAGCACAATCTCTATGTATTAAAAAGAAATAAAAACGAGATGTTTCAAAGGAAACCCAGGGAATTAGCTCTGTGCCTTGAGCCAGGTGCTGTGGAGCAGGAGAGTTTACCTGTTGCAGAGGAAGAAGGGAGTTTTCTCACCAGCTCTTCCCAGAGAACTTGATTCTTCCAGAACCACGACATTCCCAATGCGGGAAGCAGAAACACTCTGGGAACAGTCACAAACTGCTTCCTTGTGGGAAATCTGGCTGCCTTCCTGTCCTTTTGTCATTTACGGAGTGCTAAATGCTGCCAGGTGCCATCGTCCCTATCCCAGCTTTTACAGTCACTGCACCCCTGCTCCGGCAGCAGCACTGGAATAGCAGCAAGCACGGCTACAGAAAAAGCTGGATTATTGACGAAGTTATATGATTATTAATTACATTATTTATGAGAGCAGAGAAAACAGAGCAACAAAGCAAATTCCCAACAACCTGGCTCGCTGTGGAGGCTCCCAACCCTGCTTTGCACCATATGCTTTCAAAAATCCCTCTCCATCAGAATAGCTTGTTTGTTGTTTTCTAATACAGCTATTCCGGTGCTCCTTCTGAGAGCAGAATAATATTCCTGGAGAGGCAGGTTTTTTCCAGCCCTGGTAAATTGATTTGCTTTTAAGAATCACTGGGCGGTCGAACCGCTCCAGCTCCGGCTTGTTTGTGCAGAACACTCTGGAGAGGTTTATAGAGATATTAAAATTAAATATGAAGTCACGGAATAAATGGGGCCTCCATTCAGTGTGCCTTGTAAATCCAGTTTAAATGGTTCCCTTTATTAAATACTCTTTCCTCTTAAAAATGGATTAACTGCTCTCGCTGGAGGCTCTGACGGAGAAGCTGTTGGATCCCTATGGCAACGCCGCGCTCCGAGACCCCTCACTCTGTGCCAGCCCCTCGGCTTCGTCCCAGTACAGATACCCCCTTTATACCATCCCCAATTATTAATCATCATCTCCTACTATTAATTACAACCTCAAGGCTGGCACTGAGCACTGTGCTGCAACTTCACACTGCCTCGGTGAGTCCCATCCCATATGGAACGTATGAACACAGGTGGGATGCCTTTTCCAGCACACCTGGCAGTGCTCACCTGATTCCTCCTCTGTTCCCCTGATTTTTGGGCTAGTTGTTTTCTTTTAGCTCCTACTTTCGGCCTCAGTCTCTCACAGCGCTGCCGAGTGCTGCTCCCAGTAGCCCTGCAGAGCTCTCAACATGTGTTCCAGGCTGGCGTTTGGAATTTAAGGAAAATTCATGTATAAAGGGGTGATTTAGCTGGATTTTGGGGCTTTGCAGGAGGCTGAAGCAGTACAGTCCTGGCCAGTCCCAATGTGGCCCTCCAGCACAGCTCCCTTCCCAAGGGCCAGACAGCCCGTTCTGCCAAGGGCTTTATCACAGAAAAAAGCCTCCAGCAACATCCAGCTTGGTATTTCCAGAAAAATGGCTCCCTGCACTGGTGCTCCAGGACCCTGCGGTTTTGGGCACAAGGATGCAGCTATGGCAGGAGCAGCAGCTGGAGAGGAACACAAAAAGCTCAACCTAATTTTTATTTAGCTTTGAGCGACACAAGCAGTGCAGGAGCCATTCCAGGAGTGGCTCTGCGAGGCTGCGGCTGCTTTCCCCTGGATGGAGCCCGTGCCAATGGAGCTAGGGGCTCCCTGTGCTGCCACTGCAGCATTTGGAGCAGCATGGAGCAGCAAGAGCCAACGCTGGCAGGCAGGGATTAATGAGCAGCTATCCATTATCTCCCCTCAAGCCCTCAGCTCAGTGAGCCAAGTGTTCATCCCATATGAATGGGGTGAGAAGGGCACAATAAAATAGGGAATTGCTCAGGTCCCTGAACCACCCGGTTAAGGCGATGTGCATCCCTTTTCCCTGTGTGGCACCAACTCTGCCAGGGCTGGTTGGCCACTGGTGATGGGACAAATCCCACCCCCAGCCCCTGCACAGCTCCTCCATTGGCAGGGACGGAGCTGGGCGGGTGCTGGAGCTCTCTGTCACGTTCCTGTGACAGTCCCAACTGCTCCCGTCTCTTGGCTCCCGGGGATTTTGGCACAGTTACAGCCAATTATAATTAGTGGCACTAAAGCTGCAGTTAAATGCAAGCAGAAGCTCGTGGCTTTCATTCCTTTCATTCCAGGTGGGAAGACACTTCAGCCGGTCCTGGATGCTGCTCTGGATCTGCTTGGCTGGGACATGTATGTGGGGAGTGAGGTGAGGAAGCCCCAAGAAGGCTCCCACAGCAGCACCAGGTGACCAGCTGGCCCTTTCCCTGGAAAAAAGAGCTGCTCCAAAGCAGAACAAAGAGCCACACCAGCATCCCCAAATCTCCAGGACACTGTTGTGACTCTCGAAGGATTAACTCCCAAAGGTCAGGATGTGCTTTTCAACAGCTCCCACCCTCTCAGTGTGCTCATCCTAGTGCCCAAATCTTACCCAAAGCCTCTGGAAGTGCCCACAGCTCCAACAGCTCCTTCCCAGCACCCCAAGTGCCTCCTTCTCCCTGCAGTTGCCACAAGGCTCTGTCACCTTCAGACATTGCACATGGAAATGAGGGAAATGGGACACAGCAGGATGGCTCTGCCAGGTACCTGAACCGCTGCTGGTCATCAAAAACTGCCGGGGGATGCCCAGCTGGCCCAAGCCGGGTGGGATTCCAACGCCCACACACCTCACGCTTTCCAGCCGGTGAGCCCACGCCTTCCCGACACATGGGGGACTCCAAGGACAACCTGTGGCCAAAAGGACTCTGCCACAGTGGCAGCAGGACATTCCTGGCAGCATCAGTCATGATACAAGACCAGTTTGCTGAATGTCAGATCCAGGAGAGCCGGATATGACTCCGCGTGCCTCCCTCGGGTAGCAGATTTCAACAGTAAATCCAATTTTGTCTGACATTAATCCCAACTTTTCAGCCTGCCACAGATTATCCTTTTGGTGACGGCTCATCATGCAGGAAGAGAGGGGATGGAAAAGCTTTTTCTTGGCTGTCTTTCCAAGGGACCTCTCTGAGGGAGCATCGACACCTGGAGAAGCACCAGAGCTGGCCGTGGCTCTGCTTCCTGTTGCATTTCTGGCACCCACATCACTGATGGCTCCCAGTAACCAAGCCACATTAAATCCAACTGGAAAATCTCAAAGTGGTTCTTCAGCAGAAATCCCAGGGGATGGGGTTGGAAATGCCGTGCTCAGTGACCCCAAAACAGCTCACAAATGTGCATGTCCCTGGATGAGCTCCTTTCTTCCCTTGGGAGGAAAATTCCCAGATAAATCCACTGCATCACTGTGGTTTCCTTTTTCAGGAATTCTCTTGGTTTGATCTGCTTCTTCAGGTCTGTGTTTCTGGCAGCTTCCTTTGAGAAGCTGTGCTGGCAAGGCTGGAGTAGGAAGCAAAAGGCAAGGATCCTCTACCAAAATCCCTAATCCTAGGAAGAAATTTGATCAGGAATTTAAGAACAGGTGTGATGCTGGCAGGGCTGCAAGGGGACAGGGGCTGAGGATCCCCAGCTCATCTGATGGGACCATCTCAGAATCTCCTGCTCAAGGTGACCTGGGAGTGAAAGATGCTGCAAATTTTCAGAAAGATGCAGCCAGGGTCCAATGGATTATCCAAGGGTTATGGATGCAGTTCTGCCATGCCCAGCTTATCTGCATTCAGCCCACAAGCCACATGTGCCCCTCGCTCCCTTCTCTGTCATTAGGAGCCAATTCCATATCAGACATTACTCTTTCCTTCTGCCCACTTTGTTCCCAGAACTCATCCTCTCCCTCCCCTGTGTGCAGCAAGGCCCACAGCCCCAGGAAGCGGCAGAACATCTCAACACAGAATGGAAATCATGAAAGCCGAGGAGGAGCCTGTGGGACGGCTCCAGAGGAGCCATGGCTCAGGACTGTGTGGGAATGGCTGTTGGCAGGGCCATGGGAGCTGCTCCCCCTGAGGATGAGTGTGCAGGGGCCCCTGCAATGCCCCTGCATGTGCCCGTGCCTTCAGCCTCGCACACCCAAGCCCTGCTGCCAGCTGGGAGCTTCCCTGAACAGCTCTCACCTGCTGTGGCTGCAGACATTCCCATCAGCTACCCCTGATCCCATTATCCTGCTCCTTGCTGCTCCTCAGGCAGGTTGACTCCTGTCGGCTCCTCTCCCACTCGGAAGCCTTCTGGCCACCTGGGATGTCTGTGTAGAGGGCTCAGCTATTGGACCTGTGCTCAGGGTGCGTGTGGCACTTGGTGCCACGGGGCACTCAGATGGCAGAAGCGGGTGAAGACGGCGCCCCGAGCAAGACGCTTTTCCAAAGGAACATTCCCAAATGCTCCCTTGAGGGTTCCTAAAGCCTAGCTGAGACAAGATCTGCCACCACCACCTGCCCTGCCTGAACAGCAGAGACTCAAATATTTCACTGATAGCAGCTGTCAAGAGCAGACTGGAGAAAAGTCAGTCAAATCCCTGCCTATCCTGTTGCCACTTCCTCTATTTCCATGGAAAACCCAACAGATGACTCATCCCACAACCCTGAGCACCTACATCTGCTCCCAAGTACTCCTAACTCTTGCAACCACCAGGTCCAGGCAGGAAGTTCATGCAGGGGTGGGAAGAACAGTCCAGCACTGGTTTGTTTTCTAAATCAATACGATTTTTTTAAATTTATTTTTTAAGAATTACTTCTAATATATCTTTCTCACAGAAGGAGGGAATAGGGAATGTTCTCATTCCATCTGTAAACAATGAAATACAGATCTGGGAAACCAGGGAAGAGACACAAAAAAGTGCATTTTACAAAATTATCAACTAAAATATATTTTACATGTATTACGCTTCGATTTAAATTCTACCGACTGCATTTTTCAGTTTCAAAAAATATTTCCATATCTAATAGATTAAAAAAGCAGGAAATCTTTTCATTAGGGATAAGACATTTCAGTTCATTTACATGCTGTTTGCACAACAGCATCAGCAACCACGTGAACCTCAATGTTCATGGCCTGAAGCAGATTCAACATGAGAAGAGTCACGTTTGTCCTCTCCAGAGCTGGACCGGAGCCCGTTATGGACCCAGGGCAAGGATAATTTCCCTGCTACCTGGAGAGGAGCCAGGATAAGGTGGGAGCAGGGGGAGATGGGGCAGAAGCAGGAATTTCGGTGAGTTGCTGTGGTTCCAAGGCTGGATCTCACACCTGGGCCCAGCTGCAGCAGTGCTCAGGCTCACCTGGCCGGTGGGTCTTGCAGCATTCCATGTCCAAAGCATTGCCAGGGATAAATGGCCACAGCAGGTCTCCTGCTTCAGGTTCAGGGGCAAGAGAGTCCCCATGAAGCCAAACACGTGGATTTAGGGCTTCCCATCACCTTCCACCCACTGTGGGGTGCAGCTGCTGTGCTCCCCCTGTGGCTGGGCAGCTGCCATTCCCTCCGTGTCATGGGCAGGAGCAGCTCCACTTCTCCAGCATCCTCCCTCCCCGCTACAGGGGAAAACCACTTCACATCGTCCCCCAGAAGCATCAGAGACCACGTTCTCCAATGCTTCCTTGCACCCCTTCACCCAAGTGACCCCAAAGTGCCACCACTTTCCACCCCAACACAGCCCCACCACGTCATTCCAAGAGACCCGCAGTGCCAAGTGAATTGTTCAGGAGAGATCTGGGCAATCCCTTTGACACCAACAGTATCTTGAGGTATAAGTGAGAGAAGATGCTTCACCTGACAATTCTTGCTTGCACACCTGGGATCCCCCTTCTTGGAGCTGGGTGTTCTCCCCGGGCTACGCAGGTGGGAATAACCAGGAATTTTCCAGCAGGAATCATCCACCAGCTGCAGGGAGATGCCCGCCTGCTGCGGCGGGCACCAGACCTTGTCCTCCCCTCAAGCCATTGCCTCTGGACACGTTCCCCTCTTTGGTATGTAGAGCAAATCTCTGGAGAACTCCTGTGTGCCTGAACAATTCCATGCAAGGAATTGGATGCCATGGGTTTTCTCTCCAGGCCAGGCAGGTGTGCGGCCACTGGAGCAAGGTGACAAGCCCTGTGTCCCCAGGGAGTACAGGGAATGCTGCTTCCACTGATAGGATATTAAAGCAGCATGGACACTTCCACCATGGAACACAAGTTCAGAAGGCCCAAAAGACTGGGAAAACGTAGATCCCTCGTTTCAGTGAGCGGCTCCAGCCAGCAGGAATGTGGGTGGCACAGGGTCAGTTCTGCTGTACGTTAGTGCAATCTCAGGCTGGGCTCCCAGCCTGGTGCAGTGACTCCCCAGGATGTGACACTGTCCTTTGGTTTGCTTTGGGATTAACTCCAAGTTAGCGTTGAGATAAGCTAAGGTCTGTCTGGGATCTGTACAGGTAAGGCAAGAGGCAGGACCTGCAGGGCTCGCATGGTCCATGCGAACTTCTCCCGATGCTCAGGTCCTTTCAGGAGCCACAAAGCCACTTTGGTGAGCTTGCTCGGACACCGGGATGAGTTTGGAGGGGGAGAGGCTGCTGATGACCTCAGCAGCACTCCCAGGATCAGGACAGTCACATGGGGAAGGAATTTTAAAAAGCCAAAAACACGCAAGAAAAGAGTTTGCTACTTCTCCCTCTGGCTTCTTCCCACTGCAGACACATGGGGTTAAGCAGGGACTGTAAACGACACTACAGGAAACAAACTGGGAAGAAAGAGAAAATCCAGGGCCTCCTGACCCATCAGAGGAAAAACAATACTCAGAAGAGAAGAGGAAACATGATTCTCCCCAGAAGAGCCCACTTTGTGAACTCCAAACTTCTAAGCAACGCGTGCCAATAAGTGCTGGGCTTTGGGAATGGGGCATAGGATCCTGTGGGCTTGGTCAGGACACCCGGGATAAGACCAGCTCTAATCCTACACTGGGGCGTGACACCTGCTACCTTGCCAGCTCCCTGTGCTCCACCATGGAGCAGGCTCCAAGCCCAAATCTAGGTGGTGAATCACAGAGCAGCGAGGTGAGGTGAGGGGAGGGAAAAGACGAGGGAGAACAGGGGGTCACCTCTCCCCCTGACGGAGCAACACCTATCCAAGCATGACACAAGGCCACTCTGCACCCAGGCAGCTCCCAAAGCTGTATTTTGAAGAAGCTCTCACCATGGGAATCCTCAGAGTCTGTCCTGTGGGACCAAGGAGACTCTCCTGTGCTCTGCCAAGAACTGGGCTCAGTTCAGGGCCCAAAAACCACCGACTGTCCCAGCCCGACTCAACAAACACTGCACTGACACGTCCCTCCTGCACACTCCCACCGTTTCCCCAGCCATGGCTCTGCATTGCGTCCTGGCTTTTATCCCCTGCAAACCCTCCCAATAGATGCAGCTCTACATACATATATAGATATAGATTTACTTATGCAAATCCCTATATCTATATACATATATTTATTTTTTACGTATATATTTTCATTTATGCTTTTAACGAAGTGCTGTGCTTTCAGCTGCTGCCTCCCTCCCACGGGCTCCGCTCCTCGCACGCTCCCGAGTCCCAGGACGGAGCGCTGGGCGCTCCCACCGGCAGCAGCACGAGGTGGGTGGGAGTGCACGGGGGTGCCAGGCCGTGGGCGCTCCGGAGCCGCCCGCTCCCGCCGCGCTCCGCAGGCAGGGCTGTGCTACTGCGGGTTCTTCAGGATGCGCCCATGCCTGAAGTCGTAGACGTGACGACAGAGGAAAACCAGCTCGGGGTCCGTGTCCTCGGGCACCTTGCGGTGCAGAGGGGTGGAATACTCCTCCGAGGGAGGAACCATGATGGTTTTCCTGCCCGGGATCCCTTCGACTCGACGCTTTGCCAAGGCACAAAATCTGCAGAGCAACCACATCGGAAGAGTTATCAGAGGATCCTGGAATGCTTTGGAAGGGACATTAAGGGTCATCCAGTCCCACCTCCTGCCATAGGCAGGAACCTTCCACAAGGTTCCACCTTCCACTAGCCCAGGTTGTTCCAAGCCCCATCCAACCTGGCCTCGGACCCTGCCAGGGATGGGGCAGCCACAGCTTCTTTGAGCCAGGGCCTCACCGTCCTCATAGGGAAGATTTTATTCCTAATATCCCATCTATCCCTGCCCTTTGGCAGTGTGAAGCCATTCCCCCTTGTCCTGGCACTCCACGCCCTTGTAAACAGTCTTTCTCCATTTTTCCTGTAGGCTTCCTTGAGGTACTGGAAGGGGCAATTAGGTCACTCCAAAGCCTTCACTTTTTCAGGATGAACAACCCCTATTCTCTCAGCCTTTCCTCAGAGGGGAGGTGCTCCACCCCTCTGATCAACCTGATGGCCTCCTCTGGACTCGCTCTAACAGGTCCGTGTCCTTCCCGTGCTGGGGACCATGAACTCATTCCCTCTTCTGCTGCCTGTGTCCTGCTGGGAGCCACAACTGCAGCTGCTGGAGGATAAGGGGAAGGGAAGGAATGTGGACAAAGCTTTGTTCAAAGAGAACTCCTGCAGGAAGCAACACAAGTTTCTATTTCCATACTGGTGGATATCATACAGCACCAAAGATGACAGCAATTAACCACCTTGTTTTTACTACTTTGGCCTCATTTTTGTTAATTAGCCCCTAATGAATGTTTATGCACCAATGTTTAGGAAAACAAAGAATTCAGGATGTATTCAGGGAACATGTATCAAAGGTGTCCTGACCCACAAGAGCATGAAAATATTCCTGCCAGCCGCTGTTCCAGAAGACTGGGGTGTTAGAATGGAAAGGAACTGCTTTGATCCAGAGCTTGGGGATGGGGGATTTTCTTTGGTTAGTTTTGTTTGGTTTGTTATTGTTGGGGTTATGTTGTTATTTTTTTGTTTATTTGGGGTTTTTGTTTTAGTATTCCCAAAAGAAAGATCAAAATTCAGCTTCTAAAGAGTTTGTACATCAGTTTGTTTTCAGAAATTCCAAAACCAGAGCCTTGGGCAAGGAGCAGGCTGAGGAGGAGGCCTCAGGCATCCCCTCCCTGGCAAGGCTGCACAGACCATGAGACGTACCCAGCAGAACCAAAGAGATTTAAAGCACTGGTTTGCATTATGGGTTTGTGCCCATTCAATCTCTATTTTCCTTCAGCCCTGAGCACCTGTCACAGGACTGCAGGCTGGAATATGGATGCTGGGAAGTTCCTACTGATAAAGCTGCAATTCAATCAGCAAGAGCTCAACTATAACAGCCCAAGCCACTGCTCCAAGGTGTGCTGCTGCAAAATCCCAAGATCTGGTGTCCAGCACTAACACTGGCACTTGTATCAGTAGGTTTTTGGGTAGTCTGGCACCTACGTCCCACAGGGGATGGGTATATAGGCTCTCTTCCTAGCTCACTTAGTTTTTAGCTCCAAGTTTCATGTTTCCCTGCATGCCTGTTCCTGTCTTCCTTGAAACCACGTGCAGTGGTCACACAAACATCAATTTCTGGGAGTCCCTTGAGAGGAACACAAGAGGCTGGGGAAGGGTTTGGAGCACCAGGAGCAGCTGAGGAAGCTGGGGGGCAGGGGGTGCAGCCTGGAGAAAAGGTGGCTCATGGGGAAGCTTCTGGCTCTCCACAACTCNCTGACAAGAGTGTGCAGCCAGAGGCCATCAGGTTCTGCTCCCAGGGGACAAGGGACAGGTTGAGAAGAAGCAGCCTCAAGTTGCACCAGGGGAGGTGTAGGTTGGTTATTGGGAAAACTCCTTCACGGAAAGGGTGGTCAGGCCTTGGAACAGGCTGTGGTGGAGTCACCATCCCTGGAGGAATTTGAAAACTGTGTGGATGTGGCACCTGGGGACATGGGTCAGTGATGGCTTTGGCAGTTCCAGGGGAACAGTTCNTAAGAGTTTGTACATCAGTTTGTTTTCAGAAATTCCAAAACCAGAGCCTTGGGCAAGGAGCAGGCTGAGGAGGAGGCCTCAGGCATCCCCTCCCTGGCAAGGCTGCACAGACCATGAGACGTACCCAGCAGAACCAAAGAGATTTAAAGCACTGGTTTGCATTATGGGTTTGTGCCCATTCAATCTCTATTTTCCTTCAGCCCTGAGCACCTGTCACAGGACTGCAGGCTGGAATATGGATGCTGGGAAGTTCCTACTGATAAAGCTGCAATTCAATCAGCAAGAGCTCAACTATAACAGCCCAAGCCACTGCTCCAAGGTGTGCTGCTGCCAAAATCCCAAGATCTGGTGTCCAGCACTAACACTGGCACTTGTATCAGTAGGTTTTTGGGTAGTCTGGCACCTACGTCCCACAGGGGATGGGTATATAGGCTCTCTTCCTAGCTCACTTAGTTTTTAGCTCCAAGTTTCATGTTTTCCTGCATGCCTGTTCCTGTCTTCCTTGAAACCACATGCAGTGGTCATACAAACATCAATATCTGGGAGTCCCTTGAGAGGAACACAAGAGGCTGGGGAAGGGTTTGGAGCACCAGGAGCAGCTGAGGAAGCTGGGGGGCAGGGGGTGCAGCCTGGAGAAAAGGTGGCTCATGGGGAAGCTTCTGGCTCTCCACAACTCCCTGACAAGAAGGTGCAGCCAGAGGCCATCAGGCTCTGCTCCCAGGGGACAAGGGACAGGTTGAGAAGAAGCAGCCTCAAGTTGCACCAGGGGAGGTGTAGGTTGGTTATTGGGAAAACTCCTTCACGGAAAGGGTGGTCAGGCCTTGGAACAGGCTGTGGTGGAGTCACCATCCCTGGAGGAATTTGAAAACTGTGTGGATGTGGCACCTGGGGACATGGGTCAGTGATGGCTTTGGCAGTTCCAGGGGAACAGTTCGACTCAATGATCTTAAGGGTCTTTTCCAACCCAAGCGATTCCACGATCCTGTACAATCCAGACATGTAATGGATCTGGAGTGGGAGAAGCCCACAGCCGAGCAAGTGTCACTACCCCAGCTCCAGCCACACCACAGCCCGCAGGGCTGGGACAGCTGGGCAGGCTGGAGATGGGCAGGGTGAGAGAGGCTGGAGCAGGGGGAGGTTTGGGAAGTGCAGCAGGTTCAGAGCTCCACCTACCTGCAGTACTCCGCGAAAGTCAGCACGTAGCACTTCTCCTCGATGCAGGCGACGCTGTTCTCGTCCTGGTGCCGCGACGCAAAGATCTCATTCTGTGCGAGGAGGGGAGGGGACAGGTCACCCAGCTGGCCCGGGGCCCCGGGAGGCACGGCCAGCCCCACACCCTCACCCACCCAAGGAGGGAAGGGCGAGCTCTGCACCTTCACCCACCACCGTAACGTGGAGTCACCGACGCATGCCCACGGTGAACACCCTCCAGAGCCAGCGTCCCACACAGCCCAGGCACCTGCCACATGCTCTGTGCACCACATTCTTGTGAGACTGAGTGCTCCAATCTCACACGAATTTCCTATGTCAAAAGCTCTTCAGCAGCAAGGCCATGGCTGGTTGGACCCCTCGGTCTCCCTTTCCTCCTGGATTCTCTAATCCATCTTTCTACCAAACCTTAAGGAAATCCTTCTTGTCCAATCACTTCCCCCTCCCAATTCAATTAAAAAGGCTGGTTTAATGAGAGAAGTAGCAACAGCCTTTTTCAGAATCATGGAATAGAATGCTGGAATGGTTTGGGTTGGTAGGGACCTTAAGGATTATCTTGTTCCACCCCCTGCCATGGGCAGGCACAGCTTCCACTATCCCAGGTTGCTTCAAGCCCCATCCAACCTGGCCTCAAACACATCCAAGGAGGAGCAGCCAAAACCTCTATTGGCAAACTTCTACTCAATTTTTCCCAGAGTAATCTAGGGAATTTGGCTCTGCAGCAGGCAGGATTGGTTATACACAGGGTAACCTGGACAGAGCCACTGAGAAAAATTTCAGGTATGGTTAGATCAGCAGAGAAGATCTCTGGGAACACAGGTGCACTGGAAGCATTCCCTGCAGGCTCCATTTCTGCCTTGCTGGAAGGGAAAACTCACAAAAGGGTGAATATCTGGGGACAGGGTTGATCAGGGACACCGGGAGTGCCACATCTGCCTTCTGCACCTTGGGGCTCTGGCTTACTCCTTAAGTCAAAACTACCTTAGTCACCCTGGCAAGCCTGGCCCAGCCCTTAGCCCAGGCTCTCTCTTGTTTGAAGAATTGTGTAATTTAAGTGGGTTTGCAAAAACCTGGCTTAATTCCTCCTGGCATTCTCCCTGGACTGAAATGCAACTGGATACACTCACCTTTTGTTTATAAAGTGCCACGTTTTGGTTTAGAAACTCATCTGTGCCTTGCAAGTGAGGCATTTACAATTCCCTGCCTGCTCCCATGTCCTGTTCTCAAACCCTCCCTCCCTTTTTATTTAAAAAAGTAATAGAAATTAAGAAAGCACAATGTGTTTAAAATGGGGTTGAACACAGTAGTGAATTCTTCATTCCCAGTTAAAACCAGCTTGTTCTGTCACCCAACACAAGCCCATGCAAAGCAGAGCAAGGCGTGAAGTCACAGTGATTCACACGTTTTTTCTTTATAAAGCAACTCCATTATTCTGGCACAGCATCCTCAAGTCAGACTTTAGTTCCCATCATAAATCTTTGCAGTGCAAGGATGATGCATCCACGTTTCTGTACAAAACTAACACGTTTTTGGAGTTTAAGAAGCGGATTAAGGGATTTATTAAAAGGCAGCACATGACACAGGCACTCCAGTTTCCTGCAAAATGGCAGCAGGAGCTTTTGCATCAGGCTCTGCAGTCCTGTAGGAATTAGAATATGCATATGGAAAGGTGTCTGATCTTGATGCAGTATAAACTTATTCTTCCTTATTCTTAAGGTAAGAGTCAAAATTACTTTTTACTTAGTATGTGGAATTTTCTCAGATTAAAGGGAGAAACATCAACACTCAGCGGTTTCTGTTACAGCCTCCATGTAAGGAACTGAGCAGCTTTTGTAAGAGCCCAGAGTTTCTCCACAGCACAATAAATCCAGGGGAAAAGCCCAACTAAAGGACACCACCACTCAACACATCCAGCAACACCTGCACAACAGCCATGAGTGCTCTGCTGTACTCAGCTCGAGGCCACCCAGGGATGCAGGGAGATGCTGGAGCAGAGTCCTGCAGCTCCTGCAGGAGCACAGACAGCCCGGGATGCCCTGCCCTGATCCGGACTCACCTGGTGCATGCTGGGGTTGCGGCCTCCCTGAGTGTGCTCTGGTCTGTAATACCACAGGAGGCTCATCATCAGCTCTCCTGCAACAACACAGATTGAAACAAGTCAAGCCTCAGTTTTCTCCGAGTGTTTTCCCACTCATTCCCGGCTTCCTCCAGCTGCTCCATCCCCTTCATTCCCACAGCGCTCACGGAGAGGCAGCTGTGGCTGATAAATATTTCATGCTGAACTAGGTGTCCCTTTGTTACAGCAAGAAGCTGCATGGAGTCGGTCATGTTGCTTTTCCACTACACCTTCGCCTCCTTCTACTCAGCTTACAACATCCCAAGGAAGTCAGGCACAAAAAACTCCGCAAAGATTCAAAAATGAAATGTTTCCACCCGAAAAAAGAATCCACCCAGGACACAAGCTGGAAAAGATGCTCGTCCAAAGGTGGGAACTTGCAGTATTGATTCCCAGGTTCAGGGCAGAATTGCTGCTGCACTGACACAACCACAATGGGCCTCACCACACCTTGATATATGTCTTTTACACAGAATTTTTGGGGTTTCTTTCCCCCCCTTTTAAGCACAACCTCTACATTAAAGCATTTGGCTCAGCATCCTTGGCTCAGGGATTGCCAGTCAGACACCATATCTCACCCACAACTCCCATCCCCAGCTCTACTGGGGTCCATCAGAGCTGCTGCAGAAGAGCCCTGTTCCCACCAGCTCCCAGACCAGATGTTGGATTGGAGCAAACAGCAGCTCCCCCGATGTTTGAGTAATGAAATAATACGGGAGAGGGCTGCTAAGACGGGCACTTGGCAAATATTATGTGCTTTCACATCCAGGAAGATTTCCATTTATCAGCCCCAGACGAGTGATTAAGGAGCATTTCAGTTCCTGGAACAATCCAAATGGAAGCCACGGCGCTAATCTCCTCTCCATCATCCCGGTACCCTAACCAGCCCGCACCTCTCCCAAGATGCATCCCTCCCCTGCTTCCAGCTCGCTCTGTCGAGCACACACACACTCTCCTGGAGCAGTACCTGTCTTGGGGTCCTCCCAGAGTGCGGAGATCTTGGCGACGTAGGGCATGGATTTCTTGCGGGGCCCCGATTTGAGGAGCACCGTGTCCCGCACCCGGATGATCTCCCCGTCCCTCTCCACAGCCTGGTAGCTCTTGCGCACGGCCGGCTCCGGCTCGTTCTGCACACACAGCAACCAAAACAACCCCAGTGAACAGGCAAAGGGAGACTTCATGGTTCTCCTCCATAGTGCTGGCACTGAGGAGCAGCTCACCAGGGGGACAGCACAGCTGACAAAAGCACTAATAGCTGAAATTAATACTCTTATTTCAAATTAAAACACGCTCGCTCCTTCCATTCTGCATGCAGAACCACAATATTCAGGAAAATCACCTTTCCACCTGCCTACCTGGAGGCATGCTTTTCCTTCCCATTCAAAGGCACCGAAAACTAGGTGTGTTTTGAATGCTTCTCTGATACAAACATGGTAGAAAACCAATAAAACATGAAATATTTGACATAAGCAGGGCAGGGAGTGGCAGAGAAGGCTGTAGCACAAAGCCTTCCTTAGCTGGACTGCCAGTGATTCCTTTGTACCCTCTGACAGTACGAAATAATCACTTTTGGGACTATGAACCGAGGCTTTTTAGTTTGCTTTTGCTCTGAGTTTCATTTCAGAACGCCTGAGCAGGATGACTTAACCTCCTGCCAGATCTCCCAGGCAGGACTGGAAGCATCTTAAGGAGATTAATGCCTCGCTGCTCCTTTGGGGTGTGACAGCCTGAGGGATGGATGCACAAGGCCAGGCCCTGGCCTTGACAGGCTTCATTCTGGCACAGTCCTTGGCACCTGGACACAGCCTGAAAGGCTAAAGCTCCAAAACCTACCCTGGCTGCTGCTCTCAGTAGCCCAAGGCTGTGCCACCACACCAAGCAGCAGCACAGATCCTGCCTGGACCACGGCCCTGCTTCCTCCTGACTCTACTGCACGTCTACTGTCCCACCTTCCCAGACACCATGTGGGGCCCATTTCAAGCTCCTATGCTTTAATAAGAGGAAGGATGTTGCCTTCTCTGAAGTGGACTTGACTGGAGCTAATTGAATTCTCTGGCAGGAAATCTCCCATCTTACAGGAACCAGTCTCTGCCCCTGAACGCAACAAATGGGAAAGTACAGACAGGAAGTCCCTGGAGGAGCAAAGGAGCAACTGGCTGTGCCACCATGCAAGTTACAAGAAAGGGGATTTTGGGTGCTAGAAAAATTCCATCTGGGAGCCAGTATACTGTCTCAGTCCTCTGTGCTCTGGGACATCCTTGTGGGGCTACAGACACTCTAAGAGAGCCACCTTATGAGAGCTGCCTCTAGACTTGCCCCTTATAACTGAGGCTACAACAACCCTCAGCTTCTCAGACAGGTTTGCCCTGCCCAGGAGAAAGCAGCTGGAGGATGATCCCTGTTGGATGGACTCCCACGTGCCTCAGGTGCCACCCTTGTACATGCCAGAGCTGGGAGTATCCATCACCTTTCAGCTGAGGCCAGCACAGGAGCAGCAGGTTCTCCTCCCCTCCCAAACCACACCATGCAAGGTAACGCCAGGGCACACAGGGAACAGAGCCAGCAGCGCCTCTGCTCCCATCGGGATTTCACCCAGAGGTTCTAGACAGCGCCTAGTGACCATCTCCACCTGGAAGCAAGCCCCAGAGCTCCCAAGCCTTCATGCCTGGAGGGCACAGGCAGCTGTCCATGCCCAGCCCCACAGCACTCAGACACCTACCACGACGTAGACAGCCTTCTCGCAGGCCGTGCCCACGGGGATCCAGCCGTTGGTGGCTCTGCGCCGGCTGATCCGCTGCTGCTTGGGGTGGGAATGGCCCCCCGCCGCTTTGCTGTTGGAGGCGTGCAGGCAGCCTGGAGTATTCCGCAGCCCAGACTTGGAGCCGCTGGGAGGCTTGGAGCTCTGAGGACATTCTCGGGCCATGGTCTGAGGGTCAGAGTTGGGGGTCTGCAGGTGAGGAACGGGCTCTGCAGCCGGCGGCACGCTGGGCACAGGACATCCTGAGAGCGGGTGGGCAGGCGACGCGGGGTGTCCTGCCACCGGGATTGTGAGGTTCAGCTGGTCCAGAGACTTGCAGCCTTCTAAGGGAAGGGAAGAAACGAGTCACGGATCTCATCTGGAACGTAAAGCGACCACACGGCCGGGACTGTCCTGCGCCACGGCCGCTTTTCCCCGAAATCCCCTTTATTGCATTATAGCTGTAAAGACTCTCCAGGCTGTAATTTCATTTTGCACTGTCACTGGATTGTAAAAGCAAAGCCATTTCCGAGCCTGCGTGTTCCAGTGCTCCGCCGATGACACTGCACCACAACAAACCCATCTGAATCCCAAGTAATGCCAGCCAGGAATACACACAAGGCTGGCCAGTGTCCAAAGCAGTTCCAGCCCGTCAATATGTACAAAGGAAATAAAAGGCTTATCGAAACAATGGGAAGGATTAAATCACACTGCCAAGAGCAGCCAGCTTCTTTCAAAAAGCCAAATTCTACTAATCAGGGAAAATTGAGAACATTCTCCAAATTAAGTCCAGAAAGATGAAACAAGGTGGAACACAACCACAAGATGCTGCACCCTCAGCAAAACCGTGTCCCTGCAGCAGACACAGGAATCTCAGCAGGTTGGAATCTGGCTGACGCTGCCTCTCAGAGCATCCCAGAAATTCCTTGCTCCGCTCAGGAGTCACAAACAAGCCTCAACCCTGGCCAAGGCCAATGGAAGAACCAGTTGTAATTACGCCCTATCAGCGGGAAAAGAGCTCCCAGACCAATATATGAGCACCCTTGCTCCCTAAACCTGAGACTGTGCTTTTTGGGATGACCAAAGGACAGCTCCAGTCAGGCTCCAGGAGATGCCTCAGACCAGAGCTTACAAATCTGAAGGGAAAATTCCATCCAAAGCCACACAGCTCCAAACAAAGAACTGCTGGGACCCCTCACAGAGACGGCAAGTTATTCACTCCTGCCTCCCCACCTCACCCTCCCTAACGGCTGCAGCCAAGCCACTGTGGAGCTGTGAGTGCAAGGGATGCCACAGATCATCCTCATCAATCAATCAATCAATCAATCAGTCAAATCATCCCCGAGTAGCAAAGGCCACAGGAACCCTCAAGAGTGCAGGGACATCAGGATGCAGGCACTGGCATGCACAGGACACATGATGCAAGGAATCACCTCTCAGGTATTTTGCTTACAAAAGCAGCTTTTAAGCTTCAGCTAGAGCACAAAATCTCTAACTGAACGTCAGGGCCCTGGTGCAGAGCTGCTCCTGGTGGCACCCCAGGACTCCTTCCTTGGTCACACACAGACTTCCTCCCTCTCCGACGGCACTGGCACTAAAGCAACTCTCACAGCTTGTCCCAGCTCCTTTCCACCACTCTGCTTCCACACTGCCCAACCATTGCCCAAGATCACAGCCCAGTCCCTGGATTTGTACCACACAGATACTGATATTTCCCTGCAAGCACCCGGAAGACACCAAATCAGACAGATGTAACACACAGCATTCGGCACATCAGGCTGTATCCCTCTTTGATGGGAGTCTGCTGCTTGCAGCCAAAGTGCTTCTTCAGTTCACTAAAATGCCCCACTCTAGGGAAGGAAAATATTCCAGAGGTGTGTAATTATATAAAAATCAATCCTTAAGCCTAAGGCCCCACCAATATTCTGTAAGACCTCCTTATATGCTTCAATCCACAAACCAAAATCTCAATGATTCCAGTGTTACAGGTGTTTAAATCCAAGTTGCTCCCAGGAAGGAAATCACAGCAAGGGAGATCTCAGTGGCGAGGTGACACACTAGCAAATACCCACTCCTGGAACTGCTGCTGCCCTTGCCAGCACCAGGAAGAATCACTGAATCCACAGGGAGGGCTGAGCTCTGGAAAATACTCCTGAAAACACTCCAGTTTGCACTGCCTGAATCCTTCTGGCTGCACAAAATCAGAGGCACCAGCATGCAAAAGCTGAGGAACAAAGTAGACTGGTATGACCTCGGGGCACTACACAGAAACTGTCAGGCAGGAACACACTGCTGAGCTGGTTGTCTTGTGAGCACTCCACTTTCAAGAGCTCTGAAGCCACCAGCAAGCCCCGTCTGGCTGCTGCCATAGGAAGCAGCACCATGACAGCAGGGATATTTCGGGAAAACAGAAATTACACTTCAACCAAACGCTCCTGAGTTTCAGTAGCTTCCTACAACGGAAGATGACAAAGCCTCGCTTGAACCAAAACTCCATCCACCTACCTGAAAATCTGTTCTCAGTGGGTAAGTCATGCCAGCTCTTGGCTGGAACACGTGGTTAGTGGAAAGATCCCACGCTGGCACTCCCAGCAGCTGGAGAGCAGCCTCCTCTACAGACACACTTTGCAGCACCGTCCAGCCTGATGGCTTTACACTCAGTACTGGTATCTGATAACCCCCACACAGCACTCCACTTTTAAATATTTAAAAAGGTATTTTTCAATGGCAGAGGCAAAGCTCCAAGATAAAGCAGGAAGTCTGAAAAGCAGGCGGGGGCAGAGGAGAGCCAAGCAGACAACGACGACGTTTCCATACCCCCTCACCCCTCCTCATTCCAGGGCGTCACTGTCAGAGGGCAAAGATGGAATCAAGAATTCCCAAACTAACAGTGTGCCTGGCACTTAGACCACCGCGGTGAAACTCTCTGTGCAGCCCTGCCAGCTCTGATCGATCCATGGAATCCAAAAAGCCTGCAGCCCCCAGCTGCCACCAGGACAGTCTAACAGCAGAGGCAATGCCTGCTTCTCCACAGGCTCTGTGGGGATGCTCAGCCCCCAGAGCGGGGTTTTGGGATGGGAGGAGTAACTCATCCTGGTGTGCTCCCGACCCTCCGCTCGGAGTGGCACAGCGGGATGGCATGCAGGAACTGAACCCTGCTCGTTTTACACAGATCAAAGCTCAGCCTTAGCTCCAGCGTGACAAGCCGTGAGTCAACTTCTCGCTGCCCGAATCCTTTCACCGATTCTCTGCTTTCCACACCAACAAGACCTTTCAGTGGGAAAAACCCTCCAGGCTAAAAACGGAGGAAGGGGAGGCGGAAGGCGGATCCCTTCCAAGCCGCAGCTCGGCTGTGGAGCTGAGAACTGCTAGCAGAGGGAACCAGCCTCCAGGCAAGCAGGCACCGCACCGAGCCACCCTCTTCTCCCCGGCCGGCCGGGATTTGCGTGCACTTTGCACCTTACCTGCTGCAAAAGGCATTTTGTAGGGGTAGCTGTTCCGTCCGGCGTGCACGCTGCCGATCCTGCCCTCCGGCACGTGCACCACGCCGCAGACGCTGTAGCTGCTCACGGCCGCTCCCTCCCCGCAGCAGTACGGAGAGCTGCACCAGTGCAGGGGCTGGAAATGAGCACCTGATGGCAAGGAACCCGAAGATACCAGGAGCCCCTCGCAGGTCGCAGCCTGCGACAGCTCGTCCTTGGGATAAACGGAGCAGGGGGAACAGCCACTGTATCCACTTTGGCCGTAATAAACATAAAACCCGTTCAACGGAGTCAGATCTGAGGATTCATAGAGACATCCACAATCCGCGTGATTCCCGGGCACAGGCAAGGGAGGGAACTGCTGCACGGGAAAGGAAGGCTGATGAAATTCCTGTTTGGGGGTTGGGGATTTCTCTCCGGGTCTTCCATACTCCGGCTTCATGGAAGCTTGTCCTCCCATGAGCAGAGGCAGTCTGTGGTAGAAGCCCTCCGTGCTGGCGTAGGAGCCAGACAGCGACTCGTAGGGGACGGGCTCTGTCGTTCCATAGAGCCTGGAAGAGTCCCGCTGCTCCCCTTTCCCAAACGTGCCCAGGGTCTGGCCTTGCCAGCCATGCTGCCCATCCATTTTTAAGCTAGCCACTTCCTTCTTGGATTTGACACAGTTCTTCCGACCGGCTTTGGCCCATTTGAGTGTAGATTTTGAACAGTGGTTCTCGGACTTGCCCTCTCCATCCGATTTACTCCTCTGTTTCAGGGGTTGGTCTTTCTCATGGGTCAACTTCAGGAAGGCCACAGCGTTCAGGCTGGCCAGTCTCTTTGGGGTGGGATGGTAGGAGATGGCACCATCCTCCCTCTTTGCCCCATCATCAAAGACCTCGTCCAGCGAATGCTCACAGCTATTGCATTTCTGACTGGGCTCATGCCGGTTCTTTCCTTTCCCTGTTTTCACAGCCGGTTTTTCCAGGGCAGGCCAGTTGTCACCGGCTTTGCACTGCAAGCCCTTGAGGGTACAGTCCCCAGCAGCCTTCCCTGAGTCCCTGCGGAAGCGCCTGCCGGATAACAAGCCATCGTCCCGTTCGAACAGCAGGTTGTTCACTGCCTCCGCGTTCAGCGAGGCCAGCCGGCGCTTCCTGGGCTCCGAGGGAGCAGGATCAAAGTCCTGCTCCGGCCCGGGATAAGTTACTGTGCACTTCTCCCCGGATGACTCACTCTTGCTCACTCCCACAGGCTGAACTTGTTCTGAGAACAGAGCAGATCCCAAACCCTCAACCCAGCTGGGAAGGTGCTTTTTTTTACAGCTGGGGGACTGCTTGGACAGAGAGCCAGCCACATCCTCCAGCCTGGTGAGGAGCACCTTGCAGGTCTTTTTGCTCACTGAGGGGAGCAGCCGCCTCCTCAGCGGGTACGTCTTTCGCACTTCGCGCAAACTCTTGCTTTTGTTATTCCCTACAAACCCACTGGGACAGTTTGGAGCCTCCGAGGCATCTCCGTCCCGCTGCTCTGCGTTGGCCCTGTCCATCCTCCTGCTGCCTGTTGGCGACGAGGCCTGGCCAGCAGAACCAGCTGGATGTTTCACAAGGAAAAGCTGTTTTTTCCGGGCATGCGTCATAGGATCAATGTCCAATCCTGGGAACGAACGGGAGAAAACATCTATTAATATCGCTGAGAGGGTCCCATCTCCTCACAAAGCACCAAGTGCCAATTAGGAAATATTTGGGGAAGCTTGTTTCTACACAGCAGAATCTATTTGGGTGATGGCCAGTTAAGCCAATTAAGAGACAGGATGCAATTAGATGTGGTTTAACATTAAGCCATGGAACACGACAGTAATTAAAAGCAAGGTGGTGATGGCAAATGCCACAGCAGCTGGGGAAAGCTGGGTCCAGACAAAGAGCTGTTCGCCCAGCTCCCACTGATGCTATTCCTAACACCTTACAAATTCCCATCAAATCTCCAAAATCTGAAGGCTGGTCCAGGGCACAGAGCAGAAATAACCCCCGGTCTGTGACTGCCTGCATGTTGATACAGGCAGGCTGTTCCAGTATCATTTTCTTAGACAATTAGGCAAAAGAAAAACAAAAAGTCCACCTACTCAGGTGAAAAGAAAACTTGGGCTATTAAGCAGAGACCTGCCAACATTAATAAATTAAATACATGAAAAAGCCCTGTGCAGGTTGGAGCCTGGCTGCCCGCTGCTCTTGTCATTCCCTGTAGTTGTGTTTCATAAAACTTGTGGGCATTGAACACCAAATCACAATGGGCAGAGAGGCCCTAAAGATACATTCATGGCACGAAAAAGAAGCCCGGGCTTCCCGAGTTATCCAGCACCCAACTTTTAATTAAGGAATTCTGCAGCCTGAAGGAGCACATATTAGCATAAGAAGCTCTAGGTCCAAGGCTGAGACAGGATATGGCTGGGTGATGCCAACCTATTGACATTAAAAATGTCAGCGTAAATGAATGATAGTGGAATAGATTTAATGAAGTCTTGTCTCTAAGCATCAGAAACAGCAGCAAATGACAATTACTTTCATCCAATCGTATTTACAAAATAGTCAAATTCAATTTATTGGCAGCAAAGAGCTGATCTTTTTATCAGCATCCACCTAGGATGTGTTTGCTCTTCCCTGCAATCAGGATTCAGGCTGTAACTCCCCTCAATTGACACTGGTCTGCCACTTTTGAGGCTTTTAATTAAAGCTCCTACTGCTTTGGCAGTGATTAGAACAAAGCTCCCGAATTACAAGAACTGTTCATTTGATATGGTTTAATCAAGCTGATAATTAGATTATCTATTTGAAATAAGCCCGATGTGTTTTAATTGCCTTACTTATATATGCATTAACTAAGGGAAAGTCAGGAATTGAAACCCGCTGGGGTTTGCACGGTGCTTTTCTGGATGTCATGCTCTTGGCAATATGTTTTGGGGTGACTGAGTTCCTCCATCCAGTTAAACAGGGTCTATGCCATGGCTGGTGCCCCAGGAGGAGAGCTTGGTGGGGAACAAACATTTACATGTGTCCACATTTTTCTTATTGGAAAAATCAGGCTCTGGGAATTAGGAGGATCAAGTCAAACAGATTTTCCTCCAGAACTCAATTCTTCTTGCACAGGAGGCTAAACTGACCACATGCAACCCCCTGGAATTTGAAAGAGGACTACAGTTTTAAAAAATGGATCAGGCAGAGCAGGATTTGGCAGAGGCAGAACAGGTGTCCTGCAGAACATGCCCTGGGGAGGAGAACTCTTCCCGGGCTATACGGACCGGTGGCTTCCTTGCAACTTCCATCCTAACTTCTACTGTCCCTACTGAGAGACTGAGCCTCTGGCAAAGATGAAAATCCCAAAATAAAGAGCCATGGTTTTTAACTTAAACCCAGCATCAGGCACCTTGTTCTTCTCAGCTTTCTACAGGCAGGAGCCTGACCCAGCCTGGCACCGCACATCCTGGGCGGTTTGTGCTCAAATGAGCTGGAATAACTGCTAAAAACTGGATGCTGTAGGTGTGACTGTCCATGCCACAGATACTATAAAGTTAGGAAAATGCTGGGAGAGACTGAGGGAAGGGGGTGTAAGAGAATTGGGATTGCTCAGCCTGGAGAAGCTTTGAGGTGACCTAATTGTCCATGCAGCTGGAATGAACCTACAGGAAAGTTGGAGAGGGGCTTTTAACAAGGGCCTGGAGTGACAGGACAAGGGGGAATAGCTCCACCCTGACAGAGGACTGGGTTAGGTGGCATATTAGGAATAATATCCATGTGAGGGTGGTGAAACACTGGCACAGGTTGCCCAGAGAAGCTGTGGCTGCCCCATCCCTGGCAGGGTCCAAGGCCAGGTTGGATGTGGCTTGGAGAAACCTGGGATAGTGGAAGCTGTCAGGGTCCACGGCAGAGGGTGGAACTGTTTGAGCTTTAAGATCCCCTCCAACCCAAACCATTCCAGGATTCTATGATTAATTGCCAGCACCTATGGAACAAAACCTATCCTTAGTACGCTGGACTTCTCAGAGGTTTTTCCACACCTCCACAATCACCTGCACTGCGTGGATCCCTTTGTGAGGGGGACGCTCCTTCTCCCAGCTCACCTGGGATCCAGCAATCCCTCCTCTTCCCTCAGCACAACACAGAGACAGAGCTTTTGAACACAGCTCAAAACTCAGCCCTCTGACAGGCAAACACATCATTCCTCAAAATTAGAGGCCTGCCGAGCTTCCTTCCAGCAAGTATTGTGCTCCTGCTAGCTGGGAAGGGAGAGTGGCAGAGCTCTTCATCCTCTCTCCACCTTTGTATTGCTTCACAAAGCACAGAAAAGCTGCCTGTGCACAGGAGGTTCCAAGAAACTGCAAGACAATGAAAGAACTGAAAGTGAAGATACTCAAATCAGAACCATCCATTTACTGCTGGTGGCTGAGCAATTGGATTAACGGCGAGAAGACATCAAGGTGTTGGAAATTTAAGTTCCAAGCAGCTCAGTCTATCCAGCTGCATCCAGACCCCACCAAGCTTTTTTAAAGCTAGTTGGAATCGCTGCCCCCTGATCATACAATCAGAGAATGGTTTGGATTGGAAGGGACCTTAAAGCCCATCACATTCCAACTCCCTGCCACAGGCAGGGACACTTTCCACTGGCCCAAGTTGCTCCAAACCCCATCCAACCTGGCCTTGAACACTTCCAGGGATGCAACAGCCACAGCTTCTCTGGGCAATGCTCCTCTGGCAACTCCTTCCTCAAACCAGACTAGTTCTGAAAAACCATCTTGCCAGCTGCTGAACCCAAACCAGATCAGAGTAAAGAAAAATTAAAACCACTTCTAGTTTCACGCTAGAATAAAACCGTTCCCCAAACAGCAAACTCAGGAGAGAGTCGATGCCTCATTAGTAGGAAAATAAGCAAGTGTGATAACAGCTGCATGTTCTGTAATCATGCAGCTGCAGCATCTGTCTCTCCCTCTCCAGCACTTGATTGCAAGTGAAATTAGAAGAAACTAGTCTGGGACTACCCCTTCAAGCCCCATTTCCTCTCCAGAGCTTCACTACGGAGACGCGCGCGTTCCAAGAGATGATGCCAAAAGCACAGAAATTAAAGCTTTTAAAGCTCCTAATCCATTTGGCACTTCAATAACACACAAAGAGTTACGACAACACCAATCCTCCTCTCCGTGCACGGCACCGCTCCGATGACTCTCAGCCCCATCTACTTGGAATCCTGTCTATTCATTTCCATTGGAACAGCTTATGCTGTGACAACAGCCCTACAACTGTGAGTATCTGGAGGATTGGCTCCTTTTTCCCTTGCTGCTTTTGCAGGCGAGTAATTCCCAGTGCTCTCAGGAACGTGCTGCATGGAAGAAGCCTTGCAGGAGCTATGGGAAATCCGGATAAATCACAGCAGCATCAGGTATCCCAGGCTGAGTTCCTTGAATGCCATGCACGTCCCGTGAGTGGAAACATCGCCTCCCTCTCAAACATTCAGAAAATCTGTAGCTGTTGGAAGCTGCAATTTGTCTTCCCAGGGTCCAGTTCTGATTTTTCTCCTGAGACCCACTGAAAGCTCCATCATCCACAGGAGGAAACTCTTTATACAGAGCTCATTAGGCTGCAGCAAGGGCTGGTTTCTCTCACTCATCAGCGTAGCTCTGACCATTGTACCAGAGCAGGGTTAAATGGGGTATGGGGAAGAAATTCTTCCCTGTGAGGGTGCTCAGGCACTGGCACAGGTTTGCCGAGAGAAGCTGTGGCTGCCCCATCCCAGGCAGTGTCCAAGGCCATGTTGGATGGGGCTTGGAGCAGCCTGGAATAGTGGAAGGTGTCCCTGGCCATGGCAGGAGGATGGATCTTTAAGATCCCTTCTAACCCAAACCATTCCAGGATTCTATGATTCACTGCCAGCAGCTCCTGAAAGCCATGTGGACACACAGCCTCCACAGCTCCCAAAAGGCTTATAAAAAGGGACGTGGGGCAACTCTGGCACAGCCAAGAGGATCTCTGGGAGCTGTCCTGGACTGGGCTCTGCTTCACTCCCTGCTCCAACGCCCCGTTGCGAAAGCCTGTGTGTGCTCCAGCCGCCCGGCTGGCAGCTCTGCAGCCCGTGTGTGGCCGTGATAAATCACAGACAACTGCAATGAGAGCCCGGGGCTTCACACCACGAGCGCCCAATGCATCCAAGAGCAGCGGCACAGGGAGCCAATCCGGCTGGGAGCAGGCCTGACCCGCACCACCCGGAGCCAGAGCTGGGAACACCCCCGAGGAGCTCCCCGGATGATTCCTTGGGAAGGTCTGGCTCAGCCTTAGTTATCTGGTTTTAGATCTTGCCTAGTGGCAGTGCTCTGTCTGGGGAAGCCAAAATTACATTTCTCTGGCTGTTCTCACACTCTCTGCAGCCTCAGCAAGCAGCATTCTCAGGGAAGAGGAAAGGGGAAAAACGGGAAAAGAAGAGGGGGGAAAAAAGAAGAGGGAGACAAGGGGAAAAGAAATGGGGGATGAAAAGAAATGGGGGAAAAGAGGGGGGAATGGGGTGGGAAAAGAGGGGAGGAAATAAGGGGACAAGTGGGAAAACACCAGTGAAAGCAAACAATGTACAAGCGTGGGTGAGAGTCACAGAATATTTCCTCAAAATCAGCAACAGGGCGCGTTGTTTGGATAATTAACGCAGCACCGGGAAAAGCACATTCCTTCTCGGAAAGGCACCAGCTCTCCCCTTTACCAGTGGTAAGAAGCTGTAACACACTGTGTCACGTTGCCAGTGACAGGCTGCCACCCAGCAAAATAGGCAGGAAATGATGAAGTGAAAAACAAATGTGGGGACTGATAAGTGACTTCAGCGACTCCAACATCAGGCACCAAACCCTGATCAAGTTTGGAGCCCCAAAGCTTTGGGGTCTGGTAGGTATTTGCATCAAAGCAAACCCCAAGTTTCTGAAAGCAAAGCCTTCACTGAACACCCGTGATCAACACCGGCAAAACCACTTCCTACTGCCTGGAAGAACCGCAGATTTTTACCCCAAGAGCTGTCATAAGCCTTTTGCTTGTGACCCCAACATAAAGCAGCATTGTTCTGTGTGTCTGTGGGAAGCTCTGGTGCCTCTTCTGCTCTTCACAGCCTTCCAAATCCCACCAAAATTGGCTCGAGTGGGGTCAGAGCTCGAGAGGCAATGGCACAGCCACAGTTTCACACTGAATCTCTGCAGAAGAGATGCAAAAGCTGTGCTTACCCACAGGTGAAGCTATCCTTGCCTCCCCAAAACTCCAAACCCACTCCAAAGTCAGGAAAAACTGGAAGCAGAGACCAGAATTTGTTTCTGTGCCCTTAGTTTGCTCAGAGATGGATAACATGACTACCTTCCTACTCTCAAGAGGGGACGTATTTTCTTTGCCTTTCAACAAGTTCGGGAGGGATGCACCAGGAGGAAAAGGAAACTTGGAATTAATGGATTCTAGAGTGTGATAGAGCATATGGCAATTCCCAAACAGCATCCATCACTTGCGCTTCCCACAGGAGCCTCCCAGCTGTAGCAGCAGCAGCAGCAGCAGCAACCCATGGAGAACCATGGATAAGCAGCCTTAAGCATGCTGCTGCAAGGAAAGCTCAGGTAGGGCAAAGGAATTCCCTGGCATTTGCAGGTAAGTACAAGGATGTGGGGGTGGAAATGAGACTGAGCTTGTCTCCAGGCTGACAATTTGATGGAAAGAGATGCATTGACACCTTGCTTTTGCTGCATCACTCCCCAGTGAACTAGTTACTGAGGTTTCCTTTTAATGAAGGCATTAAGAGCCCAGAGATTAGGCAAGAGGAACACGGGAAGAGATGGGAGGTGCACACTAGACCGCCTGGACAAACGGGAAGGCTGAAGCTTACACAGATATTGCAATCCTGAAATATCCCAGGGAACAGCAGCAGCAAGAAGGAAAGGGACTTTTTAAAAGAGCAGGTAGTGCCAGGATAAGGGGGAATGATTTCCCACTGCCAGAGTGGAGGGCTAGACAGGATATTGGGAGGAAATTCTCCCCTGTGAGGGTGCTGAGGCCCAGGCACAGGTTGCCCAGAGCAGCTGTGGCTGCCCCATCCCTGGAAGTGTCCCAGGCCAGGCTGGACAGAGCTTGAAGCAACCTGGGATAGTGGACGGTGTCCCTGCCGGTAGCAGGGTGTGGAATGAGATGATCCTTAAGGTCCCTTCCAACCCAAATCATTCGGGGATTCTCTGACTCGACAAAATACCAGACCTATTAAGTATCACCCATTTACACAGAACTGCGTGTGACAATTTTAAATAGGTTCTGTACAACGCTGCCATGTGACAGCTATGCCAACAACACCCTAAAACATGCCTATAAGTAGTCTGAAAAACCAAGTCAAAAATATTCCAGGACAGCTTCCGCAGTCATGTTTATAGAAGGAGCACAAGCTTTGCCAATCAAGGTTTTTAAAAAAATAACCCACACAAGCCCTGCTCATCTGATTTTTCATATATGCAAAATGCAAACTTGATTCCTTTGTGGCAGAAGGCTGAGTCTGGTAAAATATCAATCATATGTCACTTTGCTCAGATAGCTCTGGCACCCTTCCTGTTCCACGGACAAAATGGAATAACAAATTATTCCCAAGGCTTTATTTTGAAGAACAAGGTGTAGGGTTTTTCTACAGTAAATATTAAAGCTCTTCTATATATTATAATCACACCCTTCCATGACTGCTTTAGAGCTTCCTTCAAGCTGCTGAGCTTAAATAATTCAAGCTGCGCTGTGATTCCGTGTTCCACACGTGCGGCTGCAAACTGTGCTGCCTGTGGGAATTTCAAGGGCAGGTGCATCCCTGCCAGCTCCTCTCCATGTCATGGAGCTGTGACTGCTATCCTATCTCTGGATCCGGATTTCCCTTCTCCTCCCTCTGGTACGTCTCTCCCACAAAGGTCTCCATTCACTCTCCTGACTGGGAACTGGCAGCACGGCACCCTCAGGATCCAAAGACAACACATTCCTACTCCACAAGTTCAAAACTGGCTTTAGGGGAGATAAAAGAAATTCAGGGAAGGGCAAGGCATTCCTTCAACATGACATTTAGCTAAATGTCTGATTTAAACATTTTTTTTTTCCTTTAAATAATCTTCATCTTATTTTCCTCACTTCAGTGTCCCTCAAAACTGCCTGTGCCCCACCTCAGTGTCCAAATCCTTGGCACTATGGCTCCAGGTATGGACTCTAGGGATTATCATCTCTGAGGAGTGCAAAAGACAGCCTGAATTTGAAAATTTAATAGACATACATGTTTATAACCTCGACTTAAATTTACTTTAAACTCAAGCAGTCAAAACCAAGCTCTGTTAAAGAACAAGTTCATGTAGTATTTTCAAGGATTCTTGTGTTCTGACTCATCTCCAGCTGAAATACACTGACCAGAACTACCTCTTCAGACTAAAACTGCTGCCTGAATTATTTTCAGTTCTAGCATAAGTACTTCAGACAGTATCAGCTTGCATTTGGAAGTACCTTTTGTTTCTATATGGTTTAAAAAGTAGTAGCACGCCACTTCACCCTCAGCAAGTGTGCGAGTTGTCCATGCAGCAAAACAGCTCTCTGGGATTTCCTTCACCAAAGGTTTTGATTCCTCTTTCTATTCAAAGTTTAACAGATTTCAAAAGAAAACAGACTTTCTACTTCTTTATTCTCACTTTCTGATCATCACTTGAAACACCAGCATTAACCCCACACATTCCCAGCTGAGGACAAAGGCAACAGAGGATGAGTTATGCTGACTATTTTTCCATTAGAGAGTTTAAACCCCAATCCAAAACTCAAGTCAAAGAAAGACTTTACAAAACTCTTGCATTTCCACTGCAATTCCTGGAACCAAACCCTCTCCTTCCCTGATGTCTTGTAAACCACAGTGTTGCACTGAATGCTGAGCAGAGCTTAAATCTGAAGCCAACTTTGCAGGATTTGTACTAGAATCAAAGAATCTAATTCTTCCCTATGAGGGTGGTGAGGTCCTGATGGAAGGTGTCCCTGCCCATAGCAGGGGGTAGAAATGGATGAGCTTTAAGGTTCCTTCCCACCCAAAACATTCTGGCATTCTCGGAATCATAGAATGGTTTGGGAACTTCTGGAATAAAAGTCCAGATGTGGCTTGAAAACACTTTTTTTTTTTCCTTCACAGGACCAATCACCACCACAAATACAGGTGTATATTCACACATCTTCTGGTGACACCGTTTTAGCCAAGGCAGAACTGTCAAGCCTACCTAAACCTGCTTTAAACCCTTCCTCCCTCTCATTACTGCCAGAGACAGTATTTACAAATCAGTAACCCACAAGGTAAGTGAAGAAGTTCCACTTAAAATTTCACAGGTCAACTGGTTTCACGTATTAGGTCAGTCCAAAGAAACGTAGCACTGCTGAATGGTGCTGCAACAGCTGATGCCTCCAAGGAGAACAAGTTCTTTAATTCCTAGGGTGTTAGCAGAAGAATCATGTAAATTTAGACCAAATTGGATCATTTAAGCCCAGGAAGCAGGGGACACAGTGCTGCCAAAGGTCCTGAGCTGAGCCAGAGGAGCATTTCTAGGAACCAGCAACTGGCACAGATCAGAAATCTGGTGAGAGAAAACTCAAGCAGGAGCTAGATGTTTTAACATGTTAAAATCCCAGGAACCACAAGCCAAACACAGGCAATTCAGCCGCTTTAGACAAGGAGAAGCCCAGCTGGCTGGAATGCTGCTTCCATGAGAGCCCGTTTAACTCCCATTAGGCGCTGCCCCAGCTCTTTCATCCCTTACCCACATCGTTAGAGGTGAATTTAAACAAACACCTTTGCTTGTGCCCCAGGTTTGATCAGTCAAGGCAACAAATACCACCTTTAAATAGACTTGACAGGGTTTGCAGCCCGTGCTGGGAGTGATCTGGTTTATATGCACTCATTAGGGTGCATTTATCGACCCACACGGGCGTGACGCCGCTTGGCCGCTCGGAAAGGCACCAATTAAACACACTCAGCGCTCCAAGCCAGGGCTGGGATCAGACTTTTTTCAACAGGGTGGGCCACATACACTCCATCACATCGAAATATTACTTGGATTTCACTGCACCTTGCACAGCCAGGAGGAAAACAGAGCATCAGGAATAGTTAAGAACAATTACTAAGTCACACCCCTGGTCCCAAGAGCTCTTGCTTGAATTCTAGGGGGACGCTTAACACCCCTATTCTCCCACCAGTGCAGGTCACCATGGAGCCAGTGGGAGTTTCAGAGCATAAACCATCAGCTCTCTGGTAAAGAAGCCTAATTGCAACTTCCTCTGGGGAACCACAAAGCTTTTAAAGAGTGCAGCCTAGTTTTATGGAAATGCCACGGTGCTTCCAACTAATTTTCAGGAAGGTCCCTTGAAGTCAGGCTGTGGCTTCAAAACATCCAGGTGTGCTGAGTAGCGGGGAGGAGAGTCCTACAAGTACTGTTCTGCCAAATGATGCTCTGATACTGCAAAACCACCCCCCAAGTGCTTCCTCCAGCCTTGAGAAGAATATTCATTATAGAGAAGAAAACAGCAAAACCTGTGAGGCACTCCTAGCACTGACAAGTGGAGAAACAAAAAAGTAATCAGAACTATCCCCTTCATTATCAGCTATAGGATTTGAGAACATTAATTGCACATCGAGGTGTTCAATGCATGGATCAGAGGGATGGGGAAGGGAAAACTGCACCCACCCCAGCCACCGGCACACGAGCACAGGGGTAAAAGATGCTCACGGTTCAGAGCACCAGGCTCCAAGGAGTAGGGTACAAAGAGACAATGTGTGAAGCCAGACCACGGGAAATGTGATGGGAGAGGCGATCCCAGAGGGATTCCTGAGCTGCACGAGCTGCCAGCTGAAGCAGAGCCAAAGTGGCAGCGGGAGACGCTTACAGCTACCGGTCGAATGTCGGGAGAGCTGGTAGGAAGTTTCCAGGAGCTGCTGGAAGATCCAAACAAGCTGCAGCAAGCTCTGCTTTCCCAGGCTGTGCCCACCATGGAAGGGTAAACAGCCGATAAGGAGGAATGTGCTGCAAAGCCCCCACGAGCAGCCAGAACCCCCCTGCTATCCCACGGCTCAGCCCAAGGACAATTCCCAGTGCCCGTGCCCAGCACATACCTCCCCTTGGCCAGTTTTGCTGCTGGCAGTCCAAATCTCAGGGGATTTGATCCAAAGAGGATCTGATGCTGCACAACAGCTGCAAAGAGCTCAAAGCTGAGGAGTTTCTGCCTCATATTGCAGTTACAGTGCACAAGGAGAGATGTATCCATGCAGGATACCCCCAGACACCAGAATTTCATCTCCATCTATTTGTCACAGTAAAACATTTTAAGGCAGCAGCATTCTTCAAACTAAAATGACAGATAATATCCCACTTTAGAGCTCCAAAGCTACCTTCTCACTCCTCATTTCAATAACTAAGATAAACATTTTATTTAACAGCTGTATTAACAGGTAAAAACACACTCTGCTTCAGAAAGCCAGCAGACTTACCACCGTGGCTTTCTGCAGCATTTAAACTCTCAGTTCAAGATGAATTCCTGGAAATGGGGCGGGGGAACCCTCATTTCTTCTGAACAGAAACCAAGTACAAAGTCTATATCTGAGTGTCCAGCTCTGCTGCTTCCCACCCTGCTTACAACTTCGCCACACACGTGGGAGCACCACCAGAGCTGAGTGACACTTCCTAGAGGATGCCACAACTTCTGTCAGGTCTCTGCCGTGGTTGACATGGGGTCTGCAAAAGGAACAGACCCCACATTACCTCTGGGGCCTCCTGCTCATTGTCACCTCACACCTTTCCTTCCATGCCTCTGCTCGAGTTGGGATGTGCCTGGAAGTTCTCACACCCCTGGTGAAGGATGAACTCTTGGGGAGCCACAGCACCTGCAGCTTATCTGAGGGATCAGGAGTAAGTATCTGAATATTCACTGACTTTCCTGCTCCCCAGGCAAGGCTTGTCACGGTTACTGCCCTCCACACACATATACAGCAGGCATGCAGCATTAAGGTGTTTTATCCTGGAATGATTTGGGTTGGCAAGGACCTCAGCGATGATCCTGTTCCAACCCCCATAGGCAGGGACACCTTCCACTAGCCTAGGCTGCTCCAAGACTTGCCCAATCTGGCTCTTTTAACTTGACCAGGACACCGGACTTAAATTTATTTAAATACTTTCCATTTATATTTTCATGGGAGTCTAAATACACATATGAAGGCTCCTTTGGGTCCATTCACAGCTTGCTTTGTTCAGCTGAAGGTTGGATAGCTTTTTTATGGCTGCATGAGCTCTCCAGCCTGAGAGAAAAAAAATTAGAACCTTACTACCCAAACCCATGATTTCAAGCATTGGAAGTGGCTGCCCAGGACAGTGGTGGAGTTACCATTCCTAGAGGTGTCTAAGGAATGACTGGATGTGGCACTCAGTGATCTGGTCTGGTTGACAAGGAGGTGATCAGCCACAGGTAGAACTCAATGATCTTGGAGGTCTTTTCCAACCTAAATGATTCTGGGATCTACATAAGAAAGTGCAGAGCTCTACGAGCTGGACCGAGGTCTCACGGAAGCACCTGAAGCCACTTCCCTTTCTTATTTTTGAATTCACTAAATTCACTATGTTTGTTTTACACATAACACAGGCTACTCCAAGATCAATCATGTGACCCTCAAGGCCTCAAGACACTGCTCTGTACAGGGTTATTACAGTGAACTGGGCTTTAATTATATTTAAATAGTGAAAAGTCAAAGCGCTGCTGCTGCGCTAGCCTCCCTGCCCCTCCATGATCCATTTCTCCCCACTGCCTCCCATGGTTTCCTTGGAAACATATGCAAGCTTAAATTGGATTGACATTCACTTAGTGGACAGATGGAGTTTGGAACAGCCCAGCGCCTGAAATTCAAGGCCGAGCCTTGGGATGTGTCACGTTATCAATACAAAAAACAGCCCCCAAGCTTTGTGGGAAGGGTAAGGATCACCTAATTATTCAGTAACGAGCTCCGAGGTGGCATCTCAGGAAGGTCAGCGCTCACCCATTGTTCCCGATGAAAGCAGCGGGCCGAGCACGCGACCAGTTTTGTTGGGAGGGAAGGATTTAATTTTTGTTAAGCGCTGAGAAAACAGGGGAGTTCTTAAGCTCATTAGTGGTTTCAGGCAGGAGAACTGCTGCAGATCACACGTGGGCTGAGCACAGACAGCGATGCTCCATCCGCACTGTAATTAAGCCACTTGCATCCAAAACTTCATCCCTAGGCTGAAGTTATTCCTGGTGACTGATCCTGACCCACAGACACCGAGACGGGCAGGGTTTGCATCACTCCTTCACAGCCCCAGAGGTGTCAGGACTGCACTTTCAGCAAAGCTGGCAATTTATTCTCAAGTGGGAATTATTCCCTGGGTCCTCTTCCACTACATGAGAAGAAACAGAACCATGANTTTTTTTTTTTTTTTGAATGTTGGCTAAACATTGCTTCCCAACCACACTGTCTATCCTAACGGGATTGGAGAGGATTCACCTCTTTCCAACCAAAACCCAAGGAGGACAGTAGAAATCCCAAAAAACTACATCCCTAGAGATTTCTGAAATCCAGCATCTGGGAAGGACAAGATGACAGAGTTCTTGGGAAGGAAAAGGGGGGGCAGACAGCAGGCATTGCACATTCCCCAGGTGCTCTGCCTACCACATGCTTGGTGTTTGCAGAGGCCATCTCCACCTCCAGGAATTAGGGACATGCCACAGAGTCAGGGTTACCAAGTAATTTTTAAGGAATAAATCCCCAAAATGCCTGGTTCGCTTCTGTTTCTTGTGCCATTTGCTGAAACATAAGGAATTCCCAGGTTGGGATTTACCTGTCCAAGTCAGGATTTCCATACCTCTTCTGACACCTGGCATTTAGCCAGGATTTTAAGAAAATCTCTTTTTTCTCTGTCTACACGTGATTATAGCTGTCAAATCCTTTTCCTTTACTATCCTGCTCACCTTGGAGAGAGCTGCTCTGTCTCTCTACTCTGAGCCATCTTCAACCTTGAATCCTTCCACTGACTTTGGCTGAGCAGAACAAAGGAACAAACCCAAACATGCCTCTTGCATCTGCTTCTTACAAGTTTTTTATTCATTAAAAATAAACCTCCTGCTGCCCACTAGTTCCCTCCACAAGCCTGCACTTCCCTGCTTTCTCTGTTCATATTTATCAATATGTGATTACTGCAGCTTAATCCTCATTGCCTGCATTCCCCCGGTGCCATCCTCCCTCAGCAGAGACCTCCATGGTCCTCTCCACCCCGCCTCAAATCCTGCTCTTTTTTACTGAATTCCCAACCCTGAGCCAGCGAGAACACGCTCAACCTGCCGAGTGCCCTAAGAGAGCGAGCCCTCCCGAAGGGATTTTCAGGGACGTGGCCCTCGATCCATCTGCAGTTAAGATGCTCCTTAGTTTGCCGAACTTGCCCGGCGAGGCTGTGAGGGCTGGGAGCGCGAGGGTGCTCCCGGCTCCAGCAGCATCCGCCTGCGGCCGCTCGGGCACGCTCCCCGCGGCGCCTGCTCCCTCCCGCCTCCGAAACTCAGCTCAGCCATCCTTTCCTCGCATCCCCGAACTCCCCGCGGCTCTCCTCCGCTGCCGATTTAAGCCTATTCCAGGTATTCCGCGGGCGCTCAGAGACACAATGAAGACGAGCACCGGATAATGCTGTGCTGCGGGAAGGCTGGCTGAAGCTCCCGATTTTCCGTGCTTCCCACAGGCCACAGGCAGGAACAATAGAAGGCCAGGCACGGTGTAAGTAGGAAGCGATGCCTGGGATCTCGATGCTTCCCTAGCATTGAGATTTTATTTCAAGGATGATAATTCAGACACCGAAAAATCAACTGCCAGCAAAGCAGTTTTATTCCAATCAATGCGAGGAAAATGCCTGCTTTTTATTTCTAAGAGCCTCGTAAATAATTTGAAATATTGAGATACAGACAGCCTCTAAAAGCCAAGATCTTTCATTTAAAAAAAATAAAAATCAAGGCTGCTGAGCTCTAGAGTTTCAAAGCTGAGGGTGAGAAAGCCCTTCAAAAACTGCTGGAAGAACAATGGGTGCCAGTGAGCGCTCCTGTGATGTGCCTTACAAAGGGGGAAAAGCTAAAAATCATCATTTTCTTTAGTCATACCTTTGTTTAGGAGAACTGGGACACAAGGAATGCAGCAACCAGCAGCTCAGAGCCCAAGCATCATCTTATTCCTGAGCACCACACGTTCAACACAAATCCCACCCACTCTCTCGTGCCTTTTCCTGGAGCGCTTCCATCCACAACAGGGCAGTGCCCAGGGAATACAGCAGGAGAAAAAAAATCCCTCCTGGGCTGCATCCCCTTCTCTGGGCAGGGGAAGGAGGGAGCCACAAGACACACGGATCCCAAAGCCTCCCTGCATCACCGTGCCGGCTGTGCCATCCCATGGGATGAGCTGACACCCCACACTCCTGTCACGGTGCCTGGCTGCACGTGTGACAGCACACACCCCTCAAAATCCTCTGCTGCCAAGTCTCCAAAAGCACTGGGAATTTCAAACGGTGAAGGAAAGGAGAATGACAAACCGAGGGGTTCCAAGCAGCCCTCAGACAAGGTCCAGCCAAACATCTCTACTCAAAATGCACCTCTAATCTGAGCCGGAGCTGCCAGAAGAGATAATAAAAGCGGCATTCCCGGCCGTGCCACGTGGGAAAAGCGCCGCGGCAGGGCCCCGAGCCCGCCGCGCTCCCGGGGAGTGACACAGATTCCCTCCCCATTTAATAGTGTTTATTTAGCTGCACGCCTCCGGCCGGCTCAGACCCCAGGGGGGCCTGCCCGGTGCCACCAGGCTCGCAGGGTGTTACATTGCTCATTCCCGCAGGCTTAAATTTAGGGAAAGATACATTCATGCCCAAGAACCCAGCACTGCCAAATGTGAGCCTCACTCACAAACCAGGCCAAAATCAAGAGCGTCCCCTGAATTATTTTTGACCCATGCAGAGTTAATAACCACCCACCCTCTATGGAAGATGTCCCGAAATTTAATGTGTATCAATAATTAGCAGATTGAAGGGAAAACAACTGCTCCTCCAGGGCAGCCATCCTCATTTTCAGCTACTTTTCTCCAGAAGCAGAGCAGCACTGCCATCCCCACTGAGGGGCTTCCACTATGATATAACTCAAATTATTCTTTGGAAATGATACAATTGTAATTTTGAGGGACCAGAGATTTCACAAAGAGGTTCAAGTTCAGCTCCCTCAGCTGACTGCACTTATACCCTGTCAGCTCTCCATACTCTGATTTTATAAGGGTTTCATCCACATGGCCAGAGAAAAAATAACATGGAACAGATCAATTAAACTCCAATGGCAAAAATATTGACAGGGCCCAAATGAATTGATTTAAAACCAGATTTATATTTATTTTTCTTAGTGACACCCGTGGTTTCTCTTTTTAGTAACTTCAGTAACTTCAACCCCTCATTTCACTTTATGGCATGATAAAGTTTTCCAGTGTCATCGTCTTCTAATAGAAGGAGGGTTTTTTTTATTCACATGAAATATTACAGCGATTCTACTTTATTCTACTTTGTTTATAATAAAGCTCCTTGTTAAAATAGCAAATGTGGGCAATAACTGGACAAAAGTATGGCACTGTCCCATTCAATCTCATTTCTTTCTGTCATTTAAGAAATAAAACCAGCAGTATCAAATTTAAGTGTGTTTTCCCCATTTCAAGGCTATCAGGTGAAAGTAAAAGTGTGAAAGCATAGAGAGCTAAATTGTGATGGTCTTCTTACATGTAACTCATTCACTGACAGCAACAAGCTGGCCATGAGTTTAAATATTTTCTGCCATTAAATCCACGTCTTTGGTCTCAGTAAAAGAGGAACTGCAATGCTGGACAGCTGTGATCATGGCTGAAGGACCCAAAGCCTCCATTCCTCATGCTGAAGCACAAGGAACAATTCCTTCTGAGCGTCCTTCACAAAACACCCCCTGTTCTTCTGTTTAAACACTGCCTGCATCCAAAACTGCAACATCTTCCAGCCTTCACACTTGGAGAACAGCTCAAGAAGCCCAAATCTGCAGCTGGGAATATAAGCAGCTCACCTATGAGCTGCTGGAAGCAGGCACATAAATACATCGTGAGTTCAAGCAGGAGAGCAAACCAGACCGTCAGAGCCCTCGGATGGGGAAATCCCCCGGGATCGCAGCACATCCCTCTCTGTCACAGCCCAGCCACCCCAGCCCCTGCCAGCTCACAGCTTGTGTTTGAAGCTATTTTCAGATTTATTACTTCTTTGGGCTGCTTTTCTTTTTCTTTTTTATTTTTTTTTTTTTTTATTTCCCAGTTGTCTGAATACTGCTTCATTTATTATTACCAACATGAGAGTTGTGACTTAGTTCTGCTGGTTGGGTGCAGTGCTGAGGTTGTTCCACCATTGCTTCCACAAGTTGTATCCCTGTATTTAACTGAGATCCCAGAATCAATGAGCTTGGAAAAGAACCCTGAGATCATCGAGTCCACCCTGTGATCAACCACTAACTACCTTGTCACCCAGCCCAGAGCACTGAGTGCCACATCCAGTCCTTCCCTGAACACCTGCAGGGATAGGCATTCCACTACCTCCCCGGACAGCCCCTTCCAGGAGTGCCTGACAACCCTTTTCATGAACAAATCCCTCCTGATGTCCAAATGGGGACAACTAACTGGGAGATGGGGCAAAAAAAGCCCCACACAGCTCCTTTTGGATGTGATATTTGCACATCTGAGCACACCTTCCTGTTTTTGCAGAGCCAGATCTCCTCATTCATTTGCTTGTGATCTGAACACGATGCCAGGCAGCGAGCATGCCTTTGCCTACCACTCCTAATTATTTTTCAATTGTTTACTTTGGACAGATTTGCTGCTAAGGGCTTATTTTCAGTGCTGCAGCAGCATTAGAAAAGCCTTTGCTGAAGGGTGGATTTCCCCCCACACCATGGCCAGGCGCCCCCTAAATCAGATCTCCACAGACTGGGCCAGCACACGTGTCCCACAGAGCCCCCGAGTCACACAACAGTGATTAACACCACCACAGCAAACAAAATCAACCTGCATCGCCTAAAACACAACAAGTTCCACCTCAACAGGAGGAAGAACTTTCCACTGAGGGTGGCAGAGCACAGGAACAGCCTGCTCAGGCTGTCTCCCTCTCTGGAGACATTCCAAACCCACCTGGACACACTTCTGTGCCACCTGCTCCAGGTGGGGATGGTCTCCAGAGGCCCTTCCAACCCTAACTCTCCAGTGATACTGGTTCAAAAGCCAAACAAACGCTAAGGCTTCCAGAGTGGAGACAGAAAGGTGATGCAGACTAACTGGCAAGAAGGACAGAGCACCGACATTTAACTGAATGATTCAGTTGGATGAGAACACGTCAGAAGCCTCCAAAGTAACATTTCTGCCTCAAGACACAAGGGTGTGACTGTTTTTCCCCCAAACCCCAGATTTCTGAGTTGCATTTTATTGTTCTCTGCAACTGTCAGCATCAAACCCCAGCAAACAAAGCATCCAGAAAGGATCCACTCACACAAAGTTCAGGGAATTATTTTTCCCTGCAGGCTTGGCGTTTTCCAGCTGATTTTACACCTATCAGTAGTACTACACTTCCCTGCTCTGCTCAAGAAGAGCAGCTGGAAAGCAGTTGGAAATGCTGCACCGAGTTCATGAGGAAAACAAACAGAAATCAATGTTTAAATCCAAAACATCCTGGTAAATCACACTAATGCACAATTTCCTTTCACCAGCAAACATTTAGACAGTTCCAGCTGAAGCTTGGGAATGATTCAGGTAGCCAGGACATGACAAACGTGAAGGATGGCTCGGGATGAATATGTGAGCAGGATATTTCTGTTAAAGCGATCAGCAGCGTGCTGGTATTTAAATCACATTAAGATTTCAAAAGCATCAGTCTATCACGCAGTTCATGTCACTCTTTCTCACAACCACGAGGACCAGAAGCCTTAAAATAAAACCCCGAGCCCCCCAGAACACCACAGAGCCCCTCAGCGTGGAGCAAGCACTTGCTAATTGTGGCAAACTGATGGACAGATCAATTAACCAGGCAAGCAAAAGCCCGGCAAAGCCTCTTGCTTTGAGGTTCGCCTGCTCCTGACAATGATGACTTCAGATGGAGAGCGAGCACGAGGGGCAGCTGGATTCTTTAAAACAAAACACAACCAGAACCTCTTTCAGATAAGCATTTCGTGGAAAGAGCGAGGGGAGGGGGGGAGGCAAACAGAATAGATCCCAAATGCTCGTATTTTTTAAGTTTTCATGGCTGCTCTTGTGAAAGAGAGGGGGTTCCTGTGTCTCCCTGTGCCGGGGCAGGCAAAGGGACATCGGGGTGTTGGTATCCCCGTGTTGGGGCTAGCTGTCGAGCAGGAGCCCGGGGAGCACTTGCTAGTCTTCCCGAGATCTGCCCAGTCACATGTGCTGGCTCCTGCGCCTTGTAGAAGCAGCTGGAAAAGAGGGAGCCAGCGGAGCTGCCTCCATTAGGAGCCACCGCTACACAAAAGGAGAAGAGGAAACAAGCCGTCGGCCACCGGAGCAGCCGGCAGGAAAGCAGAGATGTCCAGAGCCACGGGGAGCGCACGGCAAGTGGGAAAAATCACGATGGAAATGAAAACTGCTCTGCTGTCCCCCAAAGAGGCTCGATGGCACCTGCCTGACAGGGAGACGGGGCTCGCAGCCCGCCCGGCATCACATCCTGCAAACCATCGGGAACTCGACGGACTCAACGGCGCAGCCCTCAGGGGAGGGGCTCATGGCCCCGTTCGGGCGTGGGGAGCCCCGAAACACCAACCCCCGGCCAGCCCGTCCTGTGCCAACTCCCGGCCGGGCAGCGCCGGTTCAGCTCCGAGACCCGAAGGGGCCGAGGACAGCGGCGGCTTTCCCTGGGAATCGCCCCCGATCCGGCGATGCCGAGGCGAGCAGCCCCTGGGGCAAGGAGTCCCCCGGGGCCACGAGC
>VYXD01011650.1:177550-208186 GCA_013397195.1 Hylia prasina | reverse complement strand
CCCACTCCCCTCACGGAGCCCCCCACACTGCTGCCCCCCGCCCGTGGCCCGGGATAACCGGGATTACCGGGATAACCGCCCCGCCGGAGCACTGCGGGAGCCCCCGATGGCCGCGATTCCCTCACAGGACGGGGGCGTGAGGCGGCCCCGCGCGCCTGTCAGGGGCCCCTCCGCGGGTCCCTCAGAGGTGCCCGTGGCGCCCTCACACCTCCCGGGTGTGCCCGGCGCATCCCGGGGGCAGTCACACTGGAACCGAGCCCTGCATCCAAACTCTGGGAAAGTTGGAAGTCCCAGGGGTCCGGCGGGAGCTCCGCTGAGAGCTGCCAGGGAGGAGAGGCAAAAGGGAGAGCGGGTTTGAGCGCCCATCATTCCCGCCCCGGGCTGGGCACTGGAAAGGCCGCGGGCACCCCCTGTGTGGTAGCTGTCCCTGAGCAGCCCTGTGAGTCAGCACCAGGGGGATATCCCGTTGCATTTTAGGGGGGAAAAGGCCAACAGGGAGTTCTCAGTTGTCCCAGAGCTTCCCCACAGAACCTGTCATCTCTGGGACACTCAGGTGTCCATGGCTTCCGTGGTCTTACTAACAGGTGAGACATGACAGCAATGAGAACATCTGGAAAACTCCATGTTTTCCTGGAAAAATGAGTTTAAAACCCTAAAGCAGACCCAACAAGCCACGGAAGTTATTTGATCAGTATCTTTAGCAGTACCACAGTCCCCATCACTGAAGCCATCAGCTGCAGAATGGGATTTTTGCATAGAATCATGGAGTTGGATCTGAGTTGGATCCACAGGAATCAAGCCTCACTCCTAGTCCTGCACGGGACAGCCCCAAAATCCCACCATGTGCCTGAGAGCATTGTCCAAACGCTTCTTGAGGTCTCAAGCTTGGAGCTGTAACTGCCTCCCTGGGGAGCCTGTTCCAGTACCAAATTTGTCCTATTTCTTTTAAATTTGGGAAACAGCTGGGAAGGAACTGACACATGGAACAAGCAACCCATGGGGCTTCAGGAGAGAAATACACACACACTGAGGGCAAGACCCTGATGATCTGCCTGAAATTCAACTAAACTGCAGGAGACCTAAGAGCCTGAAATACTTCCTGCCTTGTTCCAGTGGTCCACAGGGATCTTGCAAACAAGAGCAGGCTCAAGCACTGCTATCATTATTGCAAGATCCAGATGTTACTCAGGAGAAGCTTGAGAGGAAATTCAGCCATTTGGAGACGCTGATTCCTGAAACTAATACAAGTCATTGGTGATGGAGCAGGGAAAAATAAATAACTTTAACAGCTACACCCCTGGAAGCCCTCAAGGTGCAGTAGGGAAACTCTCCTTAAAAACTCGCTGATGTTGTTTACAAGTTGGACTTGGGTGATCCTTGTGCATTCTTTCCACTTCAGGATATTCTGTGATTGCCCTATTTCACTGCTGCCCTTTGGAAATGCAACACTGGATGAGACTTTTCCAGGCTCTGTTTAATGCAGCTGGACATCACCGAGAGCCACTCCACAAGCACAAAGGTTCTGTCTCCTCTGACCGGAGCTGCTCCCCACCTGAAAAGTGAAGGCAGCTCATAGTGCTGCCAAATTGTTCCCTAAAAATGATATTTTATTGGAGTTCTTCCCTCTGCTGTGAACCATAGGAACAGGGGGGAAATCGCAGCAGTCTGAGATCGAGTTCAGTTTTGGTGTTACACAGAGCACACTTACTCCAGTTGTTAGATGTGTTCAAGTGACTTCCAAAATCTTCCACCTCAGACTCCCATAGCTAAACAGAATGATACTTGAGCAGAAAAGTGAAGAATTTGGGAATTCCAAAGTTTTGAACCCCCCACACCCTGCAACTCAAGCAGTAAACCCACAGTGTTCCAGAGGGAAACACTTGGGCAAAATTCTTGCTGAAGTTTGATGACAAATATCTTTTAACAGCTGCTTTTTGGGGAAAGTGGAGGTGACCCCATCTTTCCTTTTCTAGGTGTTTGGAATAGAACATCTGGACAATGGACAGGTTGAGGATGTGTGCTGCAGAGCTGCACAAGGGTTTGAAGCACAACAGAACCGTCTGCAGAGCTCCCTCTCTTTTGAGATACTAATTCTGAAGCGGGGCCTTTCTCAAAGGGATGAGGGAGAAAAATGGGAAGCTAATTGCTGATTCCAGAACAATATATCTGTGTGTCTGCCAGGCTCCAGCCTCTGTCAGGTGGCAGCACAGCCGAGACGCAGCATTTGGGCTTTTTCTCCTCTTTTTACCTGGGAAGAACAAGCCACCAAAGCCCTGACATGAGATCTTCCTACCCCAAACTCTGTCCTGTTTTCTGGGAAAAGAATAACATCCAGGTCTATAGGCGCCTGAACAGCAGCCCAACAAGGATCTTTGTCCCCAAGTCACAATTTGGGCTGTGGCAGCACCTTGCTGAGGTTGTACCTGTTGGTAAAAGGGGTTTGTAAAGCCCCATGGCTGTGGGAGAGGTGGGCCAGGAACCAGCAGGGATTACAAGATTGTCCCTCATTGTCCCCCTCACCTCCAGGTACTGCAGTGGGACAGGCACACACAGCTGACCCTGCGCTAAAGGGAAAGAAGGAAAAAGAGGATTTTACCATTAACACAGGGTAAACAGGGAAAAGGATCTTAGCATTTTCTGAGTTTCAGAAGTAAAAACTTTAGTTGTCCCACAGGAGAATGGGGAAGAGCCTCAGCATCTCACTGCAGGTCAGGCTGGGAGAAGGATGTCTGCACTGCATACTCAGAGCTCTCTGACTTTCAGCAACAACTGTGGTGAGTTTTCAAAAGTCACAGGAAATCTGAGAGGAAAAATCCGCCAGCAGTGCTGCAAGGACAGAAAGGGAACCTGGAGCTCTGCTATCCATGATGGCAAGAGGCTGGCAGCACCTCTTTTTATTTGCAGTGCATCCCTGGGAACACCAGAGCTTCCTGCACAGCCACAAACCGATGGAGAGCCTCCATTCCACTGGCAGCTTGCAAATAGGCATGGAAGCTTAAGCAACAGCCTTAATCCGAGTGAGCTCACGCACTAAGAGCAGCAGTGTGGAGGATCCTGCACCGACTGGTTCCTCGGCCGGGCCTCAGGGAAGGACTTGGCTGCAGGGAAGAGCTCGGCACATCTGCGAGGGGGAGGATGGCCGGCCCCACCTTCCCAAACAGCCTCGTGGCTGCAGATGGGGATAAACCCATCCTTGGGTCTTTATGTGGCCCCTGTGTGACTGCAGTGACAGGGCTGGGTTAAAAAGGCTTTCATTCAGCACATCTCAGCTGCATCCCAAGAGGATCCTGCCTTTTCCAGGCATATACCCCACCAAGAAACATCCCCAAATTCAGCTGTGTGATCCCGTCCTTCCTGATGTCTCTGCAGAAAAGGTGCTGGTGCTGCACTGGCTTGCTGGCAAAGAGATGGGTTTTGGTGGTCTCCTCCTTTCCTTCCCCCTTCCAGGGTTAACCCAGTAACTGCAAAAGGCCAAATGAATCCCTGGTGGAGCTCCATGGACTGACTTGGAATTCTATTACACCAAAAAAGCAAATAGGCTGTGAGTGTTCAGGTCTGCAGCAAACCAGCTGTGGTTACAGAGGCAGCTTCCTCTGAGATTTCTGTTTAAACATTAGCATTTGCTCGTTTTTAGCTGGGTGAAATATTCCCCTTTTTCCGTCGGAAGAAGCCAGAAGGGATTCAGGCTGGAAGAGAGGGCTCTGCCAGGACAGAGCTGTCACACAGGATCTCATTACCTACCTGGAAGAATCCAAATTCCTGTATTGATGTCTCAGGGAATTATCTGCAGCTTTGTGGTGCCGTTGCTGCTACCAAGGTTTAATTTATAATTTATTTTAATTTATTTTAGTTTTAGAAAAGTTCATGCTGTTTATATCCAATATTGCCTATGAAGCAGCAGTGCCAAGGAAGTTCAGCAAATGAAAGGGGATTGCTGTGTTCTAGTTCTTATTTCACCTCTCATCTTAACACTTTCAAGTCCTTTAGTAAGGAATATATAATAGATATAATTTATTGATGGAGGGAAAAAACAGAGAGACAATGAGAATAGCTCAGTGGAAACCAGCACAGTCAGGAAATGAGACTGGATTAAATTAAAGCAGAAAATCACGGGACTAAGAGTTAAGAACATCCCTGAGTGTTATGGTGGATGGAGGTGAATGTGTGTACTTCAGCACATTGCAAAATCAGGATTAAAAGCAAGGACTCTGCTTTATGAGCTGAGCCGTGGCAGGGAGCGACAAACTCGCATGCACAGGAAGGATAAATGTCCTGCCTTGTGTTCCCAAGGTACCCATTCTTTTATGAAGTGTGATTCACAAAACCAGGGAGGCTGAGGGGATCACAATGCAAAACACATGTCCCAGAAAGTCAGGATGGGAAAGCAAGCAGCAATTATGGGACCATCTGTGCTGTGGGATGGGCTGTGGCAGAACCAGCACCGGTCCTTCACCCCTCTGCCGGTTGCTGGGCTGGGGCAAACACTTAGCTGTGGTCTGCTTGGAAAAATCAGTGGGAACAAACCCATGGCTGCTCGTACAACTCCTTGCACAGAATTAATACAGGAAAAACCTAATAAGAAATCCCAAAGGCACCACTAAGCCAATCTGCATTTCCAGAGAAACAGCTGCATCAGCAGGAAATCCATCTCTCTTTTGTGTCCCTCAGGTGAGTGGGAGCTCATGCCAGCACACGGACACAGGGACATTCCTAATTTCCGGTGTGAAAAGGAAACATCACTCCTGGATGCTTTCCTGTTTCCTTGTCCCCAAGCTCCCAAAGATGTCCAGCACCCTGAGGCCCACATAGAGTCCCATTCAGACGTTTTCAGCCCTGAGGGTTGTTTTTCATTCCTTACTTTCAGCCGCTGGAGCCAAGATCAGCACAAGGAGGAACTGATATCTCTGTGGGCTTTTTGTGGGATATCAGGAAAAGCTCCAGAATCTTCATTAAGACAATAACAACGTCTCAGTGTTGGGGGAAAATACACACACACACACACAAACACACATATCTGTTAATCCTTTGCCTCATCCCAGGGGTCGGGGGGTGAATTTGGGCTCAACACTCACAGTCTGAAGCTGCTGCATCTCCGTTCCTCGTTGGCCATACATCAGGCAACCAGTGGGAAGGTTTGGAGTTCCCCTGTGCAAATCTCCCTCTTCGGGACATGGTTTAGTGGTGGCCTTGCAAGTGCTGGGGGAACGGTTGGACTCGATGGTCTTAAAGGTCTTTTCCAACCTAAACGATTCCACGATTCTATGATAATCCTATTAGCATTAACATGGGCTGTGTAGCTAAATCCCCACATTCTGCACAGAAATTGAATCCCTAAGGGGCTGGCTTAAAATAACGAAATACTCAGAAAGGGAGAGGTGGGAGCAAAGGAGGGTTTGCCTGGTGGTGGTGTCTCCTCTGGGAAGTAAATCAGGCAGTGCTCAGGGATTTGGAGCTGCTGTGAAGAGTCATTTGGATTGGGGATGTATCTGGAGGATGTGCAATTGGCTGGGGAAAACTCTGTGCCCTGGGTGGGCAGCATCTCCTTAATTTCCTTTCCTCACTCTTGTTTGATCGCAGTGAGACAGAAGAAGGAAAGGAAAAAAGGAAGGGTCAGCGCACCATTTCCTCCAGACTTTGAAACACAGGATGGGTTTTGAGGGACAAGGATGCACAGGGCTGTCAGGGGACAGATCGTTGAGCAAGTGCTGGCGCTGTGGGGAGAGCACAGAAAAGCCCTGGAGCAGAGACACCATAGCAGGGGAGGAAGAGCCATGCTCAAAAAGCCAGAAAACAGGCAGAACTATCACAGCCATCGATGTTGAGGTCCTGTCCACATGTCCAATGGCAGGATCTTCCCATGGGATGGAGTGAGGGATGACAAGGGTGCTGGACAGTGGGTGAGCTGCTGCAGAGGAGGATGTGGGCCTCATGGCTGCAGGTGGCCACAGCCCTGGGCTCTGCCACAGACTTATCCCAATGTCCTGGCTGCTGCAGCCCTTGCAAAAAAATAGTCATTAACCCAAATATCCTCATTAGATCCTCACATGAGGACTTGTAGTCCACCAAAGTATTCCTGCAGTGTGAAGATTTCTGCTCTTTTGAGTTACAAAGATGCCTGGAGTAAAGGGAACTTTAATTGAGGAGACCCTGGGTGATAGTGATCACTCTTGGCCTCACATTTAATGACCAGTTTATTCCTCAGAAGTGTCCATGAATTGAATGGTGGCACAGCCTTGCTCGTGTCCCAGCTCAGAAACCCCCAGCGGGTTCACACTCAGCCTGGAAACCGACCAAACTTAAACAAAGTGGGTTGTTCATACTGTTTGGACAGAGCCTTGGATCAAACCCCATTTATTCTGCTATTACTATTCATTATTCCCTCCAGTGGTACCCTGGATGTTTGAGCTGGGATCTGCTTAATCCTGTAAAGCCCAGCTTCTCCTCGTGCCAGAACGGGGAACAAAGTCATAATTCTCCATTCACAGCCTCCCAGGCTGTTGCCATGGGAATGATGCACTGTTCCCAATTCCTGGGGCTGCTCTCCTGCCAGTTCAGGTAGGAGAAGCCACTTTCCCAAGGGAAGAGTGCCCTGGATTGAGTGCTGTGCTTTGACAATTAGCCAAGGAAATTACAGATCACTCCATCAAAGTGACAGCTCCTCACTCAGAGGGACCTGGTTTCTGAATTGGAAATGAAGCCCTGGGCAAGCCTGGCTCACTGGGGGTACATGGAAGTGCTGGATCTGTAACTTGGGGTGCTCAGGTACTGACAGTCCTGCTGTGTTTGTCCTATTTACAGCCTTCCTCCGTATTGCCCATCAACATCCAGGTTCCATCCCGTTGTCCCCAGCTCCTTACCCACAGTGACACCCCAAAATAGGCTTCCATGGCCAGGGCTCCTCACAGCCTCGAGTCTGTGCCTGGGCTTAGGCAGGATCTAGTGGAGGCTTTTGAAGTACAAAAATCCCCAGGGGGTGCTGAGGATGCATATGGGTGTACGGGGCTGGTGTGGTAAGAACTTCCCAAACTTCACCTGAGAGCAGCAATCCTGATAAATCCTTCTTATTCCATCACTGTGGTCAGAGATTGCCCCAGCCCTGCCTTCTCCCCAAAACCAGGGGGAATTGGGGCACTGGTCTGCTCAGAACACTGGTATAGGTTCCAGCCAGGCCCCACTCCATAAAATGCACCTTTCCGAGTTTATGGGAGGAAAAGTTGCTAAAAAGTGTCACTTAGTGTAAAGTTCAGTTTGCCCTATGAGAATCCAGACCTGTATGAAATTTCAAAGCTAAAATGGGGAACAATGCGGGCCCTGATGGGAGCCTTGTCCAAACCTGTGGAGATAAAACTGGTTAAAAGTCACCCTCTTTCCCCCCACTTGTTTTCTTTCCATAAACCCAAAAAAACCCAAAGCCCCAAACCCTTGGAGATGGCTCCTCCTCTCCTCTTCTCCTTGCGACTTCAAAGCATAACCTGAAAATTCCATCAGGGCATGTTTACTCCTGTGCCTTGCCCTAAATTTGGCTCTGAGTGGATCATCTCTGTACCAAACGTCCTTGTGCTGTTCTCTGTCAATTAGAACCATGTGCAGCCCCGGACTGCCCAGATTGGTGCCTCCTCACCCAGCACTGAGGGTTGGTGGTGTCCAGGCAAGTCCTTCCTGCTGCACAGGGACTGGATTTGGAGAGCTGACTGGTTCCTCTCTTTAAAACAACAGGACCAAACAGGAGGCTGGTGCGGAGGGAAGCCCCTCAGAGCACTGCCAAGGCTGGAGCTTGGCCGTGCCTTTGGGAGAGAATTTTCCGGCCAGCCGTGCAGCACAGTGGGTCTGTGTCCAGCCCAAACAGCCTTGTTTCCTTCCCAAAATGTCACACGAGGTCTAAAGCCTTCCTAAAGTCAGGATATGTCTCATTTCAGCTTCTTCATCCACACATCCAGTTTCCTCAGCAAAGAGGGGAATTCAAGGGTTTGATGTGATGTCTGTGTGACAAACCCATGCTGGTTCTTTTATCACCTGGTTATCTGCCAGGTGCTTCAATAGATCTAAACCCTCCTGTACTCCAGAAGCTTCCCAGGCATCAAAGCACAGCTGAGCACTAAATAATCCCCTTGGTCTTCCTCTTAACACTTGGGAAGAGGAGTAGGACTTGATCTCCTCTGTGGGACAGGTTGTCTGATGGCTCAGAAATTGCTGGATCCTGAAGCTCCTCAGCACTGTCAGTGCCAGATCCAGAGGCACAGAGGTCTCTCGAGTCCCTCTAACCTCCCCAGCCAGCCCCCTGCCCTCCCTCCTGCTCCTCTATCCCTCCGACCCAGCTCTGCGCGACGATGGAAACTGGGTTAATAGATGAAAGAGGAATTGCTAAAGCAAATATTTTCTTTCCAAAGCTCTCTTCATTAGCTATAAACACAGGGAACCGCTGTGGATAACCAACGTGTTTTAGAGGGTTGTGGCTCTGTGGTGAAAGCAAGGACTGGGGACACGTGGATTTCTGATTTTTTCTTAAAACCAGCATTGCTCCAGCACCTCATCCCTACTTTGTGGTCCTTCCCTAGGGCTGGAATGGGAAGTGTGGCACGGCTCCAGCATGGTTCTTTCTTCCCACAAGCACAGCCAGGGTGGAGGATATTAATTAAATCCTGATAATCCCAATGTGGTGGGCAAAGATGTCTTCGGGCACCTTTCAGGGGACACATCACCCTTCAAAAACAACCCCCTGGCCAGAAGAATTTTGTGGCAGCAGCAGTGGAGCAACAAAACCCGAGGAGCAATGAGCACAAGATGCTCCCCTCACTTTAACATCCATCTAAGAGCAGTGGTGATGTAAAAATCCCCCCAACCTTTGGGTAAAAGGAATAAAAATGTGATTTCAACACCTTAGGGGCATTAAGTCCCCAGGAGTTCTCCTGGTGTCTCTTGTCCTGAGCTGGAGCCGGCTCACCAACCTGGCTTTGCCGTGATTATAATCCTTAATTTCTGATTTTGCCACCTGCACTATATTTCATGAAATTTTAAATCTATATGCTCTGCCAAACTCAAATGGCAGTGGAGCAGATGTTTAAGTGCAGCCGAGGATGAATAAATTATGGGGCTCGTGGCTGTATGGTGAAGGAGGGAGAGGGTGGATGGCTCCAAATAGGGAGATAATTGATTTAAATGACATTGTCCGTTGGAGTCACTTGGGATCAGCTCCTTGGGCACAGGCAGAAGAGATGCAGCAATTAAAGACACTGGTCTGAGCAGCAGTGACTTGCCTCTGTGCAGACTGTGCTCAGCCTTTCCTTTTTGACTGTTCTGTGGCTTTTCTACCTCTTTATCCCACCTCAATATCAGGCAGAGAAAGGAAAATGAAGCTGATTTTGGTCTTGGTCCACCTGTAGTTGAAATGAGCCTGTTTGGGTTATCCCGGGGCTCTGGGAGAGAAGAGAGTATGTTGAGCCTTTAAAACATGTTTTAATTCCACAGAGAAAGGTGTAATAACCATTGAGGGTTGGACACCAAATCCAGACCCAGAAGCACCAAACTTCATTTTTTAATCATGAGATGAGTCAAAAATGATGGCGACTCAGGAGCCCACAGGATTTTTGCTCTTCTCTGCTACAGACAACCCTGGTGACCTTGGGCAACATACTTAACCCCTTAGCATGGCCCAGTCCTTCCAGTGCAGAAGGTGCTCACCTGGCAGGGGTAAATAAATTCCCCTGGTGAACCCATAGCTGCCATGGAGGTAAGACTTCCCTGGAATCCCAAGATCTTGCTAATTCATGAGCCCTCTCTTCCCAAGGGAAGCTGTGGCTGATTCTGCCCTGTGCCCTTCCCAAGGATATGCATTTTGGGGGCTCAGTGCCACCCCTGCCCTCACAAACCACAGCCCGGGGGTGGGACCTGCCTGAACTTGCAGCATTTTTTGCATTTCACCAAAACCAGATTTTTTCCAACTCAAAGCAGCCCTGCTGGAATGTGTTGGCTTTTCAATCATCTGCCTGTCTGTGGGTCCTGGTGGCCTCCTGGCATGAGCTCCATGCCAGAGCACAGCCTCTCTCCAGGTGCCTCTCCCCTGGCTTGGGAGCAAAGGCAAATCAAGCAAAAAGCAGGAGGCAAAGGATTCCTGCCTCTGAGGAAGTTCATCTCCAGCCAGACCCAAGACTGGTGGCAGAGGAAGGGGGACCCAGTATGCTGCCAGCAGCAGTTTTGGGGTACTCAGGGATGCTGAGGCTCTGACCTGTGTGGAAAGGACACCAGGCAAAAAGGGCTCGATCCTGCCTATGGCTCCTGGGAGATGCTGCCATGGAGAAAACAGAGATGAAGAAGGTTTCCTGCAGCCTGTGGAAGCTGCAGGAAGGCTTCCAGTTTTCCAAGACATGCTGAGTAAGTATACAGGAGGGCGGGTGCTCCTGTGTGCTGTGACGCAGAAATCAGTTCCATGTCCCAGACAGATAGCGGCTACTCCCGTGGACACAGTGATCCCTGCAAAGGGAGGGACGTCCCATCTCAGCAGGGATGTGAGACCAGGGCTGCCCCCAGAGCAGGAGATGGTCCCCATAAAGATCCAGGAAAGACCTTACCAGCTTTGTGTTCCACACACCATCATGGTGCCACGAGGGAGCTCTGCGGAGCCGTGTTGGAAACGCTGGCTCTTGGGAACACCAGCCCCAGCTGAGCGTGTTCAGCGCTGACGTGACACCAGCTCCTTGGGGAAGTGGGGCCTAGGGGAGCTGCACGGAAGCTCCCAGTGCTGGAAGCTTCAGCTACACCCAAGCAAAAAAAAATCATCCCTGGGGATTTCCTGAGCGTGTCTGGTCGGCAAGGATGGGGCCAGGCCATCCCCTCTCTGCAGCTCCCTGTCCTCGTGCCAGCAGGAGTACCCAGGTGCTAAATCACAGCAGGAACCTTGCTGAGCTGCAAAAATAACCATTTGCTTTTCTTCTCTGCATTGCACTGACCAGGCAGCTACCACTCTTTGCTTTCCTTCAGACCAATGCTGGGCTTGTTGTCCCTTTGGAGAACCCTCCCTTTCCAAGCTCTGCAACAAGGCACAGAGAGGACACAGGCTGTTTCCTAATGCCCCAGGCACAGGTTGGCTCACGGGAGGAACACTGATCCAATGCAGCCCCCTTCACCCTGCAGACACCCAGGGCACGTGGAGTATTTTCATCTTGCCAACAGCTGCAGGAAAATATGCTCACTCCTGCCCTCTCTTCTGGGAGGCAGCTGCAGCAGAGGGCTGGAAAATTCTCCTCTGGTCAGTCCCAGCTCTGCCACCAGACAGCCCCACACAGGAGGAGGCAGTGCTTGTGCCGAGCCCCTCAAGCCACTGAGACATCCATCAGGAACTCCCTGTTCTCTCTCTGCCCTGCCCCATGTGGACAGTGCTGCGTATAGAAGTGATGCTCCATGGATGAGCTGAGCAGGTTGATTCAGTGCTCATTGTAGAGCCCAGAGAGATCAAGGTGCCTCAGCACCTCTGGGTGACAATACTGAGCGATCCAAGTGCCCCTCTGATCCTCGTGCTGCAGGGCACATCCATCTGATTGTCATTGTCCCTACCAGAGCGGGACTGTGAGCAGAAACAGCAGGATCAGAGAATCCCAGAATTATTTAGGTTGGAAAAGATGTCCAAGATTATCCAGTTCAACTGGTGACCAATCCCCACCTGGTTGACCAGACGAGAGCACTGAGTACCAGGTCCAGTTATTCCTTGAACACCTACAGGGATGGTGACTCCACCACTTCCATGGGCAGCCCATTACAATGCTGGTCCCTTTCCATGAAAAAAAATCTTCTTGAAAAGTACCTTTCCTCCTGCCTGGGGAACAGGAGAGGCCAAGGGCAGGGTGCCCTGCAGCAGCGCTACTGAAGTTTCGGGTTTGGTGGGGACATCGTCTCCTGCCCATTGTGGCAGCTCAGCGCTGGAGCCAGCAGGGTGGTTTGGGGAGAGTTCGTGCTCTCAACCTCCTCAGCCTCTTCACAGGTTCAGGATCATCCCCTTTCTCCTGGATGCCTTTGGAATGACAGATCCTCAGGCAGACCCACACCTCCGGGTCTGCCCGGAGCTCCACGTGCCAAGGGGGAGCCGGCTGCCGTCCCCCCACTGCTGGCTCCCTCCGCCCGCTGGCACTGGGCCGCCTGCCATTTCCCTTTGGCGTGCACGCTGCTCCAGCCTTTTTTTCCCCCTTTCAGGCTGACAACTGGGCCTCAGCATCAGCTGCTTGTTGCTCAGCATCAGCCTTTCAGCAAACAGCAGGTGCAAGCGGGGCGACCCCAGGCTGCGCTACAGTAATCCCGCAGCCCCCCCGGGCCTCCCTCGCACAATATTGTGCCCTCGGCTCAAGAATGTTTTTGTCTCCCCTTCACAGTTGTGAATTCTTGTATAGATTGAAAAGAAATCTCTTTCTAATCTTCCTGCGGGGCCGTGGCTGGGAGGAGCGGGTGCCTCGCTGCGAAGGGAGCGTGGCCGGCACAGCTGTGCGGGAGGAGCGGGCAGCTGCCGGGCAGGACGCAGGGACAGAGCGGCCGGGACGCAGGGATCGCGTCCTCTCTGCCTGCATCCGTGACAGCAGATACATGTGGCTCCGTGGGCTCTCACTACAGCCTGGGAAAGAAACCGACTCATCACCCACACGAGCAACACGGAGATGACACAGCAGCAGGTCTCTGCTCCGGCAGCGGCGTTGAACCGCAGCGAGTGCTGCCCGGAGCCCCGCGGAGGCTGAGGCGAGCGGGAATCTAAACACACAGGGATTTTGAATAACACATCGTGCTGGGCTGCAGGAGGGAGGCAGGAACAAGAGGGAGGCTTGTGAACAGGGATGGAACATCACCGTAGGGCTTGGCTTCAGCACGTCTGTACAGTGAAATCAGGACGCAATGACACTTTCGTTATGTGTCACCCTGTACTGAAATTGCTCAAAGCCCAGCGCGGGAGGGAAACATCATCCTTCACACAGGTTACCAAAGCTCCCTTCCTCTCATGGACCAGCTCCACAGGCAAGAAACCACATCCTCTGTCCCACATACACATGAGAACACACACCCCCCACTGCCCTGAAAGCAGGAGGGACAGGCAGTGGGACAGAGCACGGGACAGACGGCCCCTCCAGGGAGGCGCTGAGAGGCAGCCAGTGGTCCCACAGCAATGCAGTAGGCTGGGAATCCCATCTGGCAGCCCCAGCAGAACTCAGAATATCTTTTTGGGGGGTAGACCACCGCACCCACATCCCTGTGGAGGATCGGGGAGAGCCACTGTCTTGCCTGAGGCACCGTGCAAACACAAATTCCTCTCCCACATCCTGCACCTCTTGGTGTGGTTTGACCTCGCTTGGCAAGGCACGATTTGCTTTAACCACAGCCCAGTCTGATGATGTGGCTCCCTGAGCAAACGGGCTTTAAGTCCAGCTTACAGACCCTCTGTAGCGGTTTTACCTCACAAACAGATTTAAACACCATGTCCCTGGTGTGTTCATAAAGCAAACAGCTCCCTCACGCTGTGGGCAGCCCCACAAACACAGCTTCTGTTTAAACTCAAGCTCTGTCCAAATCTGGAAGGAGATGTGATCCCCTCTGCCCTGAGAAACATGAGGCAGAACACTGGAGATGTCCACCCATCTTCCCTCCTGTATTTTCCATTTTACCCTTGAGTTTCTGGATCCAACACTGGCAGTGCCCCAGCTCAGTGTGAGCCCAGGTTTTTTACCACAAGATGATCACCAAGTCTAACCTGTGCCCAATCCCCACCTTGTCACCCAGCCCAGAGCACTGAGTGCCACATCCAGTCATTCTTTGGACACCTCCAGGAGGAGGACTCCACCACCTCCCTGGACAGCCCCTTTCAGTGTCTGACCACTCTTCCTGTAAAGAAATTCTTCTTTATATCCCACCTGAAATTCCCTGGTTGCAGCTTGGGGCTACGCCCTCTCTTCCTGTCAGTAACTGAACCTCCTTCCAAATCCCACACTGCTGAAATAAACTCTCTGTTACCTTGTACTGGGTTTGCATGGCCAGGTTTTGGTAGTCAGAGAGCTACAGGAGTGGCTTCTGTGAGAAGCTGCCAGGAGGTTTCCCCACATCCAGCAGAGCCCAGTCCAGGCAGCTCCAAGATGGATATGCTGCTGGCCAAGGCTGAGCCAATCAGGAATGGTGGTGACATCTCTAGGATAACATATTTAAGAAAAAGAAAAAAACCAAACTTATTAGTCAGATAGAATTTGCTCCAGAGAAGACTAGGGTGAGAATACGTGAGAGGAACAGCAGACAGCAAGGTGTGGTGTGGTCAGTGCAGAAGGAGGGGTAGCAGCTGCTCCAGGTGTGAGCTGAGATTCCCCTACAGCCCGTGGTACAGAGCATGGTGCAGCAGGTTGTCCCCTGCAGCCCATGGAAGGCCATGGATGTGCAGAGATGCATCTGCAGCCTGTGGAAAACCCCACACTGGGGCAGGGGGATGCCTGAGAGGAGGCTGTGAACCTGTAGGAAGCCCGTGCCTGTCCATGGGACCTGCAGACCAATGGAGAGAGAAGCCCACACTGGAGCAGGTTTCCTGGTAGGACTTGCGAACCCCTGGGGGATCCACCTTGGAGCAGGCTGAGTCTGAAGGACTGACCCTGTGGAAGAATGACCCATAAAGCCGCAGTTTGTGGAGAACTGCTGCCCATGGGATAGACTCACATTGGAGAAGTTCATGGAGAGCTGTCTCCTGTGGGAGGGACCCCATGCTGGAGCACGGGAAGGACTCCTCTGCCTGAGCAGTAGCAGAAACATCGACAACTGTGATGAACTGACTGTGACCATTTCCCGTCTCCTGTGCTGCTGGGGGGGAGGAGCTAGAGCAGGGAAGGAGGGAAGAGTGGGGGAAAAGATTTTTTAAGGGTTTTTTACCTCATTATCCTGCTCTGATTTTGTTAGTAATAAATTCAATTAACATCTCTAATTCGAGTCAGTTTTGCCTGACAGTTTTGGGTGAGGGATCTCTCCCAATGCTTAACTCATGAACATTTGTTATATGTTCCCTCTCTGTCCAGCTGTGGAGGGCAGTGATGGAGAGGGGCTTCAGTGGGTGCCTGGCACCCAGCCAAGGTCAACCCACTGCATGCCTTCATGAATAATTCCCCTCACTGCTCTCCATGCCTTCTCTGCTCAGTGGCCAGGCAGCTGCAAACAGGGCAAGGATCTTGAAAAAGAGGGAGGATGCAGCACATCCAGCCCTGCCACCAGCCAAAGGCTGTCAGGCCAGGACGATTTCCATCACATATCCACAGCAGAAACCGTTCGGATGATGCCCAGCGGCACAGCCCCCTGTGTTTTCCCTGTTAGCTCTGCTGCTCTCCAGAGGAGCTAAAGCACAGCCGGCATGATCTCTTCAAATGTATTTCTTTTAAATGAGAAGTGTGGGGAAAAGCTGTGGTTGGGAAGAGGGAGGGGTAGGCAGGGAAAGCAACACTGTAGCTGTTGCTGCTTGCTGCCAGCCTGGATGCGCTTTGGTGGGTACCAGAGTCTGCACCTCCCCTCTGCTGGCACCCCCCACACCCCAAGAGCACAGGCGGCAGCAAAGGCTTATTTTATTAGTATAGTATAAAGATTAACCCTCTTTTCCCCAAAAAAAGATCTCCCATCCCTTTCCCAAGGCAGCTGCTGTGGAAGGGAGTGAGATTTGAATAACACAACCCTGCTGAGGATTTATGAATCTGTCCCTGCCCTTGTCTCAAGGTTTGTTAGATATTGATTCATTTTACCTTCAACTCCAAGGTGCTGATCAGCCTGGAAAGTGAAAGCATTATTTATTCTGTGTATTAAAACCAGACCTCTCCAGTGCTGAAGGACTGGTTTAAAAATCTCCGTGTTCCTTCCACCTTAGAAAACCTATTTTTAGGAATCTGAATCTCACACCATCCTGTCATGGCTCTGACACTCCCTAGAAAAGTTTCTCTGGCAGGAATGGACCTTAACAGTGATCCAGGAATCATTTTGTGATAAAATATAAATGTCTGGTCACGTATATCCGTGGACAGCAATGCACTGAGTATTTCCCATATGAAGTGCACAAGGTTCACTTCCACAGCATTTTCAGATGCAGCTCAACAAAATAATTCCTGACAAAGCACCTCTGTCCACCCTCTATTCAGATATTTAGGCTGAAAATTAAATCTGGGACACTTCCTGAGTGACAGCCACCCACTGAGGCTGAATAAATATGAAGCTTTGGAGGAAGGTGCTACCACCAGGACTTCAGAAGGTCTTTCTGGCTCTTTTGGACTTTTACAAACTTGGTGACATACCTGGCAATTCAGGAAAATGAACTGTCTTCAGTCTGTGGCATTTTAAAATTCTGTGTTAGTCTACTGTCACCTGGTATAGACAGGAGTCAACTACAACAAAAAAATACACACAGTTGAAGGTGAGTTTTGTTAAAACTGCTAGGAGATGCCTGCATGGCAACAGTTTAATTAACCGTTCAATCACATTTCCAGCAGCCCATTTCGATTTGTGATTCACACCTAAAGGCTGGCGACGGATGCTGTGCGATTTCCTTTAAGAGGCTGGTCAAGCCCTGATTTGCTGGATACAGGACGCACTGAGATCACTCACAAACACATTGCTCAGCTGCCCAGAACTGGAGTGTGAGGACAGGCTGGGCCAAAACAACAACCTTCAGAGAGTACCAAACCCCAGAGAAGTCAGCTCTTTCTGCCTGCTTCATCCACGGATGTCATGACACTGCTCTGATGTGTTACATGTCCCCAGAGCGATGGATGGCGACAGCTCTGAGAGAATGACCTGGTGGGAACAGTCAGCACAGCAAGGACTCCGGCCTGCACCCAAATAACTCCAGAAGCAGCCAGAACAGGAGAGGAATTCTGCAAATAGGAAAGGAATTCTGCAAAGAAACACACATGGGATTTGAGAAGGTTTTGGGAATCAGCACCCGAAACGCTGCTTGTGCACAGATGATTTTAAGCGTTCACGACAGAAACCCCACAATGTGGTTGGTGTCAAGTTCCCAAAATGGAAGGTATTAATCCCACTGGAAGGTCACAGCAGGACATTTCACCTTCCAATGGCAATATGCTAAATTCTAACTGTTTAATGGCACTCAGGGCTTTTTGGAAAGAACAAAGTTGCTCCCACATTGTCCATTTTGGTGGGTTTGGGTTGACTTTCTGTGTGCAGGAGTGGCTGCACACCCTTTGCCAGCCTGCCTGGTGGAGGGATGAACCTCTGCGTTGCAAAGCTGAGGATCAACAGCTCATGAACACCATGAATCAGGATGATCACAAAAGAGAAAAAAACACTTCTCCTTCCATGTACCCTCTGATTCATTTTGTCCAAGCCCAGCCCAGCAGCATCTGTTCCCACAGGAGGCAGAGGGGACTCGGCAAGTGACGATGCTGGAATGGCAGGCAGGAAGAAGCCAAGCTGTGCGTTCCAGCCTCACGGTCAAGGCCTCGTGGTGGTCACGGCGCTGGCCTTGGCGCCGGCGGCGTTACTTGAAGGTGGCGTTGAAGGCCCTGCCGATGATGAGCCTGCGCACCTCGCTGGTGCCTGCCCCGATCTCATAGAGCTTGGCGTCGCGCAGGAAGCGCCCCATGGGGTAGTCATTGATGTAACCGTTCCCACCTGCCACGCAAAAAAAAGCCACAAGTCACTCCTCGTCCCCCATGTCAGGGCTGGGCTGAGGGTGGGAAAGCAGAGGGAAATGCTCCTGCCCTGCGCTTGGCTCTGTCCAGCTGTCAGCGACTCACCCAGGCACTGGATCCCATCCAGGGCCACCTGCGTTGCACACTCTGCTGAGTACAGGATCACTCCGGCGCAGTCCTACGGGCAGTCAGGAAAGGTGTCACCTGCCCGTCTCCAGTCCCTGTGCTGCCCTCAGGCTGCCATCAATCTACAGATAGCTGCTAAGAACCCTGAACTACTCGATCATAAAGCACAGGGACAGGGAGGTCCAGCAGTGTCCCTGTTATTATAGAACGCTCACGGTAGGTCTCTAAAGGCCACATGAAGACAGAAGAAGGAAAAAAATAAAAAGTGCACCAGAGGAGCTGGCTCTCTCACAAAGGCCCATCAATCCCTCAGGAGACCAACGTGATTTGCTTTGGGATGCAGAGCTCTGTGTTCCCACCGTTAAATACTCAACATCCTCCTCTAACAGAGGTGTGGTGACAGGTGGAGGTGACAACACCTCTAAAAACTGCCAAGCCCTTACAACAGCCAGGACATCTGTCTGGGCTTCCAATAAACACCTACCGGTGCTGCTAAATCTCTTGCCTTGTAGGAGGCAGCTTGCTTTTAGTTTGCGAGCGAAACAAGGCCCTTCGTGTGTGAAAAAAAACACCCTTTGGGCTGTGGGGCTCATTGCACAGAGGCTCCCCCCAGCCGAGGCTCTGGGACTGCAGGAATTCCCCAGGACACACAGCCCAGGCAGGAGTTGAGCTCACCTTGGCGTTGAAGTGGCCCTGGTCACAGGCCTTGGCCACGTTGTAGACGTACTGCCGGCAGGCCATGAGCCGCGTGTACATGTCTGCCATCTTGCCCTGCATGAGCTGCACGGCCCAGAGACAAGGGATGGCAATTAACACGAGTTGGGGGGGCACCCGTTCCCCAAACACCTCAGAGAAACCAGGCACGGGGGGAGACATGGGCCCAGCAGACATGAGGGAGCTGGAGGTTCTGTTAATTCAGACCCCTAGATATCAGCCACAGTCCCTCACCCAGCAACAGCAATCTCAGGGGAGCAAGCTCAGAGGTCTTTCCACCTTCTCACCACATCATAGAACCCCAGGATTCATTGAGTTGGAAGGGACCTTGAAGTTCATCCAGTTCCATCTCTTTGCCATGAGCAGGAACCTTCCACTAGCCCAGGCTGCTCGTTATCACATCATGCAGCCCCAGCATAAACAGCAGGTGACTTTCTCCACGCAAAGCCCCCACCACAACAAAGCTCCCAGTCTTAAAGAGAAAAGAGGACAAAAATTCCCAAATCCTTTTCTGCCTCACCTGGAAGTGACCAATTTTCTGTCCAAATGCTTCTCTGACATGCAGGTATGGAATTGCGTGATCGAGAACAGCTTGCATGAGCCTAAGAACAGCAGAGGGAAAAGGGAAACAGCAGAACTATTAATAATGCTTTAAACTTTGGAAGCATAACCCAAGGCAAAAAGGTTCTCATAACTAAAGTGATATCCTGCTGTCTTCCTACAGCTCCATTCAAACAAAGCCAAGAATAAAATCCAAAGGTGCCATATTTTTCCCCAGTGCTCATTTGGGATATCTTGTGGGAAGGTCTGAGCTTTTAATTCAGGGGTCTGAGACTTGAAGAGCTTTCTCACAACCACACCCAGGACATTTCATGCCCCCTCTTATCTCCAGAACCCCACAACTCAAGGAGTACCAGCCAATATCATAATAAAAAGCACAGGTAAGAACAAGGAGGCGATAAAATCCTCCTCCTGCATTGTGGAAGCTGGTCTTTCCACAAGAGGATTAGCCCAGAGAGACCACTCAGGAGGACAAAAGGACCATGGGGTGCCAACAATTACTGAAGAGCTTAAGGATTGAATAAATTAAAAACAAACCAGTCTGTGAGTCTCTGGATAGTGTGTTAGATTCTAAGGAATTGATAACACAAACAAACTGGTTATTCCCTGAGTAATAATGTAGGGATACACAAGCCAGCAACTGGGGACTGAAGCAGATTTATATCTGGATATTTTTTTAATCAAGACTGATCATTCCCAAAGCCTGCTCTGGAGGGTCAGTGGACACTGGCAGGCAGAATTGCAAACATTCTTTCTGGCATTGCTTCTCCCATCCCTTGCCCCTCGCAGGGGGCTCCACAGAAATACTTCCAATTTGGAAAACCACTGCATGAGGAGCTGGGAGCTCAAGGATGAGGCAGAGCACATTTGAGTGAGTGTTGGCTGCAGAGAGGGCCCTGAGCACCTCCAGGAATCCAGTGGAGCAGCTGTGCTGGTGCTGGAGTTCTGTGCTGGTTTTGACTGGGACACCCAGCAGCCACAGGATCTCCTTGCACCTTGCTTCCTTCCCACATCTGACCCAGCCTCTCCTCTTCTGCTTCCCCAGTAACCCAGTTCTCCATCCAGGATCCATCCCACCAAGAGCTGCAGGCCCCAAGGGATCCCCATCAGGCTTGGTGATCACTAAGGACCCTTCTGGCCTTACAAGCTACAAGAGATGGCAAACCCTTACCCCAGGGGGCCCCCAGACAGCACAAGCCTCTCCAGGTCCAATCCACTCATCAGAACATAGACTCCTTTGCTCAGCGTCCCCAAGACATTTTCAGCTGCAAAGAGCAAAGGAAAAGTGATTTATTTATGTGCAAAACTCAGACAAGCTGCTCACTGAGGGCCTGTGTGGGGAGGAGTAACCTTGGCCAGTGGAAGGTGTCCCTGCCTATGGCAGGGGGTGGGATTGCAAGAACTTAAGGTTCCTTCCAGCCCAAACCATCCTGGGATTCTATGAAAAATGACTGGATAGCCTGAACAATTTCCTGGAAAAAACTGTTTCAGTTTCCAAAGCCAAATATCAGAAGGAGCATTAATTGCCAGAGTGCCAAGTGCATTAACTTCCAACACTGCAGTGATGTGCTTCTCCATGTCATCATCCTCTTTCCACGAGAACATGCTGTTCTCTGTGGATGACCCCTGGGACATGATCAGAGCACTGGGGCACTGGCCTTTATGATTTCAGGGTGGAGAGATCCAATACAGTTAGAAATGTTAGCTTTCAGCTGAAACTCTTCCATTTTAGCTTTTGAAGGTGTATATGGGGAGCAGGAGAGCTCCTTGCTCCGCAAATGTGCAATCAGGATTTTTATGATTCTGGATAAGACATCTTCTCCAATTGCTCTAGAAAGGCTGGAATTTTTCTGTCAACAAAAACTGCCACTGGAATAACAAATACTGCTATTACAGAGGCCTCTGCTGTACTAACTAACAGGGGAAAGGATGTCCATTTTCAGGCCTCGACCACAAAAGAACTCAGAAATGTTACAACAGCCTGTTGGAAAATCTCCAGTGAAAAAACCTTCAGGGCAAAGTAGCTCACCTCCATGCAATACAGGAGCTCTAACGGAAACAAGTTTCTTGGGAAGCCTCAGCAGGGCTTTGGAGAAGCAGTGGTTAAGAACTAGGTCCATGAGGGTGAAAGAGCAGTGACCTAACAAAGGATGTGCTCTTTCCCTGCAATCCAGCAGATTGCATTTTCCCAGTTCCACCATCTCCCTCAGAAGCTGCCAGAGAGCAGATAAGCATCTACAAAGCCCTCCAGGTCACTGGCTGAACATGTGCATAATTAGTGATCCAATTTATCTGATCAAGAATACAGGAAACCACCATGACTTGAACCCAACTCACCCGGGACCTTGCAGTCTTCAAAGATCAATTCACAGGTATTAGACCCTCTCATTCCCAGCTTATCCAGCTTCTGAGCTGTCCTGAAACCTGGCATTCCCTGCAAAGTCAAGGCAATAAGAATACATTTCACGTCTCAGCTCTGACAGACTAAAGGAAATCATGAGAGATCTGTGAAATTCCCCTGACCACAGGAACATGTGTAGGGTGCCAGGAGGGAGATAACGCGATCTATGAACAAGATCAGGTCTAAATGCAAGTGCAGAGGAAGCAAATGGATAGAGAAACACACACAGGTGAACCCTGTGCACCCATTTTCTAATGTACATAAACAGTAAATAAATAAATTATTTGGAGAGCTGCCAACACAGGCTCTCCTACAGCAAGGGTTGGAAGCTCTGCCAGTAACTAAACTATTCTAATAATGAAGTTACGTCCATCAGAAGGTTTACTGATCTCAGATTTTATTTTGTTAAAGGTTCCTTTCCTGTCTGAAAGGCAGAAAGTAGTCTGTCTTTAAGGAAGAGGCTGGCAGTTATGGAAGGAAAACCAGCTGACCTTCAAATGAGGCAGTTAGGATGAAGGATTCTGCTTTAAAACCCTGTGGCAATGACTAAACCTACCCTCTCCACGATGAAGGCAGTTATGCCTCGGGAGGCCGGGACAGCGTTCATGTCAGTTTTAGCGTAGACGATGAGAACATCCGCATCCGGCCCGTTGGTGATCCAGAATTTGTTCCCATTCAAAACAAAGTAGTCTCCTGGAAGCCAAGAGATGAAATCTGTTAGCCCGTGACAACACTGGTATTCCCACTCCATTTATTCCCTAAACAGGTCTCCCAGAATCACTCAGGTTGGAAAAGACTTCCAAGATCGTTGAGTCAAACCTTTGGCCCATCCACCACCTTGTGAACCAGACCAGAGCACTGAGTGCCACGGCCAAGTGTTCTTTGAACACCTCCAGGGACAGGGCCTCCAGCACCTCCCTGGGCAGCACAGGGACAGGCTTTACCTTTCTTGTCTGCTTTCAGCTTCATGGACACAACATCAGAGCCAGAATTTGGCTCGCTCATGGCTAAGGCTCCTATGTGCTCCCCACTGATTAGCTGGAAGAAAAGACAAATATTAGCAAAAGATGAAGACCAGCAGCATTGTTTGTGTTCCCTCTTTAGCTCCCCCCAACCTGTTTTCCTGCACTGAACCTCCACAGTTGCTGTTCTCTGCAAGAGCTCAAATGAGAGCTGCTGTTCCCAGCACAGCCTGAGCAAGGAACTCCCTTGTGCTGCGCTGAGGGAACAGAACCAAACCCCAGTGGGATGAGAAGGGTGACTCAGCTCTGTCTGAGCTAGACAAGCACAGCCCTGCTTGCACAACACATGAGGAAGGTGCCAAGGAACCATGCAGGCAGCCATATGCCTGTCCCCAGCTCCTGCCTGGGCTTTCTGCTGCCCTTTTACACAAACAGGAGCTGCTGAACACAAAAGGCCAATGAAGGGGTGAAAAGGGATGAGAAAGTTCTCTGCAATGTTCTCATAGCCTAGTCCCCCCCACATGCACCCCACAATAGCAGATGGATCTTCCTCCTGTGCCTGCTCACACCAGGCTCTGGCAAAGCTGTTGCATCCACTTCACTGTTATTTCACCCTGCCCTTTTCTCCTTGCCTTATTTTTTCCTCCCTGTGTACTTTCATCCCTCTTCTCCTCCTTCTGATCTCTACTTTTTTTAAAAAAAGCAGACTCAATGCTTAAGATATGTTCAACCAATTCAATCCATGAGTACATTGCTACAGAAGTCCCCAAGAAGTGCTCAAATCTAGTTAAGCACCTTCAAGTGCTCTGTCAGGAGCCAAAACAAGTCAGAGCTGAAGTGACTTCACATCTCACTGAAAGGGAGAGAATGAAGCATGAAAATACACCTGAGGAAGGAGGACAATTCGGGGTTACACATTTGCAGGCTGCACAGTGCTTTGAGGAAGTGACACTGTATTTTACACGTCATTTAAATCAAGTTTCTTGTGCTGATAATTTCACTGATAATCTCAGTAGCTGGGATTCAATGTGCTCATTGTTTTTCATGCATTTAAAAACTGAAATCTAATTAATGCACTTCTGAGTTACAACATCAATGCCCCAAGTGATGATGAAGTTTCACATCTAGTTAATTAACAGCCAAACCACGCATTTAGGCAGTGAGAAATAGAGAATATAAAATAGGAAAGCAGTGACTTTCATTCAGAGATCTCAAAATTATTTGGAAATTTGAAAGCCTGTTCTCCAGTGTCACCTCAAAGCCCCCCTTAGTATAGCTCCAGAGAGCTGGGCTGTGCTGCCTGTAGACAAGGACCTGAGCATGTGATGAGGTCAATATGCATTAACAGGACAAAAACTGACAAGCTAGACAAGGGCAAGTTTGGTAAGTTCCGTATTTCTTAACTTTGGTCACTGAAATCTGCTGGTGCTTAAGACGTCATCCTTGCAGCCAGAACCCAAAGCTTCCCAGAGCTGCCCCTCCTCCAGCACATACCTTGGGCAGGTACTTGTGCTTCTGGGGCTCGTTGCCGTTGCGCACGAGCTGGTTGATGCACAGGTTGGAGTGAGCCCCGTAACTGAGCCCCACGGCTGCTGACGCACGGGAGATCTCCTCCATCACCAGCACGTGGTCCAGGTATCCCAGGGCAGATCCACCGTATTCCGCTGGGAAGAGAGAGAAAAGCTCATGTTACCCACCACATGCACAAGATCCTGGGGTTGGGCTCAGTATCCAGGGAGATCCAAGATACTTAGAATGCTTTCGGGGTTTGACTGCTGCCAGCCCTGAGCTGGGCACTTCTGGCTTTCCCCATCCTCTCTGAATTTCAGTTTCCTCATCTTAAAGTCACAGGGATATTTTGTCTTTAGCACAACCCATAATTGACTTGCATAACATAGTTTGTACGTAGAACATGCACAAGGACACATCTTGAACATGCTGCTGACATTGCACAATAATGACTCCTTCTTATCAACCTTAGTAGTATCACAAAGATTTAATCACCAAGTTGCAACCTCCTTAAGGTGAGAACAAAGGAACACAGGCAAGGTTTGTAAAATCCATGTATGTTTGCCCCTTCTCAAACTGCTCCAAAATGTGGCACTAAGGACTTTTCTAAGCCCACAAATGTGCAGGACGCCAGAATTTTGATGAGTGGCCGACTGAGAAGGAGAATGATCCATAAATGTAATTCATCAGTGACAAGCATGTAGATTTCAAGAGAGGATGAAGCAAGACAGAGCAGCACTGTGAGCCCAGCCAGTCATATGGAGTTAAGCCCAAAACTAATAGTAAAGATTAAAGTCACACATCAGAATAGGGAGAGAGAAGGCAGGTAAAGGGAGAAGGCTGAGAAGTGCGTAATGGCCTTGAGGAGCCAACAGCCTACATAAATATATACACATGTACCTCTAAACATATTTATATACACACAAATACAGCCACCTCCCAACCTAAAAGCTTTGTTCCCCAGGCAGGAAGCAAGTGGTTGTACTGCTAAGAGAAGCACTACAACAGGACATGCTGGGGAGATAAGCTGGGAGCACTTACTCGTCATCAACGTGGAGGCTGCAAGCAAGAGCAGCAGGGGTAAGAGCAAATCTCTCTGTGTGCTCAGAGTGACCAAAGTGCACAGCTCCAGGGGGCTGCTGTCCCTAATTCCTCAAATTAACACCACAGTCACTGGCATCACACACAGCCTTTCCTCCCTTGCCCCTCATTTTGACTCCTGTCTTTTGTCTGCAGGTCCCTTTATCCTCTAGAATCCTCTCTCTCTACCACAAACCCAAGTTTAGGGGTTTGCTATCAGTATCCTATAAGTAATTGTTAAGTAGCCTTAACAAATTCTCATAAATGCCAAAACAAGAGGGTTTTTAAATTAATTGCTATATAATGGCTGGGTTTGGTGCTTTTGCCTCAAGAATGGTGAGGTAACCATGAGCAGCACAAATCCAGAATTGCTTTGCACTGCAAGAGGAACAGATAAAAAGATCCTGCCAGATGTCTCCTCATATAGCACAAACCATGGTGCGTGATTTCCAGTGATGCTGCCCTTTCAAAGCTACTCTTTGTATATGACATGCCTGTATTACCATTCCATGGAAATGAGATATTTACATTTCTTCCCTTTGCACTTTATAAAACAAATGGAAAATTACAAACACCACAGATGTCTTAGTTTTAGGAAGAAAACAAACAGCACTGTTATTCAAAATGTTCTCCTTAACAGACTTGATGCACCAGTGTCCAAACATGCCATTTAACTGTGCACACACTCCTAAGATTCCACACAATGTTCACAACCTAAATCCCAGTCTCTTCCAACAAAACCAACGTCAATAAGGAAACATGCAACTCCACAATCCAAAATAAAGTGAAAAATCCTGGGCGTAGAAGGGTTTTAGAGGTAAACCTTTGAGGAAATCAAGAAGGACAGGACTCATGAGGGGATGGCTTATTTATAGTGTGGGAAACTGCTGTAAGCCTCAGGCACAACATCAAAGAAAGAAGGGCAAGAGTGAGGAAAAACAGGAGCAGCAGTAAATGGGGAAGAGGAGAGAGAGAGAAAGCAGAAATGCAGCATCTTTCAGCAGTGAAAGCGAGGCAGAGGCATTATTCCAATGCATTGCTATTCAGCTGGATTCTGCAGAGCCTTTGCACAGCCACATCTAGAAGACAGACTTTTCCATGGGGAAAGAAAGGCCCCATCAGCCGCTTTTCTCCACTAAGGGCTTCTCCTCATTACCCTGCCTTGGTGCATTCAGCACGATCACACTCATCTGTAACACTCATCACAACACTTTTCACCAACCTGCGCAAGGCTGAATAAGATTTCCCCCGATTTTTTTCCGACTGGTTTGCTGTGGTCAGCTCCCCATTACTTATCTCAGCTTTTCAGGGCGTTATTTTGGACCCTTTAACCTCTCCCATTACAGATGGATGTTTGCTCTGGGACACTTTTTATCTCTAGCTCTCCTTCTTCAAAACTTGCTTCATATTAGAAAGGTACAAATACGTCTGAGCTAGATATGTTACATCTGGAGAAACCATTTCTGAGCAGTGCTTTTAAACTGTGAAAGGCATTTTGTCGATCAAGGAAAAAGGATTCAAAGTCAGAGAAGAAGAAAAACAATTGGGAAAGAGTTTGAGTTTTTTAAAACACAAAAATAGGACAAAATGGATGCCACGTGACAGACAAAGCAGTTGTGAACTGGAAAGTGAGAGTTTAAGTGGTCTCTCTCTCGTTTGAGGAATTACCCATGAGAAGGTAAAAGATTGGAAGAGACTTACCAGGGGCTGTGATCCCCAGAACTCCCAGATCTCCAAGTTTCTTCCAAAAGTCCTACGAATACAGAACAAGCAATCAGCCCAAACTGACAGTCTGGGCATCAGCATAACAAATTTCCCCAGGTAATTCACTGGACACATCCGTTTATCTGCGAGATATCACAAGAATGAGGCAAATACAACCCTAATACCTGTTCCTCCCACAGGGCAGCTCCATCCTCAGAAGTGAGAAACCACACACATTTAAGGGCACCAGTTATGCTACACATGGGAGGAGTTTGTGGAATTCAGTGAAAATTCACATGCCTAAATTTAATTCTGGAAGGACGCTTCCTAAGATTTAACTCTTTGCTCACTCTAAGGAAAATGTTTGTGTAATAGTATAAACTATCCATTAGCAAAACCCTGGAAATATGAAGCGTTGGTATGAGCTGGCACTCTTCCAGTAAAACAGGAGCTGGCAACTAAAGCCAAGGAAGCCTCCTTGGGGGAGATTAAAAAAATGGGAATGTTACAGCCATGACAAAATGCAGTGGCAAAGGATGTTGTCACCAGGGAGGCCCACACGTGTGCTGGTGGGGCCATCTCCCTGCTGCTCCTTTCTTCTGCTACGTGGTGGACACATAGGTGAGTGCTCCTCACACAGCCTCGGTGTCCAGCAATAATTATCAGGGAATATCTCCAGAGACTTCAAAAAGTATCATACAATAGCTCTGGATGACATCTGGAATGCCAGGGTAAATTTATACACTTCACTTCAAAGCTGCACATACATCCCTGGAAATGTCAACATCAGAGCTCTGGGAAATCCTGGCAGATGTTTAGAGCTTTTTGAGTCTTGTGGAGCTTATAAAAACCAATAGTCAGATCTCTCATTTCCACCAATCAAAGCACCCCGTGGCACAGAATTTGTTGGGTTTATTAGAAAGGCAAGTTTCAGCTCAACAGTCAAACTCCACATTTCAGCATCTGCACATAATATTTTCACAGCAAATCTGAGAGGAAATTCATGTCCAAGAAAGGGACTGAGCCAGGAGTATACAAAGCACATGTTGGGGAAGGAGCCAGGACAGACAGGCAGAAATCCCATGACAAGAATCCAAACGAGCCCACTATCAATCTTTATTGTGACTATTATTGCTGGGTTCTGCCCCAGCTTGCTGAAAGTTGGTAACAAATGATGAAACAGGAAATCAAAAAAAGGTTTTCTCTGTGGCTTTTAAGTTTAAAAAGTCAATGCACATGTTCCTGTGGTGTGGCTTGGGATTGTCTGGACTAATGCAGAGATCAAAGCCCAGAGAAATTAAATACTTGCCCGCATGCCTTTGAATTCGTTTTCCTGGTCAATCTGTTGGGCCTTTGGAGCCAAATGCTCTTGGCAGAACTTTGTCATGGTCTGTCTAAGCTGGGAAAAGAGGGGAGGAAAAACACATCCGTTACATCTCAGTAGTATGTTGTTGTCTTCTTCCCCTGGATCCTGACAGCATTCCCTCACCAGGCCACTCCAGCACCCCAAACCCAGAAGCACAAGACCATAAGGAAATCCATAAAAGGGTCATTTCTTTAGTCTTTTAGAAAGGAGCTGATGTACTTTAGTCCCTCTCAGTATTTAATTGTAGCCTGACATGAGAGAATGTTCCTGAACTCCTGCCTGCAGTGGGCTTTCAGGCATATTTTTGGGCAGGGAGCTTTGGAAGGTGATGAACTGAGTTTATAATGTGCTAACCCCATCCAGTAGCTGCTTACAGCATCACTTAATTGTGTGCAGATGCCTGTAATAACCAGGCATTCTAACTAAAGCATATTTGTGTGTCAGACTGGAACTACATTATCTACCTTACTACCTTCTACAGTGGGAAAAGTTGATAGAGCCAGGAACGTTCATTCATCCAAGTGTTAAAAACCCCAAATATTTTTCTAAATTTTAAACTCTGAACACTTACATATATGTATGCTACAGAAGTCTATACGCCTACTAACAAAATATATACAGTATCTTAAATTTAAAAACTCAGTCTGGATCTTACGGTAGAGTTTAATATTTTTTTTTTCCCCTTTTTGGTTCTTTATTACCACACATTAATTCTGGTGAAGCGAGAGTTTTAGAGACTGAAGCCCTGAGCTGTTAAACCAGAACCTGTATAAGGGGCAGGAGCAACAAACCAGAATATGCCCACAGTCCTCTGCCTTTCTCTGAGCCCCAAAACCTAAGCATCCTCTTTTGTACAGCTGAGAAGACATGTTAAATTTCCACAGTCACACAGACCCTGGATTCCAGTACTACCAAACAAGCTTTCTCCCCATTGCTAGATTTAAAAAACTTAAAAAGAAGCCCAAAAGCCATTACATATCTTTCCACTGAGACATAACTGACTGCATTATGCTTCAGCAAAGAGCTTAAAATAAACTGAAACAAGCTTAAAACTACAATAAAAAAACCCCTCAATCAATTAGAGACTGAGAATGGACTAAGGCAGCCCTGACACCCTAAGCCAGTTTGTAACAGTTATATTGCTTTTAATTCACAGTTTCACCAATATTACTGAAGATTATTTCTGATCTTTTTAGCTTTTCCACCAGACAGACAGGAGCAAGAGGAATATTTTACACATTCTTTTACACCTGCTGAATATAGAAGTACAAAGAAACGTCACTTGGAGCTGATAAGGCCATAAACACGAACATAAATGTGGCAAAGAATAATTCTGTAGCAAGAAAGAAGAACAAGTTTATTTTGCACATCCATATGCTTGCACCATCAGACTTGTCTGGAAAGTGAAGCTGTAGCTCCAGTGTTTCACTGGCAGAAGCCTGTGTGGAACAGCCCTGGGAGGACACTGCCCTTCACTCCAAGCCCTGGGGCAGAAGGGAATACATCTGGAATGGTCAGCACTTGGCTGCTGTTGCACACAGAAGAATACAGCACAGCTAAGGATCACAGAATCACAGAACATTCCAAGCTGGAAGGGACCCACAAGGATCATCAGTCCACTGGAAATGATCTAACTTTCCTAACTAGTTTTTCATTAGCTGTTTTAATTGATTGTGAGCATGCCCACTTGTAGTGAGGACTACTTTTCTTTTTCACTTATTGATACTTTGATCATTAAATCACTGAAACCTTAAGTTTGCTAAAACTAATCCTGAGAAGCTCCAGTAAACAAAACCTGAGGGAGCTGAAGATTGGACACCTGGGATCTTAAATTTATGGCCCTTCAAAGATGTGTTAAGAGTAACCAGAAGACACAGAGGAGATTGAAGCCTAGAAAGCTGGAAATTCTCTATTTGAGAAAAAAATGATAAAAGGACTAAAGAAAGTGGTTAGCATGAAGATTAGCATGAAGAGTGAGAAATCAATAACCAATAGAGGACAGAATGCTAATTTATAAAGAGAATTATGCCATTTAGAACCAATAAACATTTGTTTATTTAGGGGCTAAAAATGTGTAAGCGAAAATGTTTTATGTCTTGGGTTGGTGTGGAAGTCAGAACTGTCAGTCACACAAACACCTCTTGGTTAAGACTAAAGTAATGTCTTACTCACTAACACTGAAGATAGTGTTAGAGACTTATTTTTCCCAGCATTTTCAGAGGTTTTCGGTAACAAGTCCCAACTCCCTGCCCTGCACAGGAAACCCCAAGAATCTCACCCTGTGCCTGAGGGCGTTGTCCAAACGCTCCTTGAGTTCTGGCAGCCTTGGGGCTGTGACCATTCCCTAGGGAGCTGTTCCAGTGCCCGACCATTCGCTGGAGGAACAGCCTTTTCCCAATATTCAGCCTAAACCTCCCCGACCCAGCTCTTGCCCTTCCCTGGGTTCCTGTCACTGGTCACCAGAACGGAGATGTGTTGCCCCTGCGTTGCCCCTTGCAGGAAAGCCGTAACCTGCCACGGGTTCTAAGAATTATCCTAAATCTCTAAGTGCTCCATAGGGCAGAACAAGCCGGGAGAGCTGCAACA